>SWDT01000103.1:0-323466 GCA_009193035.1 Halicephalobus mephisto | reverse complement strand
GATTTGTCCCTCACATTTTCCTTTAACAAAATCTCCACATTTTATACGAACCAGCTTTTTTAAATCGTCTGAATAGCTTGAGGGCCTTTCTCTCGAATACTGGTGACATTTCTTTATTTCGATTCTCTCCAGCAGAAGACATCAATGAATTCGAATTTAACAGCTTGATCATCAGTTTCTGTGATAATTACAGATTTTGTGGTTTTCTGAAGCTTATCAACAATATTACTGTTTTTCTCATTTGTGAAAACAGTAGAATCCATACAATTACACTAATGTCCGTTGATCTGCATCGGAGACCAATTATTCAATTAACGAAGCCATTGTTTCATTCCCACTAAGATCTCTGGAAAAGATCCCCTTCATAAGTATTTTTTTCACGATCTATGGAGTATCTAATGTTATCAGTATAACAGAAGAAGAGTCTCTTTAGCACTGGATATATCTTTAACAAATTATTTTATTTATCCATCCATAATCTTTTTCTTTTATAGATTACAGTAAATCTTATCAAATGAATTTCCCTCGGAGTTTAAATCTGGAAGAATACCTGACACCTAGCCTTTTCCATCTCCATTTCAATTTCAATTTTTCTGTGACGTAGAGATATGCAGGAACTTTCTCAAATTCATTATGATTATTGATTTCGATTTTTCGGATTTCTGATTCAGTTCCTGAATAAAAAAAAACAAAATTACGAGTTCAAAATATCTTCTCTAATTCCTCTCTGAAAGTCCATCAATTCCTCCAGTGTTATGTTTTCAACCTTATCAAAGTTTATTTGAATTCCCCAGTTAATTCCTATAATAACAATTCTATGATAGTTTCAGAAAGACGATTGAAATTCAAATTATCAAAAAGTCCATTTCCTTAGAAAGTGCCCTAACTTTTCGTTCCAGAATGTTCAGTAATAACTGTACTCTCAAAATATCCATAATGATCTCATTAACAATCATTTAAAATATAAAATAAAAATAAAAAATCGTTCACTTCCAAGCCATATTGTAACACCAACAATTGTCTAATTTCCATCCACATAATCAAGCACAAATTTCTAAGAAATAGTGAATAGGATAAATTCAGCAAAATCAACAAGATATATTTTCATGCCTATTTGAAAATAAATCACTATTTTGAATCGAAAAGGAGGAAACTCATATGAAAGAAGATCGAGATGTTTTTCATAAAGAAACAGAATTCAACAGAGTGCAGATGAAATGTTTCCTGATTCAGGAGTTAATTTCAAAGATCTTCCTCATTTATCTGTCTTTATAGACTCATATGGTTGGGAACTGAATATCGGATCTCTTCTTTGTCGAGAACTTTGGACAGTCTTCTTAAAGTCGAAGAATTTCTTAACAAGGGAAGTCTAAAAATGAGTAAAATTAACTTTTCATATATGAAACATTGCTCCAAGTCCATTATGTTCAACAGTGTTCTGCAGAGAGCATTCATGAACTATCTCAAAAACAGGTACTACAATTTTACTTTTAATAGTCCCAATTTGACAATGATGTTGATCAGACTAGTTAATGATCGGAATATAAACTTTCGAACATAACCTTCATTATTAGAGTAACTAGCGATTTGACATATCACAACAAGTGTATTTAGTTGTATTGTTTTTATTATTTCTTATTGGGATTTCACAACAGAGTAGATCTCGTGAATACTTAAACTTCGCATATTAGGAGAGACAAAATGATTTGAAATGACCATATGTACTTATATATCTCCAATGACCTATTCTCTGTTATTCTATTATATAACTTAATATCATCAGGAGCAATTTGATTGTCCTAGATGACTACAAAGAACTTTTTATTTTATCCCTATGAAAGGAAGAATTCTAATCATGAGCTATTGACATGTCCTTAACGTTCAAAATCATAAAAAGAAAAGTTCCAAGAATTTGGCAAGACGAATCTCCCTGTCTTGACCACAGCAAATGAATCAGATTTCTGTATTGAGGCATTTCCTGATTTTGAACTGAATGGTAAAAATCTTGCTTTCATTTTGCTTCGACTCCAAAAACATGACAACAGAAGTGATGATAACAAAGCTGATCTACATAGAGATCTATCCAAAGAGAAAGATGATCTTGTCCAAATTATTCTAGAAAAAGTTCTGCAGACTCCTAACTTGAATGGGAATACTGTAAAACTCATACAAGAGTATTTAAATAAAAATCGAGGAGATTAATTTTTGATCTATTTTAACCGATATTTTGTTTAACTTTTGAATTACTCTTTCTCAAAATGGATATTTATTTAGTGACATAGAAGTTTCTAATTAAAATTAAAGTATACTCTGTAAATTACAAAGTTCAGATATCAGTGGAAAAATACACTTTTTATCAACTTGTAAAAATAAATGAAATGTTTGTGCAAATTGTGAGCAGATAAAATATGAAGGATTTCCTTGGATTTATTTATGACTTTTATGTAGATGAAGTAAAAGTTCTGGTAGAGTTGTGGAATTATTGGGGAGATTTATTGTTAATTAAATTTGGATATTTCATCTCGTTTTGTTGGAAGGAAAAAGTTTAAAAAAAGAAATGGGTATTTTCCTACTTTCTCTCAGAGGTAATTATCATCCTTTTCTGATCTGTTTTCTAATAATTTCAATTTACTGAATTTGTTCAAAAAGGAAGCTAGGAGCACTGGAGATTCCCAGGACGTCTCCGATCCAAGTACTAATCCAGCCCTAGGGCGTTTCACTGGCCAGATCGGACGGGATGGCGTGCTCTCACCCTGGTTTGACCCCTAGCGATGGGGGTTTTTTCTGACTGCATCGCTTTTCTTACTTTGACAATAGAATAAATCATAAGTTATTGTTCGTTGTAGAAATTATAGAAACGTTAGGCATTAAGATTATTTATTTTTTCTGTATGACACAAAAGCATTCCATTTAAATATACATAGTAACAATGATATTTTTGAAAACAACATGATATAGAGACAAAAATCAAAGTTGAATTTTTGGATTGTCGTCCGTCTCTGAGGGGTCAAGAAGAGACATTTATGGTCAACAGAATTAGTTGTTAGAAGTTTTTCTTAATGTAATTTCTACTATGGAGAAGATTTTTCTGAGTATATTTTTGAAAACCATGTATACAGCATTTTATTGTAAAATCTATAATAATTCAGGAATAAAACTATTTCAATAGATTAATTCAAAAAAGTACTTTATTGATGAATAATGACTTCTGAATTGTCGATTATAGATTTAGCACAAGAAATGCATCTGATGAAAGATCATTCCATTGTTCGTTGGTGTGGATGAAGAATAGTTCAATTATTGCTCATTTCTGTTTCTGTATGAAAGTTCCTTTTTGAAAGTTGATCTAATAATGATATTCCATTACTGAGAATTAATTTACTTCTTCATTGACATTTTTTTATGTTATTGAGGGATATTTCATCTTGTTCCAGCAATGGATTTCAGTCATGATAATGTTCAGTAGTCTCTGCTAAATTACAATCGGGAGAAAACATTGATTTATCATCATGAGGAGACGGATATAATTTTCTTCATTCTTGAGCTTATCTGCTGTGGTGGAAGAAACATTCATAGTGTATTCCATGAGTTCAGTTCAGGATCTGTATTCGATGCATTGGAGAAGTACAAAAGTACGACTCTTGATATCATCTGGATATCCATTCTGATCTGATACCTGACCCGAGTTTCAATCAAGAACATTATTTCTTATCTCGGATTGAAAAGGTCTGTAATTTGAGATTGGAACGATGTCGAGAAACTAGGTGCAGTTAAAATGTTCTTAAGGAACCGAAGGAGTTATTCATGTTAGCTATGTATTCTGAAAGAAACGTTAAAAAGCCAAAATATCGTTAGAACCAGTTGGAATTGATATGATATAGTGTTTCGTATTATCAAAATCGACGGTCGGAGTTGAAAGTTAAAATCAGAATTTTCCATGTTAAGACACAACTTATGAGTCATGTTGGAATTAAAAAATCTAGTTAAGTTTCAACTATCAATTTAGATGAAATAAATTCTCGAAATGGAAGAATTCATAGATGCATTTTTATACGAAAAGTCCAAATTTCGATTTCGAACCCTGATCTCCGACTTCAATAATACACATCACAGATTCCTGGTTGAAATTACTTTACAAAACGGAAACTAAAAATCAAAAATTAAGTAATACATCGGTTCTGTAGATTTGACCTATATCGTCGTTATTTTAAGTACCAATTGATAGCTACTAGTTATTAGTGAAGAAAGTTCTACTCATTCATGGGAAAAAGACAGGATGTTTCACTGTTGTGTTCGATGATAATACGAAATATAGATCCTTTATTCGTCGAATTCATCCAATTTTGTCCATACTAATCGTCATTTTCTTAAAGAATATTATTCACTGAAAAAAACTGATTCGACTTAAAAATAGCAAATTCGTTGCACAATTACGGTATTTTTTTGAAGAAATTAAGTTCTCGATTTATTTCAAATCTTATTTTTCTCAAACTTAAGTAATTAAACCAAATACGATAAACCCGTTATAAGAGCAATTTTATGTAATTTTGCACTTTTCTGGCACAACGAAAATTTCAATTTTAGAATCTTATAAAAAGTATGTAGAATGAAGTAATAGGATTTGTAGATTTCAAATTTGACGTTAGAATCAGAGGTTAGCTTTCAGGATCCAGAAGTTCACAATCCGAGATTCTGAATTTGACAATAAAATCACAGGTTAGCTTTCAGGATCCAGAATTGTGAACCTCAGGATTCTGAAGGCTAATCCCCAATTCTGATTCCAAATTTGGGTTCTACAAGTCCATTTGTCATATTTTACGTACTTTTATAGAATTCTGAAGATAGTTGTTTTTTGTTTTTCCAAACCTCCATTGAAAAATGATCAAAATTACGTAAAATGATTCACGAATTACAATCTCAACATTATTGATGAAATTTTGCTAAAATTGTTAGCATTTTTCTGGATCGGTGACGTTTTTATCATTTTTGAATATAAATCATTTGTAAAAAATTCCATAAATATTAATAATCAGTTATTCAAAAGTCAAAAATCGAATTATAAAATCAATAAATAAATGTTAAATTTGATTTTTGAATGTTTTTAAAATTAATATACATAATAAATAAAATTAAATTTTTTTAAAATTTCTAAATCATCTTTTGGTTTTAATATTATTTCAAGAATTAAATAAAAATTTATTAATTATTTAATAAGCAAAAAATTAAAAAAATTAAAAATATTACAAATTAGAATATTTTCGAAAATGAAATTCGGAAAATTAAAAATTATTAAATCCGCAAAATCTTAAATTGTCGTCAGAAAGCCCTGAATCCTCTTCATTGGGAGACTGAAAATAGAAATATAGTCATAATATTAAAAAAATAAAAAAGTGATTTTCGATGTGAAATTTTGGAACTTAACGGAAACTACAGTAGGGTAAATGAAAATTTTGATCTTGCATGATTATTTCGTCGTCTTTCATAATTTCATAATTAATTATTTTATTCCTATTTCGCATTAAATAATTTCATAATCAATCATATTGTAGAAACCAAATACGAACTTTTTTATAAAATGATCTGGCTACGAATTTTTAGAAGTTTTTAGAAACTAAAATAGTCTAAAATTTGGATTTTGTGATTATTTTGTAATTAGGTTTTCGAAATTACATTCTACACACAAAAAAGAATACATTACAATGGCTCTAACATATCAAATACATTATATTTTATACATCGGTACATTGAATGCAAATCACTGATATCCATTTAATGTACTCGATATATTAGAATTGTTTTAATATATCGGTACATTAAATACAGTATAACGACATCCATTTAATGCGCTTTATATATTAGAACTGCTTTAATATATAGATACGTTGAATATAATGTAACGATATTAATTAAGTGTATTTGATATATCGAAATTGTTGTAATATATCGGTACATTGAATATAATGCACTGATATCCATTTAATGCACATATATGATATAATCTTTTGATATATCGAAATCATTATGATATATCACTGCATTGAATACAATATATCAATCTTGCGTGTATTTAGCTAGAGTTAGGACTTCTATCATGATCATTTAAGATACAGTATCCTATGTTCCTTGTCGAAGATTAAGGATTGTATATGAAATTACTAATCACTATTCAACAAATCTCAACTTAATCGAAAAAAATTTGTTCCTTGAAAAAATATATTTAATTGAAACAAGATTTACCTTGTGGTACATCATACTGTAGTAAATCGCTTCTTTTTTGGGGACGTTTTGGTACCAGGAATCTATAGTTTCGGTCAGATTAATCAATTTAGATTTGACTGCATTTTTCATAAAATTTACAAAAAGAAATCCATTTAATCCTTCCGGGAGCTGATATATCGACTTGATGGAGAAAAATAAATGAAGTAACTGATGGGCTGCTTGACATAGGGGAGTACCGTAGTCTTTCATCAGAGCTTTTTGGATATAGTAAGTAATAAATAAATCATTTTGTTCGATAAAAATGTTCAAAAAATCAATCGTGGTGTCCGGAGTCAACCAAAACGGGATCTTTTCGGAGGGCAAAACGGATGGAAGATCGCTGACTTTGAATTGCTTCGGATTTTCAGAATCCATAATCAAAGTTCTCCAAAAAACTAAAAAGAATTTTAAAAATTATAAAGTTCAAAATTTTGCTGTAAAAAATCAGAAATTTTTACAATTTTTTAATGTAAAAAAATTTAAATTTTAAAAAAGCGAAATATTTATTAAATTTAAAAAATTCATTTTTTCAGTTGTATGATTTCGAAATTCTTGAAAAATAAAAATAATTTTATTCTGAAAATAAAAAATTAAAATTTTAGAAATTAAAATAGATTATAAATGATTTTTAATTTTGTGGAATATTTTAATAATTTTACAATTAATCACAATATTACAAAAATTCAAAAATGGATTTTTACGAAATTGTCTCAAAGGGAATTTTCGAATTGTTCAAAACCGAAATAGGCCTCGGAAAAATTTTAAATTCAAGGATAATTTTATAATTTTATAAAATTTCATAATCAATGATTTTATAAAAAATTCAAAAATGAACTTTTACGAAATGGTCTCAAAGGGAATTTTCGAGTTTTTCAAAACTGAAATAGGCCTCGGAAAAATTTTAAATTTATGGATAATTTTATAAAATTTCATAATCAATGATTTTGTAAAAAATTCAAAAATAAACTTTTACGAAATTGTCTCGAGGGGAATTTTTAAAAGTTTTTAAACTTTACAGTAGTCTACGTGACAATTTTAATTTCAAAATCGATGTATAAAATTTTGAATAATTTTTTTCAAAATTGTCCAAACACGGATTTTTAGAAAATAATAAAAATTAAATTAAACTACGTGGCAATTTTAAATTCACCTGCCAGTTCCGCAATCTTATGGAATCGCATAATCAATTATATATAATAAAAATCCAAATAATTTTTGTCACGAAATTTCCTCAATATGAATTTTAAGATTTTAAAAATTAAAATAATTTTTCTAAAATTTCCGATTTTATAGAGTAATTATTTTTTAATTTTTGAAGATTTCGAAACTGATCATAATATTGTAAAAATTAAAAATTTTTAAAATTAATAATCTGAAATTTTATTTTTCTAAAATTATTATTTCCTAATCTTAATTTCGAAATTAGTATTTTCAACAAAAATAAATTTTTCTACGAAAAGGTCCCGACAAGAACTTTCAAATTTAAAAAAACTACAGTAACCTAAAAGTTTAATTTTCTTTAGTAGTTATTTCGTAATCAATGGTTTAAAATTACATCAAAATTTTATCAAAAATACATTACCAATAAATTACAGTAACCTTATTCAACAAATCCCTGTGTTTGTAAGGCAAAATTTTCTTGTTGAATTTGCGCAATATCCGCCATCAATTCATCCAGATGAATACTTGCGGCATTTTGAGATTGAATTTCTATTTCATCGAGGATTTCATCAATCTCCCTATTCATCGTCGAGCATTCTTTAATTAATCCCCTTACTGAAAAGCATCTTTCATGCATCGCAACCAGACTACGGTACGCTTGTTGAAGTTTTGCAACACAAGCTTCGTTCGTCATCCACCTCTCAACTACCGTATACGTCCTGTTAAGAACACCATTTAGGTGTCCAATTTCTTTCACAAGAGCACAGTTATCTTCATAAATCTGCAAAATTTTTTAAATTTTAGAGTAATTTTGAAAACTTACTTTAATTTTTTCCTTATATTGAGAATCTATAGTTCTCATAACATCCATGATTTCCTTCCTATATTTTGCTCTTTCAGAATCCGTGACAATATCAGCGACTCGTTTTTTCTGAAAAACTACCATAATAATAGTGAAAAAAGTTTCCAAAGATATTTCGAAACAAATTTTCAGAATTTTCTAATTACTAAAAATTTGTTTTTTATGATTCTAGAAAAATGACGATAATCACAACATTGAAAAAATAAAAAATAAATTTCCTCTAAAAATGCTTTAAAATAAATTTCCAAAAAATCCTAAATACTACAGTAACTACCAACTTCGGTTTTGTTTTGTAATTTTACAGAACTTGATAGCTACTCATATACCAATTAAAATTGAATTTTTTACAATTTTTTTACAGATTTCTAAAAACTTCTAGAAATTACAGTAATCCATAATTTCTATTTTCCGTAGTTACTTCTACTTTTTTAGAAATATTTTCAAAGTAGATCTAGAACTTTCTAAACTAGGACACAAAAAGTACACAATTTTATCTTTTTGAATTAATTTCGATATATTAAATAATTATTAAAAATCTTGCCCTACAAATATCACGTCCAAAAAAACTACTGTAAACAATTCTAATTTTAATAAAATTAAATTATAAAAACTGACCAAAATATTAACTTGTCGACGACTTTCATTTAATGCATTTGTTTTTTGATTTAAAACTTCCTTTAAAATTCCTATTTGGCCTTTTGTAGCTTGATCATCATCCAGTCCTTTTGCCGCTTTTAGTTCACTGTATTCAATTTCCAATTCTTGTTCAAGTTGAAAAAACGCATCTTGAGCTTTCATTGTACTTTCGTTAATTTCAGCTAATTCATCAGATAAAAAAATTATTGCATCATTTTTAGAAATTAATAAATCCAACAATTGAGGATCTACCGAAGCTATCGAATCCTTGATCCAACTTATGTCGTCTTCTAGTCTAGTTTCGGCATATTGATATTCCATTATTTCATGTTTAACAGATTCCACTTCAGAAGTCATCATCGCAACTTCAGAAGCCAATCTATCTAAATCATCGTTGGATTCTTCAATTTCAATAATCTTCGGTTTGGGTTTAATTATTGGTTTTTTACTAATTTTTGGTTTTTGTCGAATAAAACCAGAAATAAAAAAAGGAAATTCAATATTTTCAGGAAGATTATTAAATTCATTTAAAATTTTACAAAATTCATAACGTCTATCTTTGACTTCATTCGGATTAAATTTATTCGTCCGAAAAGGTATAATTTCAATATTTGAATTTTCGTTCCAAAATTTTCCATCGTGGATCATTTTCAATCTTCTACAAAATGGTGGAATCCAAAAATTTTTTAAATCATTTTTGACTTTTTCAGTCACATCACAAGTCAGCTTCTCAAATGGCGCTAAAACACAAAAATTACTGTAATTATTTAAATAATGACATTCGTGTTTCAGACATATTCCAATTTTAACAACTCTAATTTAAAAATTATGAAAAATTTCAAATAACTTCATACTTTTTAAAAATTTCCAGTTATTTTAGGCAAAATTGTAATTTTTATAGTTTTAGAACAAAGTTTAAGATGTCCTTAAAGTCGAACGAAAATTATATATAATACGGTGATCAAATGCATGGATTCTGAATCTAAAGTCAGAAATCGATCTTCAGAATCCTGAATTCTAAAGACTAGACTTCAATTCTGACTTCAAAGTTACAGTATTATAAGCCCTTTTTTGTTTGGATCTAGAAATATCCAAAAACTTTTAAAATTAAAATCAGAAGCTAGTTTCCAGGATTCTAAAAATCAATTTCTGACTTCAGATTCAGAATCCATGTATTTGATCACCGTATTATATATAATTTTCGTTCGACTTTAAGGATATCCAAAAACTTCTAAAATCAGAATCGGAGGTTATTTTCCAGAATTCAGGATTCTAAAAATTAGTTTTTAATTCTTTTTTATTCAGAATCCATGGATTCAATTACCCTATCATAAGTACTTTTTGCTCAAATCTAACTCCAAAATTGGAACATGTCTGGGACACAACTGTCCTCAGCACGATTATTTACAGTAAAACTTACATAATTCCTTTTCTACCCATACTTTTTCCTCAGGCAATTTCTCAATAAGATTCATAAAAACTTTTCTAATATCAAAAACATTAGGATATAAAATAGATTGATAACCTATTTTTTCCTTAAATCCTAATCCATTTATAATATCAGCAATTACTGTAGCTGATTGGAATTTTTTCGCAGCATGTGGAGACAACTTAAGATCAGGTAATTCTTTCCGAAAATCATCATTAATAGTCCACAGTAATTTAACAACACCTTCAATGAAGTCATCTCGTTCTAATCCTGCCAAATTATCGTGTTCTTCACAAAATGAACTAAAAAGATCAATATTATTAAAAAGTTGAAAACCTCGATTTAAAAAATCACAATTTTAAAAATTTTGAATCATTGAAAAATGAAAATAGAAATTATCAAAAATTTCAGATTATGCAAAAAATAGAAGTGTTTAAAAAATTAAAATTATTAAAAAATTAAAATTATTAAAAAATTAAAATTATTTTAAAAACTAAAAGTATTTTAAAAATAAAATTATTTTAAAAAATAAGTATTTTAAAAATTAAAATTCTCAAAAAAATAAATTTCAAAAATTAAAATTATAAACCCACCATCCCAATTTTTCCAACGTCGAAAGCACCATAAAATCGACGTTGTCCATTTTCATCTAAGTCAGCATCACCCGTTTTAATCTTCAAATAAAAATTTAAAAAATCATCAAAATAACTTAAAAAATAAAAATCCGGGATTCATCCGTTAAATTTCTCGACAAAAAAACATTATCCTTTTATACACCCGTGGTAAATTATTTGACAACTATACACATTTACACTGCACAATAATTGTTTCCTTGGGGTCATTCAACTTCTCAAATCGCATTTGAAATTTTTTTAAATCAATTTTTCCAATCATCATTATCGTTCTAGACTGATCCATCTACCATAACCACTCGTCAAAAAGTAAAAAATTAAACTAATCTTACAAAATTTAGAAAAAACCCTAAAAGAACCAAAATATTATAAAAATTAATTCTTCTATTTCAAAATAACCCTGATAGACTAGTCTAATACAGTAATCATGACTAAAACCATCGATTTAAAAAAATCATTTAAAAAACCAGGGACCAATTATCCTCCAGCCACATTACTCTTTCTAATACGGTCTTAAAAATTCATCAAATTTCGTCGGAGAATCATATCCATAACGTTCCGTCATCTGTTCACGACATGATCCTTGTTCGAGTCTCTGCACAGCGATTTCACATATTCCATGAAAATGCACAAATGCAGCAACCACAACAAATATATGAAACAACTGATGAGATTGAAACTAAAAACTCCTTATTACAGTAATTAAATTTTAAAAAACATACTATATAATCACATTTCCCTGGGAAAAATCTTTCGGGAAACCTCGTAGCGTACAAAGCAGCACCTGCCAAATAGAAGAAACCCATCAACAGAAGCCAGTGTAATGAAGCGTATTCAAACATGTACCATATACCGTCAGTTATCAGCATATGAGCAGCAGGAACAATACTACTTAATCCCATACAGACAAATACAGTAGCACGAATTGGTCTAAATGCCGGTTCAGCAAATTTGTCCCATAACGAAACCACTAAAGCTAAAATCCCAAGAATACTAATCATTGAAATATAAACAGTCATCACAACAGCTCGGCAATAAAATCCGTAATAAATCCAAGGAATGAATGAACCAACTATCAACATCGTTATTCCAGAATAATCAAGCCTAAAATTTAAAAATTAAAAATCATATAAAAATTCAAAAATACGGTAGCAATGGAAATTCTAAAAACAAAATCAATTCAAAATTCTTAAAATAATCATTTCCCTAATTTCATCATTAATCACATATGATAAAAATTTGAAAATTAAAAACAAAAAATCTCTCAATACAAATTTCTAAAATCCTACAAAATAATTTTAAAAACAAAATTTGACTCAGAGTTTTGTAACTCTAAATAATTTCTAAAATGATTTTTTAGACAAATTCCAAAACTTCTAAATTACAGTATACAAAGTACTTGACATTCTATGGTTAATTTTCATATATAAACTCATCAATAAACATCTTAGCAACCACAACTAACATTACAGTATCCCTACTAAAAACAAGTTTTTGTACATTTAAAAATAAAAAAACTTACTTGCTAAAAAGTTTTCCAACATTTACGGAATGACATTGAACTGTGTGGAAACTGAAGGAAAAACCGAGGCAAAAAACAGCTCCAAAGAAGAAAAACGAAAATATTATCTTCTCATAAAGACCGACCAAGGACCCAGGACGAGTGTAGAAGAACAGAGCCAACCCTATGAAGGCGAGACATCCATAAAGATGAGTCCATATGTTCCCAGTTTCTGTATGGAGCTTGAATATACTTTGAAAACACACAGCGAAACTAGGTAATGGTGGACGATGACCACGACGAAGGAATTCATTGTCTTGAAGCCAATCAGGCAAGAGATCAAAGTGCTGAACCCGCCAAGTAGCTTCCCAAATCTAAAAAAATGAATAAAAAGTAAAAATTAACCACATTCCTACTCTTTTCATAACACTCCGAGTACCATGTCCAATATTAGTCGGGAAACATAGTTGATCTTCATCCAGCTCAATGTCGTCTTCATCAAGTGGAAGATCCATATCAAAGTTGGAACTCTGGATAAAAGTTTTAACAGCACCAGCAGATCGTTCGTCATCAGGACTATAAGGATGGAGACGATATCTGACTGTGTGACGAGTTTTTCCAGCTTCATCGGCCTTAAAAATGCATACATCAAACACCGTACTATTGTAAAACCAAATTTTCTTATAAAATTGTTTCGAAACAAATTTTTGAGATTCTACAATAGCCTATCATAATTTAACTTTTATGCAGTGCTTATTTTGTAAACGTTTGTATATTATAAAAACTATGAATTTTTCCTAGGGAATGATCTTGATGGACATTTTGAAATTTTCAGAAACTAAACTTAAAATTTCTCAAAACAATTATTTGCGAAATTATATTCTGTGAAAAGAAGCCTAGCTACTTCCGGATAGGGTATGTAAAATACAAATCTGCCTAAATTTAATTAATTTTCGCATATGAAAGTATAATAAATACTCAAAAATCATAAAACTTAAAGTATCTCATTGATATAAGTTGCTAAGTTGGTGTACATAGATTATATTTTTATACTGTTTGTGTATAATGTGTATATATGTATGTGTATGTATATGTATATGTGTATAATGTGTATGTGTATATATAAAGTGAAAGTAAACGTACTTTTACTGCATCATCTGCAACAACGAGTAGAGCTTTATCTCTGTTGGCATTCGGCATGGACCAAGCTCGGCGATGAGTCTTCCTAAACTTCGCGGCACTGGATTTATTAACAGATGCTTGATTTTCGTCCTCGTTCTGAGAACTCAAGAATTCCAAATCTGCTCCGTCTTCTTTCGATTTAACTTTGAAACCTTCTTTTTTCAACTCATAATTGACTTCACTAACAACTTGATTTTCGTCATCATCACTATCTTGATGTAGAACAGCTTCATTGATGTGATGTACAACGATATCCAGAGGGAAAGGAAACTGCTCGGTCGGCCTGAACCATGTGACTTAATTTTTATAAGAAATTCAAGACTTACTCGATGGTGCCTTCCGGGATCTGTACCGGGGCATTCAAGATCGGATTTTTGTTGTCGTCGGAACTCATGACATGAACGGAAAATAAAAAGCTAATTAATGAATAATAGTGACTGGGAATCTGGTTTGACCAAAATTGGATAGTGAGTAAACAGGAGAACTTTCGCGTCGAGAGCACTTTGGTCGTTTAAGCTACTTGGAGATCTTCTTCGACCTTTAATTTTCCTCTTTTTAGTCCTTTTAGAATTCCCCATGTTTAGGAATTACTACTCTATATATCGCTACGGGTTCAGATCATATTCTAGTAATCCTAAAATCTCCCGGGTAAATGCAGGAGAAAAATTATCAAAAATCGAAGATTTTACTCCAGGTAAATTTTTTAGTTTTAGATTTTCATATATGAATTATTTTTAGACAGAATTAGGAACTTCGGAATTGTTGCTCATGTTGATCATGGAAAAAGTTCCTTGGCAGATAAACTGTTACAAATGACGGGGGTGATCGCGGACGACGAACAAGATCAATTTTTGGACAAACTCCAGGTCGAACGAGATAGAGGCATTACGGTCAAAGCCCAGACTTGCTCGATGGTATATAAAGTGAGGATTTATCTATTCAAAACATAAATTTTAGGCTAGTTTAGTTTCTAGAAATTCTTGAGACAGTTTTACAGAAAAGTTTATTACTGAATTTTTACAATAATTTTATTTTTAGTCCCATTTGCTGAACTTGATTGACACTCCAGGACATGCGGATTTCAGTTTCGAAGTTTCCAGGTCGTTGGCCGTCTGCGATGGAGTCGTTTTCCTCGTCGCTGCGAACCAGGTTAGATTCCTTAAATCTCTTCTGAATACTGTAATTTTCCCAACTTTCAGGGTGTTCAAGCACAGACTTTGGCCAATTTCTGGCTGGCATTCAACAACGACTTGAAAATGATCCCAGTGATTAACAAGATCGACCTCAAAGAAGCCGATGTGGAAGCGGTTCAAACCCAATTAAACACCATGTTCGATTTTCAGCCGGAGGAAATGTTCAAAATTTCAGCAAAAAACGGACTAAATGTGGAATCAGTACTCGATGCTCTACTCACCAGATGTCCTCCGCCGAAAGTTGCTCCTGATGAATCCTTCAAAGCTCTTATTTTTGATTCTTGGTACGATCAATATAGAGGTGCCATTGCTATGATTTCTGTCAAAGCAGGGAGTATTAAAAAGGGACAAAAAATTTCATCTTTTAATGGAGCAAAAAGTTATGAAGTCCTGGAAGTCGGTATTTTGCACCCTAATTTGACTCCAGTCACGGTTTGTTTTTTTTCTTAAATTTTTTGTATTTTTAGAAGTTTTTTCTTTAATTTTTTATATTTTTAGAAGTTTTTCTTTAATTTTTTATATTTTTAAAAGTTTTTTTCTTTAATTTTTTGTATTTTTGGAAGTTTTTTCTTTAATTTTTTATATTTTTTAAGTTTTAAACTTGGTTTTTTATTTCTTAAAAATTTTTTAATTTAATTTTTGAATTTTTCAAGATTTTCTTATTTGTTTTTAAACTTTTGGTTTTTTAAAATTGATTTTACAGGTTCTTTCTGCTGGTCAAATTGGATATGTTATATGTAATATGAAAACAGTCCGGGAAGCAGCCGTAGGTGAAACTTTGTTCGATCCATCTGAGCAAGATAAAATTATTCCGTTTTCTGGATTTTCTACAATTCAACCGACAGTTTATTCTGGATTATTTCCGGTAAATTCAGGACTTTATGACGATTTAAGATTAGCGGTAGAACGTCTATGTCTAAACGACCCAGCAGTGGTAATTAATCCTGATTCGTCATCTGCCTTAGGGCTTGGCTGGAGGGTTGGCTTTCTCGGCATGCTTCATATGGAAGTTTTTTCTCAACGTCTTGAACAAGAATACGATGCAGACGTTATTCTAACTGCCCCAAGTGTAGAGTACAAAGCGATTATTAAAAATAACGAAACTATTAGAAAAAAACGGTGAGTTTTGAATTTAAAATATTTATTCAAATTTTGTTTTTATTAAAATTAAAAAAATTAAGTTTTTTATTGATTAGAATTTAAGTTTTAGTTTTTTATTGATTAAGATTTAAAAGTTATTCAAGTTTTATTTTTTTAATTAAGATTTAAATTTAAAAATGTTTTTTATTTGAATTTTATTTTTTTAATTTATTTAAATTTAGAATTTCGTTTTTAATTTAAATTTTATTTTTTTAATTTAAATTCTAAGTTTTCTTTATTGATTTTTTGTTTTTTAAATTTATTTTTATTTTTATTTTTTAGATACAGTGGGAAAGGAGAAATAGTGTTCTCAGATCCAAGCAATTTTCCCGATACTACAGATGTTGAAAAATTTTTAGAGCCTGTTGTTGAACTAACTGTTATTGTTCCATTGGAATATTTGAATATTGTTAATTCTCTATGCAGTGAATCCAGAGGAGAAAGGGGTGATGTGTCTTTCATCGACGACAGTCACGTCATTGTTAAGTCGAAAATTCCCCTTTCGGAAATCGTTATAGATTTTTTTGAACGTTTGAAAAAATTAACAAGGTTGTTTTTGTTTGATTTTTAAATTAAATTAAATTTTTAGTGGATATGCTTCATTTGACTATGAACCGAAAGGATATCAAGAAGCGAATCTGGTCAAACTTGGTATTTCAATAAATGGGAAAAATATTGATGAATTTTCACTTATTACTCCAAATTCACAAGCTGTAACGAAAGCCAAAACTCTCGTGTCGAAATTAAAGATGGTAAGTCGGTCCATAGCAACACGCTAGAATCGTACTTTGGAGTTTTGGAAGTAGCGGAAATTAGCGTTGTTGTGAATTTTGTCTCAACATGAGTTTTTAAAGTTAAAATAATCTGCGTGATGATTTCGTAATTGATGATAGAAATCATATATGAATTCTTTACAAATTTGTCTCGATGCAGATTTTTAGAAATTAATTTGGTGGTGATTTCGTAATTGATGATAGAAATCATATATGAAACCTTTTACAAATTTGTCCCGATGCTGATTTTTGCAAGTTTTTAAAGTTAAAGTAACCTGCTTGGCAATTTTGTAATTAATCTATAAAAATTATATCAAATTGTTTACAAATTCGTCCTAATGCTGGTTTTTGTAAGTTTCTAAAGTTAAAGTAACCTGCTTGGCAATTTCATAATTAATCTATAAAAATTATATGAATTTTTACAAATTTATCCCGATGCGGATTTTTAGAAACTAAAATATCTTATCTGATGATGTCATACTTGATAAAAGTCAAACTTTTTTATAAAATTATCTGAACGTAAATTTAGAGGGAATTTTAAAACCTAAAGTAATCTATATGATAATTTTGTTTTGCGTAAGAGTTATTTCGTAATATTACGGGATATTATAATCAATCATACATTGCAAAAAATGAAAAATATTTTTTTGTAGAATTTTTCAGAATTGAATTTTTTGGAATTTTTAAAAATTAAAAAATTACATTATTATTTCGTAATTAATTTTTTGAATTATATTCTGCTTGAATATATTTAGAAATCTCCGAATTTGGACCGTATGGGATACATAAAGTATATTTATTATTTAGGGTTATTTTTCATATAAGATTAAAAGATAAAAGGGGCCCCAGTAATCGAGTTTGACGGAACTTTCCAAATCCGCAGGTATCTGGAAGTTCTGGCAAACTGCTGGGTGTGGCGAAGACGGACTTGTCACCTTGACCGCAGGGGTCAACTTTGGTCTTTATGGGTTCGCTGAGGCCAGCAGCACTCGGACTCGTCTTATCTTCCGCATTAAACGTGTCCCCATTTCGCTACAAGATCTCCTGAGGGGGTGGGGTAGCTTTACGACCTTGGGTTTGGGCCGGCCGGGATTCGAACCTGCGCTCCGATCCGTGGTATTTTGCGTCCGCCGTCTTTATACCACCACTGGCATTTTTCATATATGGAAGTATTAATTTTGGAAATCCTTATCCCTAAAGTACTCGTGTTAAAATTGGTTTTTTTGTTTTGGAAAAAACTAAGAATTTTTGGTTTTAAATTGTGTTTAATTTAGGAGATTCCTCGACAGCAATATGACGTGAACATCAAGGCGACCATTGGGAACTCGACGAAAGCCATTGTTCAAACGACAATCCGGGCCTACAAGAAGGATTTTAGCCAACTGCTGAAAGGGAATTTTGGTGGAGGAGGAATGGAGAGATTAAACAAAAAACTTTCTCATCAGAAAAAAGGAAAAGAAAAAATGAAAATGATTGGACAAGTACAGATCCCCAAAGAAGCGTTTATAAATGTTTTGAAAAATTAGGATTTTTATAAAGATTTTAGTATCGGGAGAATTTGGAGTCAATCAGCTGTTTTACATCAGCGTAAAGTATTAAATAATCGATATATTAAATCGGATTTTCTTCGATACACGAAATCATGTTTTTTTGATATATGAAGTCGGGTTTTTTATGTACTAAAGTGGATTTATATAAACTCGGATTTTTTAATATATGAAATTGAAGTTTTTGATATATGAAGTTAAATTTTTTCGATATATGAAATCGCGTTTTTTTAATATATAAAATCGCATTTTTTTGATATATGAAATCGAGATTTTTTTGATATATGAAATCGCGTTTTTTTGATATATGAAATCGCGTTTTTTCTTATATAAAAACTCGAAATTTTTTGATATAATAGATTAAATGATTTCGACATATGAAATTGTATTTTTTTCGATATTCGAAATCGAGATTTTTTGATATATGAAATCGCGTTTTTCCCGTTATATTAAAACAGTTATTTTCGATATATAAAATCGAATTTTTCTGATATATTAACTCGGATTTTTTAATATCTTAAGGCAGATTTTTTCGACATATTAAACGATTATCTTCGATATGTTAAATCGGATTTTTTAGAACGTGAGGGAATTTTGAATGTCTAAAAAGAATCGTATCGAAGTGGATGTGTGCGCACTAGTCTTTTTGACGTGGAATTGAAAACAATGAGTGCGCGTTTGTCGTCGTGTTGCAATCAATATCGGACCAAATTTGTCTTTTTAATTTTTTAATAATTAATTTTTTTAGAATATGTCGGATTTTCTTAATGGTTTTGCTAGTCTGACGAAGACTGTACAAGATACGTTGAATTCTTATGAAGTACGTAAAATAAGCGACAAAGTGTAAGTTTTTTGTATTTTAAATTATGGATAATTTTATACAATTTAGTGTGAAATTTAGATATTTTTAATTTTCAAAAGTATTTATGATAGAAAAGTAGATTTTGAATCTGAAGTTAGATATTTATTTTCAGAATCGATGACTTTGATTTTAAAAAACATTTAAATTTTATTTTTGGATTTTATATAAAAAAATAAAAAATTGTGTTTTATTTTTAATAATTTTCTGATTTTAAAAAATATCCAATTTTTCTGAAATTTATATAAAAAAGCACAAAATTATGTTTTTGAATTATTTTTCAACTTTAAAAATATTCAAATTTTGTTCTGGAATTTTATATAAAAGTAGAAATATACATATTTTTTAAAAATCTCTTAAAGTAAAAAAATATCTAAGTTTTTTACCGGAATTCCATATAAAAAGTACAAAATTATGTTTTATTTTGGGTAATTTTAAAATTTTGAAAATATCTAGATTTTATATAAAAATTTATAATTATAAAATTAGTTTTATTGTTTTAGGCAGAGTTATGTCATGAATTTCACTGAACCGGAAATGAAAGTCCGAGAAGCAACGACGGAAGAAGCTTGGGGTCCTACACCTGACATGATGAGGGAAATAGCTGGTTTGACTTTTCAATACGATGCTTTTCCTGAGGTTATGAGTATGTTATGGAAGAGAATGCTCCCTCCTAGTCCTGTTGCATGGCGACATACGTATAAAGTAAGTGTTAATTTTTGTAATTTTGTATATATTTGGAATTTTAGGCCCTTATTTTACTGGAATACTTGTTGAAAAATGGTTGTGAACGGGTTATTGCCAATGCTAGGGATCATGCTTTTGAAATGCGGAGTTTGGAACGTTATAAGTGTACGGATGAACGAGGACGGGATCAAGGAATAAATGGTAAAGTTGATTTTTATATTGTTAAGATAATTTTTACATTTTTATATAATTTTCACACTTTTTTAATATGATTTTCATAGTTTTTATGTAATTTTTCTAGTTTTTTATGTAATTTTTACACTTTTAATATGATTTTTCTAGTTTTTATGTAATTTTTCTAGTTTTTTTATATAATTTTTTGTTTTTAGTACGTCATCGCGTGAAAGCAGTTCTTACACTTTTGGAAGATGATGACTTATTGAGAGAAGAAAGACGTAAGGCTAAATCTGCTAGTAAAGATGATAAATATCGAGGATTTTCTCGGGATGATATGATTATGCGGGGATCTTCGAATTTTTCATCAAGTTCTAACTACAGATCGAATCGGTACGATGACGATGACCACCGGTATGAGGGGAAATACGATAGAGATGACAGATTTGATGAGAAAAAAATGGGAAAAAGAGAAGTGACGTCGTTTGGATTTGATGATGATAAAAGAAGTGTTTCTCCTGAATTAGGTATTAGACTTGATTCACCGAGAAAAGATGAAGAAGATGATGAATTTGGTGATTTTACTGTAGCTAGATCTAATGCAGTTAAAAACACGAATAACAAAGATTCATTCGATTTTGGAGGTTTTACATCGAGTTTACCTTCTCCACCAACGAAAAATTCACCGAAAAATATTATCGATGATGATTTATTTGGTGGATTGTCAAATAAGAAAAATGATTTATTCACTGAATTTTCAAACTCTACTACGGTAGAAAAAAAGAATGATGATTTTGATTTTCTTGGACTTGGATCTGATTGTCAAACAACTTCAAGTATTAAACCGCCATCAGGACCATCATCACCAAGTTTGGGAAACGATATTTTTGGAATAGATTCTAAAAATAATGATTTATTTCAAACAAATTCTAAAAATAATGATTTATTTCAAACAAATTCTAAAAATAATGATTTATTTAATACTAATTCGAAAAATAATGATTTATTTCAAACAAATTCGAAAAATAATGATTCTTTTGATTTCCTTGGATTGTCGTCGGATACTGTAAGTGAAATCCCTCAGAAGAAAAATGATGATTTCTTAACTGCATTGGAAACGGTTCCTCAAAATAAGAATCCAGAAACTAAAGGACCCCAAAATAACCAAACAAACAAATCTGCTTTGTGGAACGACCTCAGTGGAAGGTGAGTTCCATTTTTGGTTTTTTATAAAATATTTTTGTTTTTTCAGCCTTGATTTGGATAATCTTTTATCAACAAAACCGAAACAGTCGATGTCGATGAATGAAATGAGAAATCGTCAAGGAATGACAAGTAAGTAGTTTTTAATTTGGTTTTTATTTAAAATTTTTTGCAGATTCTAATTCTTTTATGTGAGATTGAAACTTTTGCAACGAGATTATCCGGTATTGTTCCGTATCGATTATAAAGCAAAAGTTAAATTCATATCATCATTTTGAAAATTAATTGTGATTTTTTTTGACAAATAAGTGCCTTGTATTTTTTTAATAAAATTATTTTTGAATAAAAATATTTTAAACACTTCCGAAAATATGGAAAATGATTTTTAGGAACAAAGCAATTCCTCTTCTTTGATGAGCAAACAATGGGGATTTAGATCAAGTCCTAAGTAAACATTGACCAGAAAGGGTCATTTTTTAAATTCATGACTAAAAGTCATAATAATCATACTTTTATAAAAATGTAAAAATAAATTTTACTCAAAAATGGTCTCGAAGGGAATTTCGAAGTTTTTCAATTAAAATAAAAAAATTGATTTTTTTTTAAATTTAAAATTTTATAAAAATATAAAAATAAATTTTACTCAAAAAAGGTCTCGAAGGGAATTTCGAAGTTTTTTAATTAAAATAAAAAAGTTTTAAAATTGATTTTTTTTAAAATTTAAAATTTTATAAAAAATATAAAAATAAATTTTACTCAAAAATGGTCTCGAAGGCAATTTCGAAGTTTTTAGAAAATACAGTAACCTGTAATTTTAATTTTTTCTAAAATGATAAATTTAAAAAATATTTTCGAAGAATTTAGGAAATTCAAGATTACGGTACATGGGGTACCTAACTCTCTAGGTTAATTTTTAATAAATGAGAAAATTCTAATTCTACAGTACTGTATCGAAAATGAATTATTTTGTTTATTAAAAATTATAAAACATAATCCGAAAAAAATTTTGAATTTTTTTATCCGGTGATTCATTGATTTTTTTTCGAAAGAGGTTGAATAGTGTTTTTGGAATAATATCGTCCGGTCAAGGGGCGGGCACTATCATTGCAGCTTAGACCCTCAGGCGTACTTAAGAAAGCAAATTGGATTTTCATCGGAAAGTCCATTGTTCTAAAATTTTCAAAGGTCATGGAGATTCGAATTTTTGCATTTTTTTTGATTTTCATTTTTGGATTAAATAATTGTTTAATTTTAGAAAATAAAGTAAGTTTTAAAAAATTAAATTATAAAAATAAAAAAAATAATTTTCATAATTTTAGTATTTTTAAAATATATTTTTATAATTTTAGTACTTTTTAAATATATTTTCATAATTTTAGTACTTTTTAAATATATTTTTGTAATTTTAGTACTTTTTAAATATATTTTTATAATTTTAGTACTTTTTAAATATATTTTTATAATTTTAGTACTTTTTAAATATATTTTTGTAATTTTAGTACTTTTTAAATATATTTTTATAATTTTAGTATTTTGATAAATCTATTCCCGATGAGGAAACTCAGCTGACGGAAGTGGATTTCTTTTACGCTAGGGCCTTTATGGATCCCGGTGCCGGTGGTGGAAAAGTGAATGATTCTGCGATGTACAATAAAAACAGATTCGAAGGGGATATTGGTAAAGGTTTTAAAATTGGTTTATTTCACATTTTTTAAAATTTAGTCAATAGTGGATTGAATGGCAGAACAGTAAAAAGTTTCGTCGGAGAAATTGATCCTAGTGAATTTTCTGGGATCATGAGGAATGCCGTGAGACAGACTTATCTCATGTGGACAGATGGCAGGATTCCTTACACGATTTCGTCACAGTATTCCAGTTTCAGTAGATCTAAAATCGCCGAAGCTATCGAAGAATACCGAAAACTCACTTGCATAGATTTCGCTCCGAAATCAGCTGCGGATCAGGATTACATCCACATCGTGCCTGATGACGGGTGTTACTCTCTTGTTGGACGCATTGGTGGAAAACAACCAGTGTCCCTTGGTGATGGTTGTATTCAGAAAGGGATTATTATTCACGAATTAATGCATGCAGTTGGATTTTTTCATGAACAAAGTGAGTTCACACAATCGCTGTTGAATCATTTGTAGTGGAACGTAATGAATCAGTAAGACTTCCGGATTACGGTCTTTACTGTTGGATTCTGAGCGTAGTCTATGATACGATTGTAATCCAGCAAAGGTCGATTATAACCGAGGGAAATCAATGTGTTTGGGTTATTTTTTCTATCATTACAAAGACCTATATCGAAGTATATAATGGTTAATATCAACATCAAATGTGCAGTTTACTCATAACCTTTTAATAACTCAGTCAACATTAAAATCAAAATAAATTCTACAATATGCTTCGAACATTTGAGCGGACAGGGTTATCTAATTGTTGCATAGGAAATTTAATTCGATTTTGATGTTGATATTAACCATTATATACTTTGATATAGATCTTTGTAATGACAGAAAAAATAACCCAAACACATTGATTTCCCTCGATTATATCAACTTTTGCTAGATTACAATCGTATCATAGACTACGCTCAGAATCCAGCAATAAAGACCGTAATCTGGAAGTATTACTCATTCATTATCTTCTACTACAAATGATTCGATAACATCTACATAATTTTGTCAGTCTATGAATCACACTGGGCCTTCCAGGTAGGGCAGACAGAGACGATTATGTCACGATAAACTGGAACAACGTCGAAGCTGGATTACAAGGTACAAAAAATCCAAATTTGCATAAATTATATTTTTAGATCAATTCGATAAATATTCTCTGAACATGATTGATCATCTCGGCACAGCTTACGATTACGGTTCTGTAATGCATTATGCCTCAACTGCTTTTAGTAAAAACGGAAAACCCACGATAGAACCCAAGAAAAAAGGGATCGAGATCGGGCAGAGAACAGGATTCAGCGATACTGATGTGTACAAAATTAATAAACTCTACAATTGCTCGCAATTCGGTAAGTTTGAATTTTGCTAAATTGCAGATGATACAGAGAAGTAGTTTGGAACATTAAATAATAATAGTAAAAATATATAACAATAAGATAAGAACTCCAAATCATATATAGTTATTTTTTGATTATACATACGAAAAAAGCACATTAAAACGCTCTAATGTGGCATATACATTATATTTAATGCATGATACATTGAATACAATGCATTGGTATGAACTCAATTCATCGATGTATTGAGTATAATGTTTCCGATGAGTTGGACCTGTTTTAATATATTTATATATTGAATACAATGCATTGGTATGAACTCAATTAATCGATGTATTGAATACAATGTTTCCGATGAGTTGGACCTGTTTTAATATATTTATATATTGAATACAATGCATTGGTATGAACTTAATTCATCGATGTATTGAATACAATGTATCTGCTACGTTAGAACCGTTGTAATGTATCGATAAATTACATATCATGTACCTATTTTTTGCATGTAGTGAGAACTTAATTGCTGATTAGGAATTTTTTCTAGGACTCCATGAAAAACAGGAAAGTACTGGAACTTTTTAATATATGAGTAGTAACGTGTGAAAACAAAGAAAAATGTTCCACAAAATAATAATAATAAAATTATAGAAAAAAGCTGTTTTTAAATTTACAGTATGTCAATTAATTGATCGTTGGAATTTTTCATTCCGGGATTGCGCTTTCGAAATTGTTTATTTTTAGGATAGAACAAGAATCGAAAATGATAATTGAAATTTTTCTGAAAAATATTCAGTTACAGTATACCGATTAATTAGAGTTTTTCGTTCCGGGATTGCACCCTCGAAATTCGTTGCGTTTTTGCAAAGTTTATTTTTTTCAACCAAATCTGAACCGGTTTTTCCTTTGTTTGAATAATCTAGAGGGAAATTGACCTCTCGATTTTTGAGAATTATCTGACTTTGATCCTTTTTAGTTTCGACAACTTTGTCTCCAGATGATTTGGAATTTAGAAAAAATAAAAATTCTACAGAAACTTCAAATAAAGAATCAGAAGAAAACATAAATGAAGAAGTCGATATTTCTGGAGGAGTCATCAGTGGAGGAAACGGTAGTGGTTCCTGTAGAGATCGAAGAAGAGATTGTGAATTTCTCTCCAGAAGTGGACATTGTGAATCCAGATTCAGCAAAAAATTTATGGCTGAAAATTGTCCTAAAAGTTGTCACAAATGTAAATCCACTTGCGAAGACAGCAGATCTTGGTGCGAAAGATGGGCCAACAGTGGAATGTGTACTCAATCAATCTTCAAAGATTACATGAGACAAAAATGTGCAAAAAGTTGTCAATTTTGTTGAAATTAATTTAATATAATATAATTAATTCCATTTGCATTCCTTACAACAATAAATTGAAATTTCAAATATCCTAATTTTAAAATTCTCTAATTTTCAAAATTCTCTAATTTTCGAATTTTTTAAATTTTCTAATTTTAAAATTCTTCAATTTTCGAATTTTTTAAATTTTCTAATTTTCAAAATTCTCTAATTTTCGAATTTTTTAAATTTTCTAATTTTAAAATTTGCTAATTTTCAAAATTCTCTAGTTTCCAAATTTTTAAATTTCTAAAATTTTATTATTTTTAAATCCTCTAATTTCCGAATTTTTGAATTTTTGAATTTTAAAATTTTTAAAATTTTAAACTTTTTTAACTTTGAATTTTTTTAGGGTTTTTAAATCCCTAAGTTTTTTATTTTTTAGAATTTTAAAATTTTTGAATTTTCTAGGTTTTTAAATTAAAAAATTTTTAAATATTCGGATTTCTAAATTTTCAAGTTTTTAAATTTTTGGACTTTTGTACCTTTAAACTTTCTGATTTTGGGTTTTTTGGATTTTAGAATATTTAAATTTAAAAATTTAAGGATTTTTGAATTTTAGAATATTTAAATTTAAAAATTTAAAACTGTTTACTCGAGTACTCTTCCGGGTAAGTCCATTGCGCAGTGATTTCGAGTTACCAATCAAGACCGATCTTCGACGAACGTGGTATATCGTGTTTTTATCCATCGTGTATTGACGTACGTCGTTCTAACCCTTCTAGCAAAAAAGAACGATGCGCAAACCCTCGAGTCAGACGTCTGTCCGATCAACAGTGCTTAGTAAAAACTGCGACCGAAAATCAGAAACTGATCGCCGATTTCCAAAGTAAAAACATGGGCTTGAATGTCGAATTGTTTGAATTTTTTATTCAAATGTTTTCTCATATGTTTTGTACTTTTTGTATTTAATTCATTTTTATTCTCTTTCAATTTCGTATAAAATCAAAAGTCATAATTAGGCCTAAATTTTTTAAAATTTATTTTTTAAAAATTTATATGAAATTTAGGATTTTAGTTAAATTCTACTTTTTTAAAGTTTTTTAAAATTTTTATTGTTTTTTAAATTTTATATAAAATCAAAAGTCATAATTAGGCCTAAATTTTTTAAAATTTATATGAAATTTAGGATTTTAGTTAAATTTTAATTTTTTAAAATTTTTAAAATTTTTATTATTTTTTAAATTTCGTATAAAATCAAAAGTCATAATTAGGCCTAAATTTTCTTAAATCTTTTAAATTTAGAATTTTAGTTAAATTTTAATTTAAAAAATTTTGAATTTTTGTTAAATTTTAATTTTTTTGTTTTTTAAATTTTTTAAATTTTGTATAAAATTGAGAATTATAATTAGGCCCAAATTTCTATTTTTGCAACTTTTAAAATTTGCCCCATTTTTTTTGATGTTTTTGTATTTTTCAGAACTTGTTGACTCACTCGAAATTGTTCAACAATCTAAGCTAACAGAAATTTAAAAAAAGTTTTTGGAATCAAAGTACTGTTTTCGAAAAGTTGATCTGAATTTGATTTTTAGGTTCATCATCGGAGTTTTGACAAATTTCCTTAAAAATGGGGTCTTTATACCGTTCCGAAGAAATGCGTTATTGTCAGATCATCGTCGAAAAAGACGCGGCTTTTTCGTGTGTGGCCGAACTCGGAAAAAAACCCTGTGTTCAGTTCAAGGACGTAAGTGTTTATAAAAAAATTAACTTTTGGCACAACAATAAATACAAATCGTCACTATTACTGTACTTTTCGTCACAAAAGCCAAATAGTCAAAAATGTAACGATTACGTTAGATTTCACAATTGTTATAGAACTTAAAGTTGTGATTTTTTATATGTAAAATTGGCAATTTTCCTACAAAAAATTGACTTTTTTAAATTAATTAATTAATTATAATATACAAAAAAAACATAACTTTTGGCACAGTAACAAATACAAATCGTCGCTATTATTTTTAATTTTCGTAACAAAAGTCAAATATTCATAAAAATGTGACAATTGTTATATTTTTGTTTTATTTTATAATTGTTACAAAACCTAAAGTTATGATTTTTTATATGTAAAGTTGGCAATTTTCCAACAAAAAATTGACTTTTTTAAATTAATTAATTAATTATAATATACAAAAAAAACATAATTTTTGATCCAGTAAGAAATACAAATCGTCACTATTATTTTTAATTTTCGTAACAAAAGTCAAATATTCATAAAAATGTGACAATTGTTATATTTTTGTTTTATTTTATAATTGTTACAAAACCTAAAATTACGATTTTTTTGTGTTTATAAAAAATTTAATTCATATTGTGTTTTTAGTTAAATCCAGAAGTAAGTGCTTTTCAAAGAACTTTCGTCAGAGATATCCGGAGATTTGCCGAACTCGAAAGAAAATTACGGTATCTCGAAGAAAGTATTAAAAAAGAAAATATTCCTGTTCATACTGTAATTGAGAAAAATTTCGATGCCGTTAGTCACTATGATATGAATCAATTAGAATCAACTTTGACTGATTTGGAACGTGACGTCATGAATATGACCGAAAGTGAAGACCGATTAAAAAAAAATTTCCTTGATCTCAAGGAATGGGAAGCTGTTCTAGAAAAAACCGATTGGTTTTTCCAAGGGGTTAGTTTATTCGATAATTAATACCGTATTTCCTCTAAAATAAGCCCCAGGACTTATTTTTTTCCAATCACCTCCCAGAAGGGACTTATTCTGGAGGGGGAGACTTATTTTTTTTCAATCACCTCCCAGAAGGGACTTATTCTGGAGGGGGAGACTTATTTTTTTCCAATCACCTCCCAGAAGGGACTTATTCTGGAAGGGGAGACTTATTTTTTTTCAATCACCTCCCAGAAGGGACTTATTCTAGAGGAGGAGAAGGCTTATTCTGGAGAGGGAAGGAGGCTTATTTTAGAAGAGGGGAAGGCATATTCTAGAGGGGGAAGGAGGCTTATTCTGAAGGTGGGGGAGGCTTATTCTGGAGGAGGGGGGAGGCATATTTTAGAGGAGGGGGAGCTTATTTTTTTTCAATCACCTTCCAGAAGGGGAGGGGGACTTATTTTAGAGGAAATACGGTAATTTCGAAAATTATCTTCCAGGGGATCGATGACGAAGCTATTCAAGAAATCGAACAAGCCAACGAGGCCGATGCCGGAGGCATTCAGCTCAGAACTGAAAAAGAGAAAATGAAGTAGGTTTTTTTTAAATTTCTTCCACAAAAAAATAAACTTATTTTCGGTGGAGTACTGTAATAAAAGTTGTGATTTTCCGAAGATATATGAGTACCGTAATGTGTAATTTTTTGTTTAAAAGGATAGAGGATTTTGTACCCCAGATACCGTAATCTAGAAGGTTCTAAATTTATCTAAAAAGAATATATCTATAAAAAGTTAATTTTAAAATTGTATAAAATTACGAAATAGTCATTATAGAAAACCAAAATTATAGATTACTGTAGATTTTAAAAACTAAAATTCCGAATCGAGAAAGTTTTTTGAAAAATTTATTTTTGATTTCCATATATCATTGATTTCGAAATCACTAAAGATTACAAAGTAACTATTATGTAAAACTGAAATTGTGAACTACTGTAGTTTCTACAAAATTTTGAAAACTTTGTGTTGAGAAAGTTTTTTGAAAAATTTATTTTTGATTTTCATATATCATTGATTTCGAAATCACGTAAGATTACAAAGTAACTATTACGTAAAACTGAAAATTTAAACTTCGGTAGTTTCGAAGAACTTGGAAAAGTTTTCTCGAGATAATTTCGTAAAAAAATTTATGATTTTCATAAAAATGTGATTTTGTAGATTCTCTGTCGGAGTTATCCGTCGAAATCGGATCAGTGCTTTTGAGCGAATTATCTGGCGTGCTTGTCATCGAGCTGCTTTTCTTCGTTACTCCGACATTGAGGAACCTATTGAAGATCCAGAGTCCGGAGAGAAGATCGAGAAGACCGTTTTCATTATCTTCCACAATGGAGGTCATCTTCAAAACATGATCAACCGTATTTGTGAGGGCTTCAAAGCTCGGCTTTATCCGACTTGTCCGAAAACGAGCAAAGAACGACATAACGTGGCTACTCAGGTCCGGTCCCAGATCACGGACCTGAAGACAGTCATGACTCAGACCCACGAACACACCATGAAGGTCCTCAACGCCACTGCTGCGAACTTGAATCCTTGGAAGAAACAAGTCAGAATCCACAAGTCTGTCTACCATAATCTGAACTACTTCACTTTCGATGGAATCGGAAAATTCTTCGTTGCTGAATGTTGGATTCCGTTGAATGAGTTGGATGACGTCAGACAAGCCCTGGAACGAGGAGTCGAGAAAAACGGCGGAACAGTCAAGCCGATTCTGAACGTTTTGACTACAAACGAAACTCCACCAACTTACAACAAAACGAATAAATTCACCGCTGTATTCCAGGGAATTGTAGATTCTTACGGTATTGCCAGTTATATGGAACTCAACCCTGCACCGTATACTATTATTACTTTTCCGTTTTTGTTCTCCTGTATGTTCGGGGATTTCGGACACGGCATGCTGATGTTCCTGGCAGGACTGTATTTGGTTCTTCGTGAAAAAAACCTAATTGCTCGACAGATAAATGACGAAATTTTCGGAATGTTCTTCGGTGGTCGATATATAATCTTGCTCATGGGATTGTTCAGTATCCATGCCGGATTTGTTTACAATGACATATTTGCAAAGTCGGTGAACATTTTCCAATCTTCTTGGAAGAACCCATATAATATGAGTGATTTGATTAAATGGGATAACGAAACACCAGAAGGAAAAGAATCGTTTCTTACTCTTCCTCCAGAATTTGCATACCAACACGACGCCGGTCCTTATGCTTTCGGACTTGATCCTGTTTGGAATATGGCAGACAATAACAAGTTGAATTTTCTGAATTCTATGAAGATGAAACTTTCCGTAATTGCCGGTATTGCTCAAATGACCTTTGGCGTTTTTCTTTCATTGAACAATTATCGGTTTTTCAAATCGAAAATCGAAATTTTGACAGTATTCATTCCACAGATAATCTTCATGGCAGCAATTTTCATTTATCTCTGCTTACAAATCATTTTGAAGTGGATTTTCTTCTGGACAGTACCCCAGTATGTTTTCGGTCAATGGTATCCTGGATCCAATTGTGCTCCATCCCTTTTGGTATGTTTTTAAAGTTTATTTTCGGACTTTTTGGAGCGAAATTTCCTATATCTTTAGAATTGGAAAGTAGTTAGAATACTGTAATCGGATTCGTAAATCCGAAATCTAAAACGAAACTAGAAAATTAGCTTTGAAAACCTTGGATTCTGAAATTTGAAACTTCATAGATCTACTAGATGAAGTTTAATCAGATTCTTTTTGAAGAAGATATACATTTTGAGATACAGCTTTTTGGGATAGACTTCCAAAGTCGTGCTTCAAGAAAGGATTCTGGAGACGGTCAATCTTTATCATTAATTACTATCATATGAATACTTTGTTTGATTTTAAAGATATCTGAAATCTTCTAAAGAACAAAAGCTACGTAAAACGGATCTAAATTAGTTATTGACGAACTATAAAGTAACTTTCAGATCGGGTTAATTAACATGTTTATGTTCAAAGAAAGGACTGCTGGTTTCGTTGAAGGAAACACTCCGAATGGAACTACTTTTAACTCTTGTTACTTGAATCAGTGGTATCCAGGACAGAGCCTCATTGAAGCTCTGCTGGTTATCATAGCTGTTCTCTGTATTCCAGTTATGCTCTTCGGGAAGCCAGTTTACATATTGATGCAACAAAGAAAAGCCCGTCGTGCTGTTGGAGACAATATGAGCGTCAGAATCAACATGAACACGGAAGAAACAGAAGTTGCATTAACAAATGGTAATGGAATGAAACAAGAACATACTGAACACGCTCATGAGGAACACGATGAAAGTTTTGGAGATATCATGGTTCATCAAGCTATCCATACTATCGAGTATGTGCTCGGATGTGTCTCTCACACAGCTTCTTATCTTCGATTATGGGCTTTATCTCTTGCTCATGCTCGTAAGTCATTCATATATGAAAAAATTGCTACTTCTGTATGCTGCAAATACGTGGTGGTTTTGTTACGGAAGATCTCGTAACTTCTATGTAATGGTTTCTTATAACAGGTCTCGTAACTTCTATGTAATGGTTTCTTATAACAGGTCTCGTAACTTCTATGTAATGGTTTCTTATAACAGGTCTCATAACTTCTATGTAATGGTTTCTTATAACAGGTCTCATAACTTCTATGTAATGGTTTCTTATAACAGGTCTTATAACTTCTATGTAATGGTTTCTTATAACAGGTCTCATAACTTCTATGTAATGGTTTCTTATAACAGATCTCTTAACTGTTGTGCGAAAGTACATCACGGAAGATTTCGTAACTTTTATGTAACAATTTATCATGAAAAACCGTGTACTTTTCATATACTATTTCATTATGGAGAGTCTTATCTTTTATGTGACATTTTGCTGTGGAAAATATCATAATATTTATGTAACAGTTCGTTATAGCAAATCTCATAACTTCTATGTAGCAGTTTGTCACTATAGATTTTATAACTTTTATGTAGCAATCCATCACGAAAAGCTTAGTAATATTTGCATGAAGATTAACATAACTTATGAAAAATGATACAATTTTCATCACAAATATCAAATATTCATGCAAATTGTAGCAATTATCCTGTAACTTTTGTTAAAATTTACGCTTGCGGCAAAAATGACGCAATAGTTGTATTTTCCGTTTGTTACGACTTTTATCCGTATATAACACCTCTATTGTAACTTTTTTCAGAACTCTCCGAAGTACTATGGCATATGGTCTTGGGTCAGGCTTTCGCTGTGGACGGGATTCAAGGAGTAATTGTGATGTTCGTCATCTTCTTCTTCTTCGCCGTCCTGACCTTCTCCATCTTAGTACTAATGGAAGGGTTATCAGCTTTCCTCCATGCCCTTCGTCTTCATTGGTAAATATCCAACTTGGATTTCTCGACTTTTTAAAATTATTTTTCAGGGTTGAGTTCCAGAGCAAGTTCTTCCTCGGCTTGGGGTACCCATTCCAGCCTTTCTCATTCAAGCACATCCTTGAGGAGGCCCGAATTCAAGATATGAATAAATAATTAAATTTCAATGAATCCCGATGCTTATGGAGTAGTGCTTAAAATTTGTTATATACTTAAAATTCTAATAAATGCAAGTAGTCAATCATGTTAAAAACAGCAGTTTTTTACTGCGAAAGCATCTCGACGAGAATCTCCGGAATTTTTAGATCTTGGTTCTGTTTCTACTGTATTCTGGAAGATTCTAGGAATTTCTACAGTATCATAGTTATGCTATTATAAAAGTTAAACAATGTTTTTACAAAATTATCTCGATGTAGATTTTTAGAAAATTTTAAAAACTCAATATTTTACCTGAAAATTTTATTTTGTGACGATTTCGTAATTTATTTGTTAATTATATGGTGTTTTTAGATTGATCTCGGACTCTTGACCAAGGCGATCTGGAGTATATCCCTTTAAAAAGTTGCTATTTGTATATTAAAGTACTATTAACTTTTTTTACTTTTTATTCTTATTTCGTACAAAATCGAAAGTTACAACAAGTACAAAAAACAAACTTAATTGCAGTTGTTTTCTCCTTTGACCCATCTAAAGTACTATTAAATATTTAATAATATCTAACATTACAGTATTCCGTCAAAAAAAGTTTGATAACTTTCACTAAATAATGGAATTTTTAAAAATTAAACTAAAAATATGTTTTTTATTAAAAAATTTATTCTTTTTCATAAACCAAAACTTGATTTTTTAGTTTTTAAACTTTTAAGTTCAAAAATTTTCAATTTCTTACTGTACAGTAATACTAAATTCAAAAAGTTCCTGTTTTTATTTTTTACAAATCTCAAACGATAAACATCCAAGTGTACTTTACAGTAACTACAGTGAGGATCATGATTGTAGAAATCTTTTACTTTTTTATCAAAAATAATATTTTGGATAATTTTTGTACTTTTGTTCAAAAAGTACAGTAGAGATTTGGAGATCACCGCTGAAGTTTACAAAGTTGTCGACATCAAAATTAAATTCAATTTTTCCCAAAAATTGAGCAAGTTGGTCGAATGTTGTACGTAAACTGTAGATTTTAGTTTGATTTCGAAATCTCCACAAATGCAAATATAAAAATACCGTTCGATTTTCCAAAATGTTGCTAACAGATTGCAAATTTTAGTTTGACTAATTTAATATTGACTTATATGTCTAAAAATTACAAACAAATTGCGAACTTTACTTTGATGTTGACATACTTAAAAGTTGCGTGCAAAGTGCGAATTTGGGTTCCGATTGTGATGTCGACCGATCTTCTTAAATATAGCAAGCAGTGTGGATTCTGATATTGATTTATCTTGAAAATTAAGAGCAAATTAAAAATTTGATTATGATATCGGCTATTTTATAAGCTTCAATATATGACTTGGAATCACAAAGTTTGGACACAGATACCTATTGCTCCCTTATATACTTGACTACAATAATGCCCTAAATATTACTACTAAACCTAGAACCAGAATCCACTAAATATAGTCCGAAATTGAGCATTGAATTTTGCTATCATGATTGATCTTGTTGATGATATAAATATTCTTTGTTGAATTTGTAAATAAAGTATTTTTTATTTATCATTCACACAAAAAACGGATACATGATATGTAGTATATAAATTCATTAAAACGGCCCTGATGTATTAGATACATTTATTCAATATATGGATACATTGAATTGATATAAGTACATTGTATTTGATGTATCAATATATTATAACGTCGTTGGTGCATCAAATACATTATATATTCAATACATCGATGAATTAAGTTACTATCGGTGCATTTTATTCAATGTATTGATATATTATAACACATTTGATGTATCAGATACATCATATTCTATGTATTCATACATTGTAACAGTTCTGATATATCAAATACAATTTATTCTATGTATTGATACATTGCAACGCGTTTGACATATCAGATGCATTGCATCTAATGTATCAAATGCATTGTATTCAATGTATTGACACATTATAACTTCTCTGATGTATCAGATGCATTACATTCAGTATATCAATACATTAAGTGTAATATCAATGTATTATATTCAATATATGGATACATTAAATTAATATAAACGCATTATTTTGATGTATCGGTATACTAAATACAATATATCTGATATATTAGAGTCGTTTTAATCTGCTCTTTTTTGTGTGTTGTTACGAGTTTTTTGAAGATATCATTAGGACATAATTATACTAAAGCAGACGGAAAATAAATCATGATTTTACAACTAATCGAAATATGGACTTCTAAAACCCCGATTTCGGCTTCAAAGATGAATGGAAAATTTTTGATTATCAGAAATACTCAAAAAAGTAAGAAAATTAATATGAATAAAAAAAAGAAAAACGATTAAATTGTTTTTATAAAAAAATCAGTTATTTTTTTTCCATAAAATCGATCTTTAAAATGATCAGTAATCTTATTTTTTTATCTTTTTATCGACTTCCTCCTTGATAGTATAGTGGTAGTACACGTGATTGGCAGTCACAAGACTTCAGTTTGATTCCCCGATTGAAGAAGTAGGTTTTCGAGTCTGACCAGCTAACAACCATTATATCAGAACGGTCAAGTACAGCAGACTTCACGAACATATAGAGAAGAGAAAATAGCAATCATCGCGGACGGACTGATATGCAGGAAAGTCGTGGAAAAGTACTATTAACAAGTTTTCTGGATACATGTGGACAGGAAAGAACAACTTAGGAATTGCAATCAGACATTAGACTTAGGCCAATTGTAATCTAGTCATGTATTGCCATATCCTTTGAAGAACGGCTCGGCAAAGTGATTTGTCAGTTTTTGAATACAAAGAAATTAATCGATTTTTATGGAATATAATGTTAATTATGGTGTTTTCAATATTTGCAGTAATTTCACATATGATCGTTAACTTTCGAAAGTGAATAAAGGGTTGAGTACCCCTTGTATCCTAATTTGGAAATTTCTAGATAAATCTAAAAAAAATATAGTTTCAAAAAATTAATCACAAAATTCTGTAAAATTATAGAATAACTGCTAAAAATCAAAATTGTAAGATCTTTCAGTTTGTAAAAATTTCTAGAAATTCCCGTCGAGATCATTTCGTGATGAAAGTTATTTTTAATTTTTTATAATTATTTGATTATGATTGCATTTTTGTAAAATCACACAAGTATTAAATTTTGTATTTTTCTGTCTTGACTGGAAAGTTCTAAAAATTTCTACCTAGATCATTTTGTACAAAAGTTTTTTTTATAGTTTTTATAATAAGATGAATATTATTACATTCTTCCAAATTCTTAAATTAAAACTTTTCTGTCTTGACTGGAAAATTCTAAAAATTCGTATCTAGATCATTTTGTACAAAAAATTTTTATAGTTTTTATAATAGTATGATTATATCTTTGTAGAATCATATAAAGACAAAGTTGTTTACTTTTGGGTCCTGTCTGGAAGATTTTGGAATTTTCTGTTGGGATAATTTCGTGGAAAAACTTATTTATTTTCTATTTATAGCTTTTGAAAACTGTTGATTTCAATCATGGAATTTTCCAAGTGTAAATAAATACGGTAACTGAGTAATGATTGTTTTTGATATCTTTTAAAATTGACCTAGGTCGTTTTCTTCTGGTTTTAGGGCCAGAGAATTGGTGCAAATCAGTGTTCAGGTCTATAAAGAGGTCGATAGGAAAATAAAAATCGAATTTTCACAAGAATTGAATGAATCTTTTTCAATATTCTAAGCAAAATGCAAATTTTATTTTGATTTCGTAATTTTCATAAATATAAACAGAAATTCCGACCAATCTGTTTCAGTTTCCCAAGTGCAGATTTTAATTTTGACTTTGTCGACCTATGTGGCCTAATATTGCGGGCAAAGTGCAGAATTTATGTTAACTAATTTGTACAAACATTGCCAGCAAACTGCATGTTTAACTTTGATTTCCACTGATCTGTCTAAACATTGCGGGCAAAGTGCAGATTTTAATTTTGACTTTGATGTCGAGCTCTTTACAGATCTTGGCACAGAACTCTAATCAGTGGTCTTTTTTTATCAAAGTTGATAGCCATAATTGGAAGTATAAATTTGCACTTTTAACATTGAGACATGATTTTCAACAAAAAATTTGATGATTAAGTTGAATAAATTTAGGTAATTTTGGGATAGATGATATTTATGAAAACTGTTTTGGAACGAAAAACTCAAATTTTCACTTCGGGTTGTAGTCATCACCTGTGATAAAATGGGACACAGTTGATGTTCGATGATATCGAAGAAGGCGGACTTTCTGAGCAAACAAGTTGTTGTTCAAAATAAAGATATCTTTTTTTCGACCAGTCCGAATTTCGATTATGAAGTTTGTATTTTTTTCTCTGATTTTGAATCTGATCATCTTCCAATCGGATGGAGCTAAGATTTTATTTATTTCTCCTTCGTTGTCGAACAGCGTTGTGATGCATGCGGGCCGGCTTGCGGACATCCTTGTTGAAAACGGTCATGATGTGACTTTTTTTATTCCAGAATTGGTCAGTTTTAACAAAAAAAATGGAACAAATTTGGCGAAAATTATCAGAGTAGAAGGTATCCGGGATTATTTTATGGAAGCTTTGACGTATTATTGGTCGGATACTGTAATCAATAAAATAACGAATTTTTACAAAAAAGCAGTTGTTGGAGAAGCTCAAGTTATGTTTTGTCGGGATTTACTTAAGAAAAAAAATGAATGGGATCACTTACGTCATGAAGGATTCGATTTGGCGATCACGAACAGTCTGGATTTCTGCGATCTGGGCCTGGTCCACCACCTCGGGATCCCCCTCCACGTCTGGGTCGTCACAGGTCCTCTTCACGAAATCAACAATTACGTTTTAGGTTTTTTAAAATTAATTTTAATTTAGATAATTTAATTTTTAGGAATTCCTCAAGGAGTCAGTTATCTCCCTGTCCTCGAGGACAACTTCAAAGGAACAGATTTCACTTTTGCAGAAAGAGCAAACAACCTGTGGATGTGGATATCGGCGACCATCTTACATAGGTATCTCTGCTGGAGGGTTCGTGAAATATTTTACTTTTCTAAAATTCTTTAAAATCATATTTTTAAAATTTTACATTTTTCTAATTTCAATTTTTTAAAAATTTAATTAAATTTAATTTAATTTTTATTTTTTTTAAAAATTTAATTAAATTTAATTTAATTTTTATTTTTTTTAAAAATTTAATTAAATTTAAATTTTTTTTAAAATTTAATTTAATTTTTATTTTTTTTTAAATGTTTATTTTTTTTTGAATGTTTACTTTTTTTTAATTTTTATTTTTTTTAGACTCAATCGGTTTTTCGAAAACATGTTGATCCTGATTTTCCGGATTTGACAGAACTTGGATCAAAAGTTTCTTTGGCGTTTGTAAATGACAATGAATTTTTGAATTTTGCTGGTCCAACACTCCACAAAGTCATAAACATCGGTGGAGCTGGAATGAAAAAACCGAAAAAATTAAATGAAAAATTTAAAAAATTAATGGAAAAAGGAAAAAATGGAATAATTTTGGTATCATTTGGTTCGGCTTACGATACATCAAATATGAAATTAGAAAGAAAAAAAAATATTTTTAATGCATTTAAATATTTTCCTGATTATTATTTTTTGTTTAAAATTAGTGAAAATGATAATGAAACAAAAATTTTGGCGATGAAGACGGAAAACGTCGAATTAGTAGGATGGACACCCCAATCGGACATCTTGGCTCATCCGAGAATCCGAGGTTTCATCACCCACGGAGGAACGAACAGCGTCTTAGAAGCCGCCCTGAGGGGAGTTCCGATGATCGTAGTACCCCTATTTTTCGACCAATTTAAAAACGCAAAAATGGCAGAATACCGCGGAATAGGGATCCCGATCAAAGAAGAAAATCTGTCTTTGGATACAGTAAGAAACGGATTAAACAAGATCTTATACGACAAAAAGTAAGTTTAATATTTAATCAAATTTCAAATTTAATTTTAAATTTAAAAAAATTTTATAAATATTTAAAATTTTCAATTCTTTAATTTTTCGACTTTTTTAAATATTTATAATTTTTATTTCTTTTTATTTTTTTAAATATTAGAAGTTTCATAATTTTTTAAAAATATTTCTAATTTAAAAATTTTTTAAATAATTAAATATTTATAATTTTTTGATTTTCTTAAATATTTCTAATTTTCTAATTTTTTAAAATATTTAAATATTTAAATAATTAAATATTTCTAATTTTTTAATTTTTTAAATATTTATTATTTTTTTATTTTTAGGTACAGTGAGGCTTCTAAAAGGATGAAGAAACTGTTCATGGAGAACCCCAACCAACCCGACGAGACGTTCCTTAAGTGGATCGGCTTCGTCCTCGAAAACGGTCCTTTGCCGGAGTTGATCCCATCCTCGGTCCGCATGTCCTGGATAGAGTACTTTTTCATCGATGTGATTACTGTAGTTATTATGTCCATAAGTTTTTTTACTTTTGTTTTTTTTAAATTTATTAAAATAATGAAAACCCCAAATTTGAAAAATAAAATGGAATAAATCGAAAAAAAACATTCGTCGATTTGTCTTTGTGGAATGTCGAGACTCGGAATAACACCTGCAAGTTCAAAAGTTCCGATGCTCTGATTGTCTTCGATAAGCACTCCGATTAGGTTTTCAAGGGCACTTTTGTGTTTAAATGTCCTCGGTGACAGGAAGTGTCAGCAATGACAACTATCAAAAACTTCCAAGTTGATATCACTTCGAGATCTGGATTAGTTACTGTAAATAATAGTAAATTTTTACTTTTCTGAAAACACTAAAAATTTCCAAGTTGATATTATTTATAAATCTGGATTTCTTACTGTAGATAACAGTAAATATAAATAATTTTATATTTGAAAATAAAAAGAAATTTTTTTACTTTTCTGAAAACAATGTTTAAGAATTTTCAAGTTAATATTACTTCAAGATCTGGATTAGTTACTGTAAGTAACAGTAAATATAAATAATTTTATATTTTAAAATAAAAAGTTTTTATTTTTCTAAAAACATTATTTTAAAACTTTCAAGTTGATATTTTTATAAATCTAGATTTCTTACTGTAAGTAACAGTAAATATAAATAATTTCATATTTTAAAATAAAAAAAATTTTTTTACTTTTCTAAAAACATTGTTTTAAAACTTTCAAGTTGATATTACTTCGAGATCTAGATTTCTTACTGTAGTTAATTTTTAAAGAAACAAATATTTCTAATATATTCTATACTTAATATATAACTATAAACAACTTTTTAAAAAACCCTACAGTAACTATAATATTTTAACTAACAATATTACCGTAATCTTAATCAAATTAATAATTTTAAAAATGATCACCATAATTATCTGCACTATTATAAAAAGAAAGTACAACTTTTGATCCAGTAATAAATGGAAATAGTCATTTTTAAGTTGTAATTTTCGTCACAAATACTAAATATTCATGAAAAATACAATTGAGTCATATTTTTTACATTTTGTAGTTGTTACAAAGCCTAAAATTACTATTTTTTTGTATAAAGTTAATGCAACTATATATTGAATATAATGTATCAGATTATTAGAACCGTTTCGATATATCCATATATCACATACAATCCACCGATATTAACACACAAAAGAAGTGCAACTTTTTATCCAGTAATAAATAAAAATAGTCACTTTTAAGTCACATTTTTCGTCACAAATACTAAATATTCATGAAAAATACAATTGTGTCATATTTTTTACATTTTGTAATTGTTACTAAACCTAAAATTACGGTTTTTTGTGTGTACTATTATAAAAAGCAAAAATGATTTGTGTGAAAATTAAAAAAATTAATAAATTTATTAAAAGTTAAATTTCTAAAAACGTTGTTTATCAGTGAATTTGATCGAAATTCAAAGGTACTCGAAAAGCCGCTCCGATACACTATCTGATTTCAATGTCAGGGGCGTTTCTGCAATTTTATTGAAAAATTAGACAATTGGTAATCAGTCGGGATTTTTGAAGATGCTCAAGTGCCGCAAATGTGCTGCTCATGATGTGGAAATCGCCGTTCGAGGCCATGCCAGGATCTGTCCTTATCGGCTTTGTCCTTGTGAAAAATGCCTGAAAGTCGTCAACAAGAGGTTATCCAGTGTCAAAAGACGATATAAAAATAGTGATGTCATATTTGTCAACGTCGAATGCAACAGTGGAAACGTCCGGGTCCAGGCCATCCCCAAGTCTTTAATAGGTAATTATTTTTAAACAAATATATTCCATGTAATTTTGCATTTTTGGAGTCCTGTGTCGAAGTCTATAAAGGCCGACACCAAAGTTATAATTAAATCTGCAGGTTGCCCGCAATGTTTAGAAAAATTAGTTAACATAAATTCTGCATTTTGCCCGCAATATTAGGCCACATAGGTCGACAAAGTCAAAATTAAAATCTGCACTTTGCCCGCAATGTTTAGACAGATAAGTTAAAACTAAAGTTAAACATGCACTTTGCTGGCAATGTTTGTACAAATTAGTTAACATAAATTCTGCACTTTGCCCGCAACATTAGACCACATAGGTCGACAAAGTTATAATTAAATCTGCACTTTGCCCGCAATGTTTAGACAGATAAGTTAAAACTAAAGTTAAACATGCACTTTGCTGGCAATGTTTGTACAAATTAGTTAACATAAATTCTGCACTTTGCCCGCAACATTAGGCCACATAGGTCGACAAAGTCAAAATTAAAATCTGCACTTGGGAAATTGAAACAGATTGGTCAGAATTTCTGTTTATATTTATGAAAATTATAAAATCAAAATAAAATTTGCATTTTGCTTAGAATATTGAAACAAAAGGATTCATTCAATTCTTGTGAAAATTCGATTTTTATTTTCCTATCGACCTCTTTATAGACCTGAACTTTGGTACCAAATTTAGGTATTCCCGAATTTGACCAACAAATATCTACACTACAGTAGTCAGACCTCTAAATTCTGAATCTCCAAATTTCGAAGATAAATTCGCAATTCTGACTTCAGAATCTATAAACTCGGTTACTGTATTTTTGGAAAATTAAAAAATATCAAATTTTGCGTCAGTTGTACAAATTTATTTTTTTCATTTCAGAATCCTTAAAAGAAACAAACACCTGTCTGACTTCTGAAGCAAAACCAGAAACATCTGTCAAAAGTCCGACTTCTACAGTACCCAATGTGGAAACCACAGATCTCCAAAAAGACGAAATTTCGAAATCCCAAAGTTCCCAAACTTTGGTTTCGAATATTCTAAATTTATTTAATTATTTAAAAATGCAACCAGAACAACAATTAAATTTTCTCTCAACTTACGCCTGGATTCTTCAAACTTCGCAATTTAACAAAATTCAAAATGAACAAATTTAAAAATATTTATTTTTTAAAATATTTATTTTTTAAAATATTTTTTAAAATATTTATTTTTTAAATATTTATTTTTTAAAATATTTATTTTTTAAATATTTATTTTTTAAATATTTATTTTTTAAAATTTACAAAATACAGTATTATGTACATCAATCACCGTTGTGGATATCCTTGGGCTTAGGTTTTGTTTTCAAAGAGAGATTTGTCGTGGCATCGTTCCAATCCGACCAGTAATCCTCTTTCATCCGGCGGATATAGTCCACGAGATTACTGTGTTCGTCGATGTAATTTTTTATTGTTTTGTTAATTGGTAAATAGTAAAATTGACAAAGAGTCGAAAAACAAGTTGCATCTACCTAAAATAAAAAAATAAAATTATTAAAAATAAAAAAATAGAATTATTTAAAATAAAAAAATAAAATTATTAAAAATTAAAAAATAAAATTATTAAAAATAAAAAATAAAAAAATAGAATTATTTAAAAATTAGTTTTTAAAATTATTTTATAATTAAAAAATTAGATTTATTAAAAATCCAAAAATAAACTTTTTTAAATTAATCAAAAATTATAAAATAAACTTTTTTAAATTATTTAAAAACTTGGAAATTAATTTTATTAAAAATGCAGTACTTACAGTAGTTGGATGATCTTTAATTAAATATTTTTTTTCTCCCAAGAATGTTGAAAGAGCTTCAATCTGGGTCTTCAGAGTACTTTCGACTTCTCCTGGGGTATCTCGACCAATGCCTTGGGCTTTACACTTTGCAGCTAACTAAATTTAAATTTTCTTTAATTAACTTTTGAAAATTTTAATTAACTTTTAAAAATTTAAATTTATTTCAACTAACTTTTAAAAATCTAAGCTTATTTTTAAAAATTTAAATTTTCTTTAATTAACTTTTAAAAATTTAAATTAATTTTAAAATTTAAATTTATTTTTAAAAATTTTAATTAATTTTTAAAAATTTAAGTTTATTTTTAAAAATTTAAATTTATTTTAATTACCTTTTTAAATTTAAGTTTATTTTTAAAAATTTTAATTAACTTTTAAAAATCTAAGTTTATCTTTAAAAATTTAAATTTACTTTAATTAAGTTTTAAAAATTTTTTAATTTAAAAAATGCCTTACATTTTTCCTTCTTTGTCCCATGACGAAATTTTTGAAGATAAACTTCTTAAATCCAGTAAAGTGGTTAACAATGCCATCGGAAGTGGCCATGAAGTTGTTGTTGATCGATCTGAAGTATGAATTTCCCCAGAGGATGCCCTGTTCTATGAGATGATGATAAGCGATGGAGTTGGACCATTCCAAAGGAGTAAAATCTTTATCCAATTGGATATTGAAGATTTTCGTTAATTCGTTAATTATGTGATTTGAGTCCGGGATCTGTCTTCCGTTGAGCTCGATGAAGGGGATTTGGCCTTTCCTGGACACATGACTGAAATCATTACTGATGTTTTCGTACTTTATCCCGGCCATTCTGAGCCAAGTTTCGAGTTTGAAACAGAACGGGGACAAGGACGGAATAGCGCCGGCCCTGGGGATCTGGATCAGATAAACGACGTCTTTTTCCCAATCTTTAACGAGTAAATGAGCCATTTCGAAATAATTTTACTTTTTAAAATAAAAGTAAAATCGTATCGACAGAGAAATTGAAAGCAAACAATGGTCTGTTTCGTCTTCTACCGGCGTGTGTCCATTGGAGACAAACATTTGTTGCTTGGATCCAGGTACCTAGGAACACAACCAACTTCTAGATTTATTCATATTTATCCAGTGGTCTATTTTTGTTTATTTTTTAGATTCATTACGAAATCTTTCAGTTTTTGAATATTTAAAAATTTATTCATATTTATTCAATAATCGATTGTTGTTTATTTTTTAAATTATTACGAAATTTTCAAATTTATTCACTGGTTTATTTTTGTTTATTTTTTAACTTTTTATTACAAAACTTTTAAATATTTAAAAATTTATTCATATTTATTCAATAATCGATTTTTGTTTATTTTTTAACTTTTTATTACGAAATCTTCCAATTTTTAAATTTTTAAAAATTTATTCATATTTATTCAATAATCGATTTTTGTTTTTTAAACACTTTCAGAAAGAAATTTTTAAATTTATTCATATTTATTCAATACTCAATTTTTATTAGTTTTTGGACATTTTCAGAAAGAAATTCTTTAAGGAATTTCTCAACAAGAAAGTTGTTTTTATAAATTTTAATTAATTTTGTTTTAGTAAGGTTGCTTTTCGGAGGTTTTTGATCTCTGATTTCGTAACTTTGATTTTTTTTTGTTTTTCAACCAGTCTTTTCAGTTTTCAAAATGGCCTAATATGGCATTCATAACTAAAAAATAAATGTAAAAAACAGGAAAATTTCGAAATTCACCAAGAATCGAAAAAAATAAATATGTTTGAAATTTTTGATCATCGATTTTTTAACTTTTGTTTTACTTTTTATTTTTTACTTTTTAAGCCAGTCTTTTGAGTTTTTAAAGTAACCTAGAATCTCAGTCACGACTATAAAGATGAATTTCTAAAAACCTCCGAAATCGAAAAAGATAAATATCCTTGAAATTTTTGATTTCGTAATTTTATTTTTATTTTTTACTTTTTAAGCCAGTCTTTTCAATTCTTAAAATGGCGCATTATTTTTAGCCATGATTAATATTCTAATTTAAAAATAAAAAACTTTGAAATTCATCCAAATCGAAGGAGTTAAAATGTCCCAAAGGACCTAAATTTTCAGAAACAATTTTTTTCAGAAACCTACTCGCCCCTTGCGGGAGAATCGACTCGCACTGGTCTCTGAAGTTCTCTCGCCACGATATTTCCCGCCAATAAACATCATTGTCGATTTACAGCCAGTTCTGTTTGTAGTTTCGTTAATCAGCTGTTGACGGAAGATGTCTGTCTCGATCCAGGATTGTGCTAGTTTGTCAGCCGAAGAACGTCGTCAACGTCGGAAGGAGCGGATTCTGGGCAAATGCGAGGAAAGAATCTCCCAGATTCTTCATGGTAAATTTTCAGATTTTTATACTTTCTTAATATTCAAACATTGTTTTCTTTATATATCGAGATTAATTATTTTCAATATATCAATTATAATTATATATTAATTTCGATTTTTTATATATTCAAACGTCGTTTTCTTCGTATATTAAATTGATATATAAAAATTTAGAATTCGATAACTTGATTTTCATGTGTCGATTTTGACTTGTTTCATATGAGTTTTTCAGAGACTCCTCCATCTCCGAAAGCCACTACTGCTGAAGAAGTTTCTTTTGTGTCGTCCGTAAGTGCCGGAGAACCATCCACGACGAAATCTGACCAGAAGGTTGAGTCCAAAGATGACGATTTGGATTACGTTGAGCCTAAGTACTGGATCAAAGTGGACTACATTCGTGCTCAATGTTTTCTGATCATCGGTGGGTTTAGTTGTCTTTACCAATCTATTACCCTTCCCTTCAGGCGTTATCCTCCATATCCTGTCAAGTGCCGGTATTTTGAAGAACGGTTTCCTTGTTTGGTTGATCGGTTTCGCCTCTTTCCACATGGTCCACTTTGTTCGTGGCAAACAGAAGTACCCCATTCATGGCTACGTTGTGAACTTCTTGCTTGCTGAAGGAATGAACGAGACTCTGGTCCGTTATGCTGGATTCTTCCTCGACACTGCTTGGACGGTTATCCTGGACGTTGCGGTTATGTTGCTCGGTGTTGTGATTACAGAATGCGGAACTAAGATGATCTAGATTTACTTGTTAACTTTATCTGTGGTATTAGTGCTAACTTATTCATACGGGATTTTCAATGTGCTATATAAAGAATATTTTTAAAGTTGTTCGGAGAAAGCTACGACAGCAGCAGTCGTTTGGGGTCTCGATGGAAGCGGATGACGTCGTTCGAATAACTCATTCCCGACTGTTTCTGAAACTTTTATTATTTTTTAAATTAGAAAATTTGTCACCTGTTTCCTGTGGGGATATACCCAAGCCTTGCCTGAGGGGACTTGTGAAGATAACCATAGCAACAATGTTGATAATAGAATGTAAGGAAAGTATTTGAAACGCCAAAGGAGTATAATCTGAAACCATACTATTATTAAATTTATAAAGGTTAAATTTTTTTGTTTTTTATGGGAAATTCTAAAAATTTGTTTCGAAATAATTTTTTGAAAATATGTGATTTTATAAAAATGAAAGAATTGTAAAAATTAAGATGAATTTTGTTGAGAAATGGTCCCAACACGAACTTTTGGAATTTTCCATTCGAGACAAAAAGTTAAGATTTAAAGTTTATGTAGTTCAATAAAAATATAATCAAAATTATATTATTGTAAAAATTAAAATGAATTTTGTTGAGAAATGGTCCCAACACGAACTTTTGGAATTTTCCATTCGAGACAAAAAGTTATAAAATTCAATATTTATGTAGTTCAATAAAAATATAATCAAAATTATATTATTGTAAAAATTAAAAATAAAGATTTTAATACGAAATGGTCTCGAAGGGAATTTCTATGATTTTCCAATCGAGACCTAAACTGTAACGTTTATGTAGTTCTATAAGGATCCAACTACAATCCTCTTATTATAGAAAGTAAAAATTTTATAAAATTGTTTGAAACGGATTTCTATAAAATTTTAAAAATCCCAAAATTTAGGTAGAAAAAGTGCGAGTATATTTCGTAATAGATTGCCAAATTTGCCATTTTTTTACTTTTGCTCGCCCTTGCGCGGGAATTCAAAAAATGTAAAAAATTAAAATACTTTGTTTATTAAAAAATCTACTTACTTGCGGGATTGTCATCTTTTGTATTAATTTTATAAAGTAGGAAAAACATTGGAACAAGAACGGTCAACATCGGGCCGACGATCTGGCTGATCAATCCGATCGTCATCGACTTGAACATTTTGTATTCTTTGGAAGTTTTGCCTGATTTGTTTCGTAATAATAATAATACAGCTAAACCACAACAGATAAATACCGTAATTGAGCAAACAAATACCATCAAGCCGGATAAAGCGATATATATGTAAGTTTTCGGATTTTTGACCATGACCGAACACGCGTGAGATTCGATATATGAAACAGCGTTTGGAGCGACTTTTTCGACGTAATTTTTCATTTCGTCTTTTGTAGGAATAATAAATAGGTGATATATCCAGCAAGGCATGGGATAAACGAACTGGATAGTGACTCCGGTTATGAGTGCTTTTTTCGATTTTAAAATTGATTTAGCTCCGACAATTTTCGTCATATGATATAAAATAGCATTCAACACCGACAATCCATAAACACCAAAAAGTTGAATAAAAATTAACTGAAATTTAAAAATTATTTTTATATAAAAAATAAAACAAACGTATTGAACATCTCCGCCGAGAAACCTCCCTAATCCAGATGTAAATCCGACTGAACAAAACCCAAGAACCGGAAACAACGGAAATCCAATGAAGATCAGAGAAAAATGAAGATCCATAATGCACGAACAAACCTAAAAAAGTAATTTCAAACGCAATTCATATATAAAAAATAAACTATAAAAATATTCATTCATAACAATTTTAGAGAATTTTGATATATAAAAAATACTTTTATAAAGATAATTTGCATAAAAAATAAGTTATATTCAAATATAAAAGAATTTTGATAAATTTTGATATATAAAAAACATTTTTATAAAGATAATTTGCATAAAAAATCAGTTATATTCAAATATAAAAGAATTTTGATAAATTTTGATATATAAAAAATACTTTTATAAAGATAATTTGCATAAAAAATCAGTTATATTCAAATATATAAGAATTTTGATATATAAAAATTTTTTTTATAAAGATAATTTGCATAAAAAATCAGTTATATTCAAATATATATAAATTTTAAAGAACTTTGATATATAAAAAATAAGTTATATTCAAATATATAAGAATTTTAATAAATATTGATATATAAAAAACATTTTTATAAAGATAATTTTCACTTAAAAATGTTTTTTAAAGAATTCCTTACATAAAATTTCCTATATAAAGAAATTTTTAGTTTTTTATGTAAAAAATTTTTAAAAATTTTTATATAAAATTTTTCTATTTTTAGTTTTTTCAATTTTTGAAAATATTTTTTATAAAAAACAGCTTTATTTAATTATTATATAAAAATACAAAAACTTACAGCAATGTTCAATAAATGCCATTTATAAGATCCAATTATCGAAAACGGACATTTCAAAATATATCCAATTCCAATGATATTCACAATTGCCGTGACTAGACCTATTATCATCATACCTTTACGGTAATCTTCCAACATTTCATCCGTAAGAACTAATTTCTCATTTACTGTATTTTCTGACATTTTATAAAAAAAATAAAAATATTTTTAAATATCTTAAAAAATAAAAATCCCAAAAATTTCTTAAAAAATTTAAATTTTTTTAAAAAAATAAAAAATATTTTTAAATTTCTTAAAAAATAAAAATATTTTTAAATTTTTTGAATTTCTTAAAAAATTTAAATTTTTTTAAAAAAATAAAAATATTTTTAAATTTCTTAAAAAATAAAAAATATTCTTAAATTTAAAAAAATATTTTTAAATTTTTTAAATTTTATAATAATTCAAAATTGTCTCTACAACCGACGTCGACAGGTGTCAAATGAGGTGAAATAACTCAGCCCTCCAGTTTTGCCTCAGGTGATGTGCAAAATGAAAAAAATTAATTTACAAAAAATATCGATAAAACATTTTTATTAAAAATATGTCACAAAAATTTACTATAAACAAGTTTTAAAATTACATTTAAACCCTTTTTAAAATTGCCACGTTTACGGGATGCTTATATTTTTGCTTCGTAATTCATTTTCCATAACATGTAGCCATTTCTCAAGCGTTTCTGCTTCATCCAATCTACCCGATTCAGCTGCTTGTCTAAGAAAACTGAAAAAATTTAAAATTAACAAACATAAAAAAGTAAAAATTTTAAGAACATTGGAAAATAAGAAATTTTACAACAAAAAAGTAAAAATTTTAAAAATAAAAAACTTTTAAAAAATTAAAACTCTTAGAAAATTAAAATTCTAAAAACATAAAAAAGTAAAAATTTTAAAAATAGAAAACTTAAAAAATTAAAACTTTTAGAAAATTAAAATTCTAAAAATAAACTCACTCTTTAGTACGGATATACTGTTCTTGAAGAACATCCAATTCACCATTGGACGATTGATTATTCAAAATACCATCCACAGGTTGGGCTGTCCAACCTCCATCAGGATTTGACCCATTAAAAGATGCACTACTTTTCATCACTGGTTTTGATACTTCTGAATGACCATGGCTGATATGACTTTCATTGGTTATTGAACTCGTAGAACAAGACTAAAATAAAAACATAATTATTAATCAAAAAATCCATATAATTTTTTAAAAACTAATCTTACAAAATTTCTAGATTTTTAAAAAGTACTTTATTTTTCAACTTCCTGCGATTATTTCGTAATCGGTTATATATTGCAGAAGTCATATATAAACTCTCTTACAAAACTATCTCGACGTGATTTTTTACAAGTTTTAGAAACTAAAGCAACTTAAAATCCGGGTTTGCGTCACTCTATAATTTTACACAATTTCATAATAAATTTCTCGAAACTGCATCCAATTTAAATCTAGACTTTTAAAATATACTATGCAACGTAAATAATTCTCTATGCATGATCTAAAGTCAAAAATCATAAAATTATCATAAAATACCCTAAAAGCCTTATCTAAAACTACATTTTCCCATATAAAATTAAAAATCATATAAAAATATCTTAAAAGCCTTATCCAAAACTACATTTTCCCATCTAAAAACTTAAAAATCATATATAAAATTATTATAAAATACCCTAAAAATCTCATCTAAAACTACATTCTCCCATCTAAAATCACTTTCTAATCAAAAAATACAAAAAAACTTACATCATTTCTTTTAATCCTTTCACGATGAGCTAACTGCAATTTTTTATATTCTTCAGGAGTCGGAATATCCCCTAGACCAATTATCGACTGTTCAATTGCATGAAAAGCAGCTAATCTTATATTTGCCCGTAAAACAAATTCTCTTGCAGTTGGTTTTTCAGCGATTGGATCATCATTAAGTCCCCATTTTTCAATTCTTGTTATTAAATTCTGGATTTCTTGTTGTAAAGCTGCTAATCTTTTTCGAAGTTTTAGAGCTCCTTCAAGAGTATATAAACTTTCACCTCTACGAAGAGATTCAACATTTCTTTTATAAGCAGGAGCAACGTTCGACGCGTCTTGCAGTAATTGACGAAGTTTTTCATACATATCTCTGAAAACAGACGGCAACTGCATCTGATCCATCGCTTGACGTCGCCGTTCCAGAAGTGTTTTACATTTCAGACATACTCTAATGCTTGGTTCTTTCTGAAACGGGAATTAAAATAATAATATTGCGGGTTTTAGAATAAAAACCATTGAGATTTTTAATTTTAAACACCAAAATTGCTCGTTTTTTAACTTTAAACGTAAAAATCAACATTATTTAAATTTTAAAACCAAAACTATTCGTAAAATTTTAATTTTAAAGACAAAAACTAACAATATTTAAATTCTAAAATAAAAAAATTAAGGAGATTTTAATTTTAAACACAAAAATCAGCAATGTTTTAGTTTTCAAGGCATGAATAATTAGTTTTTAAAATTTTAAACATAAAAATCATTGATTTTTTGAAAATAAAAATAATTAAAACTTACATGATTACTTTCGAGTTCTGAGTTACTGGCTTTGGGATTGAAACCAAAAGCAGAAAATAATTTACCAGTTTTGTTCTTCATAGTCTGAAGTGAATCACCATCGGCCAAGGAATATTGACGAGGATTATCTTCTTCTTTGAAAAAATACTGTACCGTTCCCGAAGATGCGGGATTGATCAGTCTTTCTAAATATCGACAATTAAAGGATGAAAATAAAGAAAAACACACCAGCAAGGTCATATGGCAAAAACATGGAACAATCTTTGCAAACTATGGATCCACAAAGACGACAATGATGTCTTCGACGTGTCATAGAAAATTTTGCAGCACAGGAATAACACGATGAAACAGAATCTGCAACCCATGGTACTGTGCTTTTCTCAAAGTCTGAAGCTAAAACTTATTTTGGCAAAAAATTAATTCAAAATTTTCAACCTTTTCGAGCGACATCCGGAGGACAGTCGTTCAGGAGCTTGTCCAGCCGCATTATCAAGTTATTCGTATCCAAAACCACGGATGTCACGTGTTTCTCACGTTCGTTGATAAAAAAGTCCTTTCTACATCGATGAAAACCTAAAATTAGAAAATTTTAAAACCTAATTTTAGGTACGTATGTGCTTACCCATAGTTTGGATCTCTTCCTCTCGAAAATCCTCCAAAAGCCCGCTAGATCCAGGTTGATTCAACGACAAATCGATATTCCAAAATTTCTCCTTCACCCGTTCGACTGCTCCTGCAAAATTTCATATATAAACAATCGACGAAATCGGAGAAAAACAAACCTTTAACGATTTCAATTGCTTCTTTGTTTTCAGGATGAACTTCAAACACATGGTTTTTCAGTAATCTCGGTTCGTAGAGATCCCGGAAACAGAACGGGCACAAAAAACCCTGACGAATAGGGGTTTCGCCTTCGTCCATGTCACCCGAACGAAAGCGCGGAAGGCGACACTGAAAAATCACCAGCCTGAGAAAGGTCCCGTGTGGAATTTAGAACTGTTCGCGTTGGGAATTTTTTACATTACTCTTTACTTTTTAAGTAAATTTAAATTATACACTTAGATAATAAATTAAAGATCAAACTGAAATAATAAATATATTTAATTTAACGCTAAGAAGATCATAAATCTGAAAAATTACAGTTCTAAAAGAAATTTAAAAATATTTGTAGTGAAACTTTCTAAAATTTTTTACTTTTTAAATTTACCTAAAAATAATAAATTTAAAAAAAATTAAATCTGAAAAATTACAGTTCTAAAAGAAATTTAAAAATATTTACAATGAAATTTTCTAAAATTTTTTACTTTTTAAATTTATCTAAAAATAATAAATTTAAAAAAGTAACAATTGTTCAAATCGTGGTCGAACCTAATCGTTGAAATTTCGACGAATAAAAATAATTATAAATTTTTGGAGCGGAAACATCACAATGAGTAATTTTCAAAATTTGTTTTCAACTAAATTTTTTTTAATCTCTAAAACATAAAAAAATAAATGACTTACACATTATAAAAATAATACGGTAATTGTATTTTTTAAGATAAAAATTAATCAATTTTTTTATGAAATTTATTAATTACGGTAGTTATGACTTGTTCGATAATTTTAGAATATCTTTTAAAATATTTAAAAAAATAAATTTTAACAATTATGATCTCAAACGGAAAATTCTGGAAATTTGTGTTGAGACAATTTTTAATTTTTTTTATATTTGTGTTTTTAAAGTAATTTTTTATGACTTGTTCGATGATTTTAGAATATCTTTTAAAATATTTAAAAATCAAAACTTCAAATTTCTGGTCTTCAATGGGAAATTTAAAAAATTTATGCTGAAACAATTTTCGAAATTTCTTTGCAAATATTCGTTTTTTAATACCTTTTTTTATATATTTATGATAGCCATAATAAATCAAAATCATTACTGAGCAGTATAGTATCCTCATCTGAAAGAATTTCAGTTACAGTATTCCCATTTAGAAAAACTTCAATTACTTTGTTCCCATCTAAGGTAAATTCAGTTACAGTATCTTCATATGGAAGAACTTCGGCTACAGTACTCTTATCTAGAGAAATTTCTGTTACAGTATTTTCATCTGGAAAAATCTCAATCGCAGTATCTTCATTTAGCGAGACTTCAGTTACAGTATCTTCATCTGAAAGAACTTCAAGCACAGTATTTTCATTTAGGAAGACTTCAGTTACAGTACCCTTATTTAGAGAAACTTCAGTTACAGTATTTTCATCTGAAAGAACTTCAAGCACAGTATCTTCATCTGGAGAAACTTCAACTACAGTATCTTCATCTGGAAAGACCCCAAGTACAGTATCTTTTATCAATGCTCTTAATTTCCGTCTGAGACAAATTCCGTTCATTATACCATTTGCTATTCCTCCAAAGAACATTATTCTTATAAATTTTTAAAATCAAAAAATATTATTAAAGTAAAAAGCCATAGATGTCTGACAATTTAACAAAAGCGAAGAATGCAAGTGGAGAACATTAGCGATGCGGATTCACGATCACCGGAACGACCGTAACAATACAGACATGTTTTAGCATGAGTTTTCGCTTCAAGACAAAGAAAAATTTTAAATTTGAAAGCAGAGCAAGAATCAACAATATTTTTAATTTAAATTTTTTTTTACCGAAAGAAACGATTTTACTCGTTGAAGAATAGCAAAAAAAACAAAATTATCGCCTGAGGCAGAAATGGATTTTTGAAGAATTATCTTCAAAATTAATCTGACTAGGCAAGATTATTCCAACTAGAATTTACAATTGACGAAACTACAGTAGGCCGAGAACGAGATTATACCTAATTTTAAAAAACAGAAAAAAAGCCTATCATCAAATTTGGTGTTTAATAAGGACCATATGTTTCCGTCAACTTTTTGCATGTTTTGATGTGCTGTTTTGTTCACGTCTGGGGGTCGGGGAGACAGAGGGGCTCTGAGAAGGGGGTGTGGATCCAGAGGACGAGTTCCCCATCGGCGGAGGCATTCTTTCGTTGATTTTGTCGAGTTTCTTCGCTTCTTCGAAAGACTGAATCTTGTGTCCCGGTTCGAATCCTTGCAGAGCTAAAGAATAATTTTCAAAAAAGTTCAAAAATAAAAAAAAATAATTCTAAAAAACTTAAAAATAAAAAAATTTTAAAATAAAAATAAAAATTTTCGATTATTTTTTAAATAAAAATTGTTCAAAGTACTGTAATCAGTGTCATTATCGCTTTTGAACTTACATTCCTGAAGAGCAGGTCGACCCCCTGCCAGTAATCCCTGAGGCAGTTTGCCACTGGATAAAAGTCCTTTGAGTTGAACAACGGTTTCGCTTTCTTGCCTTCAATTGGCGCTTTTCAATTTCGAAAAAAATTTGTTTTTTGACTATTAAAAAATAGCGTTAGTCATATTTAGGCTTGTTTTAGAAAAACCGGACAGGGACTTTTTGCGAGACAATGACACAGATAGCAGCACTTTAAGTTTTAAAAAAATTCAACAATTACCGTCTTGAAGTCCTTTGCGACCTTCTTGTAATGTCCCCAGAGGCAATGTTCCCGTAGGAGTAAGTCCCTTGAGTTGAAGAACAGATTCACTTTCTTCTCTGCAAATCGGACGTACACAAACAAATAATTATTTTCAGATCTAGGTTGGCTTCTTCAGTAGTACAGTGGTTAGAATTCCCGACTACAATTCGGCCGACGTGGGTTCTATTCCCAGTCGAGCGCTCTGTCATTAGTTCCTTACCCAATCTTGGAATAAACACCAAAACCGGGAAGTTTTTTAGTCGTTAATTACCTCTTCCAACCCCCCAGGGTATTAGATTTTAATTCCGACAAAAATGTCAAACTTTTGTTAAAGGCCAAAAAGCAAAAAATAATAATCTAAAAAAACCCACCTAAGGACCGAAAAAGTCCTCGCCATTTTGCCTATGGCTCTGATTTTGTGTCTGATAACTTCTTTTCTGGCTTGAGGAATTCCACCTAAAAAATTTCCTTTTACATATATCTACCGTAATTGCAAGCAAATTTTTACAGCTTGTGATGCGTGTTGAAAAAAAAGAAAAAAAGGTAAAAATATGGTGTAACAAACAGGGATAGTGTAAATAGGGAAAAAAATTATTTTTTATTTTTTAGTGTTAATTGGAATAGTTTACTGTAATTTTCTAATTTAAAATTAAAATTCTATAAAGCGCAAAAAATACAAAAATTCACAGCAAGCTCATCACAGCAATTAACAAAAAACGGCTAAATGGCTCAAGCTGGATTAAAACAACATCCACAACTAACAACGCATACGGTAATTCTATTTTTGAGGTAATTTTTTTAAACTAACATGTTTCGAAATTTCTCTATTTTTAAATAAATTTTAATTTTTTTAAAGTTTTTTTGAATTAATTTTAATTTTTTTAAATTTATTTAAATTTTTTAAATATATTTTTTTTTAATTTTTTAAATTGATTATTATGGTTTTTGAAATAAAAAAAAATAAAATTTATTTTAAAAAACCCCTGGGACAATTGCTATTTTTTACATCCATTTCAGATTTTTTTGTTTTTTAAATTTGTCAATTCGGTCATGAATACCATATTAGGCCATTTCGAGAACCGAAAAGCCTGGTCTAAAAATTAAAGAATGAAAATAGAATTACGAAATCAGAGATCGAAAATCCCTAACACTTGAATTTTTTGATTTATGTTCATTTTGAAATTTTTTTATTCAAAATTGACATTTTAGACAATTTCAAAAGTGATGTCAAAAAGTAAAATTAAAATTACGAAATACCCTTAGGGTATTTAACTTTTGAATCGCACTGATTTCAAATTTTTTAAATTTAATTCTTTACTAAAATTGATATTTTAGACCATTTCAGAAATAATCCTAAAAATCGAAAAAAATTAAAAATTGAAAATTGAAAATTGAAAATTGAAAATTAAAAAATCGAAAATTGAAATTACGAAATCAGAGACCAAGTACCCAAAGGAAAATACCGTACACCTCTACTACTCTAATAAGCAAAAACATAGGGTTGCGAGCAAGCTTTCTGATTCATCAAAGAATCAGAATCCACAAGACGGCACAATTTGACTTACCTTCTGAGCCTGAGGAGGGGTCACATGAAAAATTACCATTATTAGTAGATATTCAATCAGTTCTGGATTTAATTGTTATTTTGGCTCGCTTAAACACGCCACAAACTGCGCAATTTTTAAATATAAAAAATAATTTACAGTATATTTACAACGTTTACTGTAATTTTCTGGAAATTATTGATAGGCCGGAAACTCAGGCACACAACATTGATTCTGTTCAACGAGTGCAAAATAAAAAACTACAGTATGATAGATGATTTCAGAATTACTGTAATTCAAAAAAATCAAAAAAAAAATTTTTAATTTTTAAAAATTAAAATTTTCGAATCCTACAGTAATCCTGGGTTACTGTAAGATTACTATGACGACTACAGTATACTTTGAAAGTTTTTTTGATTTTTTTTATTTTTTTGAATTACAGTAATCCTGAAATCTTGAATCATACTGTACTTACATGGATAAGCTCAGATCCTATGCAACACCGAACTCTGATAGTACACATTAAGCTTCAATAATTTAATTTTGAATTAAAATTTAAAACTGCAAAAAAAACAGTTATTTTTTCACTCAAAAATTTTAAAAAACTTTAATTTTTTATTGCGCAAAAATAATTGTAATAGTAAAGAAGTAAAGATACGGTAACATTTCGACAATCAATAAAATACAAAAATAAATTTTAAAAAAGACCTACCTTCAAACGTATCGTCTGTATCAGCCATGAGTTCGTCATCGGAACAAATATTCAGAATATGCACCAACATTTCAGTAACTAAAATCAAAATTATTATAGAAGAATTTTAATAATATTTTCCTAAAGTCAACATCAAAATTAAATTCGCAGGTTGCCCGCAATGTTTTGGCAAGTCAACAACAAAATAGAATATGCACATTGCGCGCAATATGCGGACAAATAAATCGATGTTAAAATTATAATAAAAATAAAATTCGCAGGTTGCACGCAATATGCGGACAAATAAATCGATGTTAAAATTAGAATGAAAGAAAAATACCGTAAAACCTCTAATAGAAGGGCTGCCCGTCTATTGTTCAACCCTTTAAAAATGGTGTCCGTCTATTGGAGGTGCCTTTCTATTAGAGGTTTTACGGTATGCACATTGCGCGCAATATGCGGGCAAATGAATCGATGTTAAAATTATAATAAAAATAAAATTCGCAGGTTGTTTGTAACATTCTGACAGATCAGTAGACATTTCTATATTTATATTTATAAAAACTTCAAAATCAAAGAAAAATTCGCAGGTTGCTTGCAACATTCTGACGAATTAGTCAGTTTGATTTTTATGTGAAAATGATATTTTTAATTTTGATGTTGAAAGTAAATATTTTAATAGTTTTCTTTTTTCTTTTTTCATTGAGATTTAAAAAGTATTATTTAATCAAAAATTACCTTTTTCACCGACAAAAGGCAGTGACCACGTGAACACATCCATAAAATTCGGAAGCCAATAAGGATGAGGAGAGTAGTTGAATTGTCGGATATTCATGACATTATTCTCGTATTTCAAAATAGCAGCTAAAATAAAAAAATTAAACAAAATATAAAATTCCAAAAAATTTTAAAAATTATAAAATTTTTAGAATAATGAAAATTAAAAACTAAATAAAAAAATCATAAATTTTAAAATTAATGAAAATTAAAAATCATAAATTTTAAAATTAATGAAAATTAAAAATCATAAATTTTAAAATTAATGAAAATTAGAAAATTAGAAAAGTTTTAAAATAATGAAAATTAAAAGTTAAATACCTTTGTTATTATATACATCCAAATAATTTGGTGCACTAAATATCGTAATAAGGGAAGGAAATCCTGTCGCTTGTGACTTGCGATACATACGGTAACCTGCATCTTGAGCTTCATGAGCTCTGATTATGGACAGCAAATTGTTGTGTTGGAGGAAATCACAGCAAGCTGCATAACTGTAGAAATAAGAACACCCGCGAACAGAGTTATGTGAGAATTGTTCCGCGTTACGTTCATTACCAAAGTCCTCCAGGGGGTCCGACCACAGTAAGTCACACATGGGTCCGAATGCCGGAGGTTCTTTGAATCGATCCAGCTGCAATAATATTATTGTAGAAACTTTCCAAAATCATAGTATTCCAAAAATTTAAAATAAATTCTTTAAAATAACATGATTATAAAAAAAATTTAATTTTTCCCAAAATGCTCTCAAAAAAAATTTTTAAATCTTCCAATCAAGACCTAAAAAAAATAAAATATAATTTCTCCCAAAATGCTCTCGAGAAGAATTTTCAGAACTTTCCAATCAAGATCAAAAAAAATTAAAATATAATTTTTCCCAAAATAATCTCGAGAAGAATTTCCAAAACTTTCCAATCAAGACCCAAAAAAGTAAAATATAATTTTTGTATTATTTTCAAAATCCAATCATGATCAAACTATTCTAAAAAATAAAAAAAAACTTTTTCATAAAATAATCTCGAGAAGAATTTCTGCAAGTTTTAAGAAATTATGATAATTAGTGTAGCAATTACGAATTTGCAGAGTTATTTCGTAATTTTGCAAAGTTTTATAATTTTGCAAAAATACGTCCTTCTTAGATAGATTTAGAAATTTCCAAATTGGAGTACATGGGTACTTAATCCTTTGTTCATTTTCTAGAGTCAATTTTCATATATGAAATTACGAATAAATATTTTCCAAATCCCAACCCCAAAGTACCCTATTATTTTTCAATTTTTTTAAAACTTGTTAAAATTTTTCTAATTTCTTTTAATTTTTTAAAAGTTTTTTAAATTTCTGAAAATTTTTTTAATTTAAATTTCTTAATTTTTTAGAATTGTTTTAGTTTTTTTTTAAATTTTTTAATTTAAATTTAATTTTTTAGAATTATTTTAGTTTTTTTTTTAATTCTTTAATTTAAATTTTTTTTATTTTTGAATTTCTGTTTTTTTGAGTTATCTTACTCTTTTGATATCTTCGAGGGTGTGGATTTCAGGAGATAATCCTCCATGAACGCAGAGGAACTGTTGATTCATGAGGGCAGCCAGAGGCAGTGCATCAAAGGATTCCATACAAGCCTCATACACTCGTTCAGAATACTTAATTTTACCTAAAAAATATTTTAAATTTAAATTACTTTAAATTATTTTAAAATTACTTACATTCTTGTTTGAACGTGAAATATTCAGTTAAGTGACGGCATTCATGATTTCCTCTCAGAAGAAATAACGTGTGTGGATAGCAAATTTTCAAAGCCCACAAATACAGTACACATTCAATCGAAAAATAACCACGATCAACATAATCGCCCAAAAATAGGTATTTTGTTGTTGCTGGAGATCCGCCAACTTCGAAAAGTTTCATCAAATCATAAAATTGCCCGTGAATATCTCCGCATACTGTAACTGGCGCTTCAATGTCCAACATTGTTTTTTCCTGACGAAATAAGGCAGTACATTCTAAAAAATATTATTTAAAAAAATTTAAAAAATATTATTTTAAAAAAATTATTTAAAAAATAAAAATTTGAAAAGTATTTTTTTTAATTTCTTTAATTTTTGAAAATTTAAAGATAATTAAATTTCTGAAAACCAGTATTATTAGAAAAATAGAAAATTAAAAATTAAAGGTTTTCAGAAAATCCCAAAATTTAAAGGAATCAATTTTAGTAACAATGCCAGATTTGCCATTTTTTCCATTTTCAATTCTCTCTTACTTTTCGCGGAAATTCAAAAATTAAAAAATAAAGGTTTTCAGAAAATCCCAAAATTTAAATTTAAAAAGTGAGTCAATTTTAGTACCAATGCCAGATTTGCCATTTTACTAATATCTCACTTTTCGTAGAAATTCAAAAATATTTAAAAAATATCAATTTTTTCAATTTCGATGCATATTTTAATTAATTTTAAATAAAGTTGTTAACCGGACCATTAATAATTCGCAGTGCTGCTTCTTCCTCGATTCTGCCTTCTTTGATAAAATGATCTTTTAATACTTCTGAGCGAGGTTTACCCGTTCGGCGGTCATAGACGTCATCAACACTGAGGCGCTCACTGATTGGAAATTGGACACCTAAAGTTAATTTTTAAAAACATTAAACTTATTTAAACCGACTTTTAATGACCCGTTCTGTCGTTGAGCGACTTGTTGAACGCCCTGAGGAAGCATTATTCGAAGACGATTCTGGATTTGCCGTAGGATTTGAGGATCCCGAACCGCCTCCGTTTATGTCACCACTAGTCCCCGTTGATGACATTTAGATTTTTTTTTAAAATTATATTTCAAAGTAAAAATTTTTTGAGAAATTTCACGACTTTTGACCAAAAAGCCGACTTTCTCAGAAAAAAGAGAATATTGGTTTCTTCAACTCTAATGTAAGTCTCCTTAGCCAATACTTTCCATGACAACCATTGCTGTTTCGCACTCTCTTAATTCTTGTGCAGACAAATTCCCGTTTTGGTGATAGTCTTAAGAAGTTCTCGGATTTTCTCGGTGTTAGCCGTTATCTCAACGACGACGAATGGCAAGAGAGGGATTAGTCGTGGGGTCTTCCTTGGCGAAATATGCCTCGACTTCCACTCTAAAAAGATATAAATTAAAATAACTTTTTTTTTAAAAAGTAAAACACGAAAAAAATTATAAATTTTTTTAAAAAATAAAACATTAAAAATTTCACAAGGTCAAAAGAGGGTGGAGGTAAAATTAAACTCCACAAGTTGGTACTCTGAGTGACAACCAATAAGCCAATACTATCCCCTCGGGCAAATGCGGACTTGTTGCGGGGCGACCAATGAAAAATATAAAACGAGAAAGAGCAAAGCCTATAACATTCGGCTTGTTGAGCTTTCGACTAGTTGAGGATGGCGAAATGTTAAGAAAGACGGATGCCAGACTAGCTAATACAAGCCATGTTTGTCCTTCAACTGCCATCACATACTCCAACAATGCATCCCGAGCCAGACAACCATTACTCTGCCTACTTCACAACTCTCATGTCGGCATCCGTGTGAATCCAAGAATCGTTACTCTTCTTTAGTCACATTTTTTTACAGATGAAGAGCTTTGTGAATGATATCATTCAATTTCGATTAATTCATTGTAAAAAAAATTGAAAAGAATATATAACTCGTCAAAATTTAATCTTCTCGAGAACTTCCAAACTGTTGCTGAATTCAGTCACAACGGGAAAAGAGTTAATTAACTTTTTAACAACCACGCCTTTCCAAGACTGCTCCAGTCATATAGGGCTTTAAAAATAACATGAATTTAAATTTTGCAATTTTTAAAGGCCGTAAAATATTCTAAAAAATAAAAAATAAAAAAATCCAAAACAATTTTGAAAAGCAAAATTCAAAAAAGTTAAATTTGAAGAAATTGTTTTTGATAATTTTACAAAAAAACAACATCTGTTTTCAGTTTTTTAATTTTTTAAAGAACTTAAAAAATCACAGATGTTTTAAATTTTAGAATAAGGGCGACAAACGAGAAAAAATAAAATTATAAAACATGTGTTTTTAATAAAAATTAGATTTTGTACAAATAAAACGAATTATGGGAAACAATCAATAAACGGGAACTAATGAGAGCCTGGAGACATGATGATAATGACAGATGGGTGGGACAGGGAGAGGGGATGCACACGCTTTTGTACAGGTACTTGTGTGCACATCGAAAACGGAGGAAACATCGAACCAGATAAAACGCCAACTTTCAAAGCAAAACTGATTAAATTTTCTCTTAATTCTAAAATATTCAACTAAAAAGTTTAGACAAATCGAAAATGAATCACGTGTTGTAAAAAACGGTCGATTTCCGGTCTTAAAAATATTCGATTTTTTACGATAATGAAAAAATAGAATACTTGGTTAGGATTTAAAAAGCTTAAGATAACAACTATTATTTAATATTAAACAAAAATAAAAACCTCAATGTAAAAAATAAAAAAATTCAATGTAAAAAAAGTAAATTTTTACAACTTTAATATATCAGAAAAATATTTAAAATAATTTTAATATACGTCAAAAATTTCTCAAACAATTTCAACATAAAAAATTTTCACACAATTTTGATATATGAAGAAAGTTTTTTTAACGATTTTGATATATGGAAGAAAGTTTTTTAACGATTTTGATATATGAAAAAAATTTTTTAACGACTTTGATATATGAAAATAAATTTAAAAACACTCCTCCATCCACCTTCATTCCTCCGCTGCAGGAAGGAACCGTCTTTTGTCAATAAATATTCGACAAAACTGTCCCGACCGATATTCCTGGTAGTTTGGTAAACTTAGTTAGAAAGCCACCGAGGACCACATGGATCTGCGCAACTTTGTGTGCTTTTAAAAAACAAAAAAATAATGAAAAAAATCCTCAATCTAATAAAGTTCGTCTGTTAGCTAATCAATAAAAATGTACAGCAACGATGGTGGGGCTGTGGATGCAAGGAAATGGGAAAAAGGAGGCCAGCGGCAGTGAAGAAAGCTCTAACAGAAATGAATAGGAAGTACAACAAAATGGGCCGCAACAGAGCAAAATATAAGAGAGAGCGCACACGGAACAGCAGTTGCTTTTTTGTGGGGGGAGAATTGTCTGGCCTAGAACTGGTCGGGACTGCTTGTGTCACATCTGGAGCTCGGCACAAACATCAAAGTAGGATTTGTCGAAATACGTGATGCCAGAAATGGACAAAAGAGAGGTTATTCTGCTTCTTGGCTTTCAACAGGCTAATTTCGAGCCACTCAAATTGAAAGCCATAAAGCTCAGTTACACTGTTCAAATAACCACGAAACACGGCTAAAGATGGATATTGCAAATCCCCCTAGGCAAATATAAGAGGCAAAGATGAAAATTACTTTCTAGCATCTTCATTAAAATTTGATATATCAATTTTCGTTTTCAAACATTTTTATTAAAATTTGATATATGAAAATTATTTTCTAGCATCTTCATTAAAGTTTGATATATCAATTTTTGTTTTTAAACATTTTTATTAAAATTTGATATATCAATTTTTGTTTTTAAACATTTTTATTAAAATTTGATATATCAATTTTTGTTTTTAAACATCTTTATTGAAATTTCATATATCAATTTTTGATTTTCTAAGACGTTTATCGATTTTTAAAATATAAAAATTATATTTTCAAAGATGTTTATCGATGTTTTGTACACAGAATTTTATTTTTAAAGATGTTTATTGATGTTTAATACATAGGAATTTTAATTTTCGAAGATGTGTATTAAAGTTTAAAATATTTAGAAAATTATTTTTAAGTTTTTATTAAAATTCAAGATATAAAATTTTATTTCCAAAAGTTTTTATTAAGACTTGATATATCAATTGTTACTTTAAAATATTATAATTGAAATTTGACATATCAATTTTTAATTTTAAATATGTTTATTAAGATTTGATATATCGATTTTTAATTTTGAACATGTTTATTAAGATTTGATATATCGATTGTTACTTTAAAATGTCATAATTGAAATTTGATATATCGATTTTTAATTTTGAACATGTTTATTAAGATTTGATATATCGATTGTTACTTTAAAATATTATAATTGAAATTTGATATATCGATTTTTAATTTTAAATATGTTTATTGTGGTTTTATATAAAAATTTCTACTTTTAAAGATCCTTACTAACGTTTGAATCCATTCATGACGTTTCTAAGATACTAATTTTTTAATTTTCACAACCCTCTGATTCCCAAAGATCCCTCTTGCGTGACAATTCATAAAGGATTTTCGAAAAATATGCGGAACAAAATTTCTTTCTTTGCCAAATAACTCTGAAAAAGTCAAAACAAAATAAAAAAGAAGTTAAATCTGTCCGAAAAAGGAAAATTAGTAAAAATTTGGAAAAAGGAATGTTTGGAAATAGTAACTATATAAATTACCAACAAGGGTTTCATTTTCATTTTTATTGTTTGTCTGACTTGTTTTGAACCCGACAAGCTGACTCAGCTCATCGATCGCCGTCTCGAGTGGAAATTTTCTAGTGACTGTTCTCTCTTTTCGTTGAGTACGGAACTATTGTCATCTTCGATTTTTTGGACAATTTTTAAAATTATTTCCCAGCTTCATTGTAAATGTCAGGAACGAAGGAAAAGTCTTCCAAAGTTCCCTTGAGGAGTTTTTTGGGACGAATATTCAGTAGCTCGATCAGTAATGGAAACGACGGGTCCGATTCTGTGTCCTCTAAGCCGACGATTAGCGAAATCAGTAGTCCATTCAATACCGTCCACAACATGCACGTCGGATTCGACGGCACTACGTATTCTGGATTGCCTCAAAGTTGGCTCAATATTCTCCACAGAGATCTTACGTAAGTTCGAAAATCACTTTTCACATATAAACGGGTATTTCTATATATGGGTTTAAGGTTACATTTAAATTCATATGATAAATAATTAGTTTCATATATGGGTTTAAGGTTATATATAAATTCATATGATAAATAAGTAGTTTTATATATGGATTTACGGTTATATTTAAATTCATATGATAAATAAGTAGTTTCATATATGGATTTATGTTTCTTTATATCAATTTTTATAATTATGCTTTTTAATATGTTTTTGTTTTTATATCTAAATGTATTTATTTTAGTGAAGTTGACCAGAAGAAGAATCCAAAAGCCGTTGTCACTGCCTTGAAGTTCTATGCATCTGCTTTGAAGCAATCTCAAGATGAAAAATTCATGATGACCGCTAAATCCGTCTGTCCTTCTGACGACGACATTGATCTGGAGTTGGAAGTAACGAGAGAAGGTTCTGGCAAATCGAAAAGCGAATCATCAGGTGGGGATTTCGTATATGAAGGTCACTTTCAAACTTGGAGATGTTTGAAATTTTAAGTTTTTGGTTTTAAACATTTAAATTTTGATTTTGTATTCAATTAGGATTTTGATTTTCGATTATAATTCAGACTTTTCGATCTCTGAATTGAATGCATTAGGTTAGAATTCAAACTCCTTTATTTTCGATTCTAGCTTGTTCGATTTTGATCAAAACGTTGAGTTTTGAACTCGGACTAGTTCATTTCGGATTCCTCGATTTTCGAATTAGCTAGAAATCGGCAATCTTAATGACGTAACAATTTCCAGAATCCAGTACTGCTTCTACTTCAGCAAAAGTCCCATCGGAACCTGAAATAGACGTTTCCAAAGATGAATCGCCCTCGACGGACAATAATGAAGATCAAATTGAACCTCCTCCTGCTACTTTGCCTCCTATTCCTCCTGCAAGGTCGAAATCAATCAAGGAACCACAACCCGTTCCTGGGAAAATTCGGATTCCTCCGCCATTACCTCCGAAACCAACAGTAGGTTTTTGAATTCGTTTCTCCGTCAAGTCTCACCTATTAATCGGAAGAATGGAGGAAATTAAGGAGTTTCTCCGACTACTTTCACATGAACCTTGGTTATTACCTCTCTAAAAACACCGCCATAATCGCATTATTCTAGTTGCCTCCGGGTATATTTAAAATTGGGGATAGAAACGATTTTAGTTCAATTTTTGTCTGACTTTGAACTATTTTTGCGGAACAAAATTTTCCTGAAAAAAATTGGTTTAAAACGAATTTTTACGGTTCTTTGATTTTTTCAATTTTGTCCAAATTTTAATTTTTGCAAATTACATCATTAGGTATTTGAGGAATGTGATACAAGTTAAATTTCGATTTTTCTTTTGTTTGTTTCACGAAATATTGTGAATCATTGACCTTTTAAAATTGTTTTCGGACTGTCGTTTGTCTATCAGACCTATTTTTTTGAATTTTGATAGTACTTTTTTGCGTTTTTATTGATACTAATTTGGGCATGTTTTTATAACCTTAAAAATCCGCGAATTTCGCTATAAATACCCAAGCAATATAGATTTGGATTAAACTATAGGACAAACCGGTTAATTTCCCGTTTGGCGCATTTAAAAGTTTTTGAAATCGACAGACAGCTGCTGAGATCCCAGGCAGGTGGCCATTCAGAAGGAGATAACAAATCTGAAAGATTTTTATTGTTGGATCTGGGTATCTATGATAGAATCCAGTGGTTTTTGAATTTTATTTTTTTTGTGTTTGGAAATTTGTGAAAGGTAGCATGGTTTTTAATTCAAATTTTCCTCCACTTCGTATTAGTGTTCAATCGCCATTTGCGGCTTATATTGAACATATAACATGTGCTTTAATGGTGAGACTTGATAAAATTAATTTTAATTATAAATTTTATATTTTTTTAAAAGAAAAATTTGTAATTTTTAAAAAGTTTTTATTTTTTATGATTTTTGGAAGTAAAATTTATAATTTTAAGGGGTTTTTGTAATTTTTTAAAAGAAAATTTATGATTTCTAAGAGATTTTTATAATTTTTTATGATTTTTTAGCATTTGAAGACAACTCCTATTTCAAGTATTGGATCCGCTCCAAGTAGTAATTGTTCATCTAATTCGAACAATGTGAATTTTGATACTTCGTCGAATTTTACATCAGATACCGATGTCAGTGGTCAGTATCAGCCATTAATCATTACTCCGCCACCAAGAAAAAATAAACCCAAGGTTGAAGATGACAGACAAGGTGATGGGTATGAGAAGGTTGTCGTGAGACAGAAACCAGAAGAACAAAGGCAAAAACTTACGGACAGTCAGGTTAGTTGTTGTAATGTTGGAGAATTAGTAATTTTATATAGAAAATTAATCCCAAAAATAGGATTAAGTATCCTGTATACTGTAATTTGGGAGAGTTGAGATTTAGAAAAGATGTAGTTTTGAAAAATCAACTACGAAATTGTATAGAATTACAGAAAAGTGAAATTACAACTTAATTTTTACTATTTTGGAATTTCTCGCCGAGAAAAATTTGTAACAAAACTGGTTTTTAATTTTTATAATGATGAGTGATTTCATTTTCACATAATCATAAAAAACAAATTTTATAATTCTAGGTCTTGACTGGAAAGTTCGAAGAAATTCTTCGAAACAGTTTTGTAAAAAAAAATACATTTTTAATATTTGTAATAGTATGATGGCATTTTTTGAAAATTACAAAAAGTAAATTTTGCAATTCTAGGTCTTGACTGGAAAGTTCTAAGAAATTTTTTGAAAAAGTTTTGTGAAAAATTATTTTTGATTTTTGTCATGTCATTAATCTTGAAATCGTATGAGATTGCGCAAAATTGAAATTCTCACGTAGACTACTGTAGTTTGTAAAAATTATCAGAAACTCAAAAGACTAAAAAGGAATTTTTAAAACTTGTTTTAATTGTATGATTGTAAAATTGACTTTACGATAATTGAGGATATTATTTTTTGTCAGAGAATTGAAAATTTTTATTTTCTGCAAAGAGGCATGAATTTGGACTTTTTTACGTCGCAGTCGTTTAACAAAAACTTGTCTTAAACTTGTTTGGGATTTTGAAAATTAATTAAACGTCTAAATGATCTGGCGCAATTGATTCATTGTAAAGAAATAAAAGTTTATTTTAGGTTCTGGATGAACTTAAAAAAATAGTCAATGTTGGTAATCCATATAATAAGTACAAACTTGAACAAAAAATTGGTGTTGGTGCATCTGGAACAGTATATACAGCTAGAGTTTTGAATGGTGGTGATCAAGGACAAATTGTGGCTGTTAAAAGAATGGCATTTAAAAGTCAACCGAAAAAAGAAATGCTTCTTACTGAGATAAAAGTTATGCAACAATATCAAAATCCGGTTTGTTTTTTTAATTTTTTTAAAAAGAAATAAAATTGTTTTTAGAATATTGTGAATTATAGAGAAAGTTATCTCGTTGAAGAAGATGATTTGTGGGTGATTATGGATTATTTAGAAGGTGGAAATTTGACAGATGTTGTTGTTAAAACAGAATTGGATGAAGGACAAATAGCAGCAATTTTAAAAGAATGTCTAAAAGCATTGCATTTTTTACATTCTAGAAGTATAATTCATCGTGATATTAAGTCAGATAATGTACTTTTGGGATTAGATGGATCAGTTAAATTGACGGATTTTGGGTTTTGTGCTCAAATTCAACCAGGATGTAAAAGGTTAGTTTTTTAAATTTTTTTTATTTAAATTAATTTAAAATAAAAAAAATTTTGAATTTTGTCGTTTTAGTTTTAAATTTTTGTAATATTGGTTTTTTAATTTTTAAAACTGAATTTTGTTGTTTTAATTTGGAATTTTAATATTTTGAAATTCTTGTGATTTTTATAACTTTACTTTTTAGAAATACGATGGTTGGAACGCCGTATTGGATGTGTCCGGAAATTGTAAATAAGGCTAGATATAATAACAAAGTTGATATATGGTCATTAGGTATTATGGCATTAGAAATGATTGACGGTGAACCTCCATATCTTCATGAAACTCCCCTAAAGGCAAGTTTTTTGAGCTTGATTTAATTTATTTGAGGCGTTTTAGGCGATATATCTAATTGCACAAAACGGTAAACCTGAAATTAAGCAAAGAGACAGGCTCAGTCCAGAATTCATTAATCTTATTGATCGTTGTCTGTGTGTGAATCCAGAAGAAAGAGCAGACACTACGGAACTTCTTAATCATGATTTTATCAAAAAAGCCAAACCATTGTCGGCTTTGATCCCGTATATCAAAGCAGTAAAGGATTTAAAAGATTAATAGTCTTTCATTGAACATGTCTGAAAATTTTGAACATGACTGCTGTATCCTAGTCAATGATATCTGTTTTTTTGAATCATGTTTGTGGTTTGATTTTTGAGTTTTCTTGCCAATGATACCGCTACTTGTTTTAAGCATTTTTTTGAACAAACGTGTTTTTTTTTTTGAACTTAAAAATTTTGATCATGGTTATGAATCCGATTTTTTAATTTTTTTGTGCTCAGTTTTGAATTTTAATCCTGCATTTGTGACAGGCATATATTTATTGCAATTTTAGTTTTTTAATAAATTGTTAATTTTTTATATTTGGGAATTTTGAAATTGGAATTTGATAATTTTAAAAAAATTGCAGGATGTTTGTTTTGTTTGGAATTGGAAATTAAAAATCAAATATGTCGCAGAAAACAGAGGTTCTCAGCACGAAATTTTGGACTTTGACATTGAATTTTGATAGTGAACTTTGAAAATCAACTTTAATGTTGAACTTTGAAGATCACCTTTGATGTTGAACTTTGATGATCAACTTTGAAGATCAACTTCGATGATCAACTTCGATGTTGAACTTTGACATTGAACTTCGATGATCAACTTCGATGATCAACTTTGATGTTGAACTTTGACATTGAACTTCGATGATCATCTTTGATGTTGAATTTCGCTGATTAACTTTGACATTAAATTTCGATGTTGAATTTTGATGATCACCTTTGATGTTGAACTTTGATGGCGGCAATTTTGTGGACTTTGATACAGTATAATTTGACCATTTCTAATTTACATTATGTGATTTTGTTAATCATAAATATCAACATTTAAAAACAGTTTTTAAATTTATTTTTTTGAATTTACTTCTTTGGATTTTGTGATAAATTCATTATTTTAATTCAAAATAAAATAATTAAATATGTTTAATCACTTTTTGCAAATTTCTTTCGTAATCGAAGCAACCTGTTTTTGATGGGATACTGTAATAGTGGTTATGATTTTTAAGATGTTTGTTAACGTTTATATAAACAAATTAAATAAGTTTCGGGGTACTGTAGCGATAGTTATGATTCCTGAGATGTTTATTAATGATTTTATAAATAATTTTTGAGGTACTGTAATAGTAGTTACGATTTTTAGGATGTTTGTTAACGTTTATGTAAGTAAATTAAATAATTTTCGGGGTACTGTAGTGATAGTTATGATTTCTGATATGTTTATTAATGATTTCCGGGAGACTGTAATAGTGATTATGATTTTTAAGATGTTTGTTAACGTTTATGTAAATAAATTAAACAAGTTTCGAGGTACTCAAGTGATAGTTATGATTCCTGAGATTTTTATTAATTTTTTTATATAAGTAAATCAAATAAGTTTCAAAGTACTGTAGTGATAGTTATGATTTTTAATACCTTTATTAATAATTTCATATATAATTTTTAATTCCAAAAAGTAAACAAAGGATTATGTACCCCATATACCCTAATTTAAATGTTTCCAGATTTATGTAGGAAGAATATGTTTCAAAAATTAATTATGAAATGGTATAGAATTACAAAATAATTGCCACGAAAACTGAAATTTGCACATGGTCTATTTTTGTTTCTAAAAAATTCCAAAAAATCGTGTTGCAACAATTTCGTAAAAAAATTTATTTAAGATTTTTATAATGGTATAATTTTGAAACAAATATTTGAATTTTTAAAATTTAGATGTTTTTAAAAATTTTCAAAAATGTTTGTCGAGACAATTTTGTAGTTTATTTTTGAACTTTTTTAACATACGGTCGATTTCGAAATCGCGTGAGATTACGAAATAACTCTCGAGTAAAATCGAAATTATTATTCAGATTACTGTAGTTTCTAAAAACTTCTAGAAATTCGCTTCAGGACCATTTTGAAAAAATTTAATTTTTGAATTTTTTAATATAATTAATTATAAAATAACTCTCGAGCAAAATCGAAATTATTATTCAGATACTGTAGTTCCTAAGAACTTCTAGAAATTTGCTTCAGGACCATTTCGAAAAAGTTCATTTTTGAATTTTTTAATATAATTAATTGTAAAATAACTCCTATGCAAAATTGAAATTATTATTTAGGTTATTGTAGTTTCTAAAAACTTCTAGAAATTCGCTTCAGGACCATTTTGAAAAAAGTTTATTTTTGAATTTTTTAATATAATTAATTATAAAATAACTCTCGAGCAAAATCGAAATTATTATTCAGATTACTGTAGTTTCTAAAAACTTCTAGAAATTCGCTTCAGGATCATTTCGAAAAAGTTTATTTTTGAATTTTTTAATATAATTAATTGTAAAATTACCGTCTATGATCTGAATTATCACATAGGTTACTGTAATTTGTGGATTTTTCTAGAAATTTTTTTGGAGATTATTTTGGAACGAAATTCAATTTGGATTTTTGCAATAATGATTATTTATTTATTATCTTGATAGACGGGCAACAAGTGGTAAGCGGATCCGACGGATCTGGGTCTTTCGATACTGCTGGATTGGCTTTGAACTGGTGTAGTTTCCAGAATTTTCAAAGATTCTGCTAATTTTACAGTGTCTACAGGAAGTCTGTTTGATTCATCTACAGTAGGAAAAGCCTTGTCTAAGAAACTAGGACTGAAAATATTTTTGAACGATTTTTCTTCGATTTCGTCCATTTTCGGTTTTTTTAAAGCTGATTTCAAAGGTCTATCCAAGGTACTCGAGCAACTTCGGACCACGTTTGAATCCAACTTTTCTTCTGAATTTCCTACTGTAGACAACTCCAAAGTTCCAACATTTTCGACTTCCAATTTTCCTTCTGGAGATTCTGATTTCCTCAAAATTGAAAGTTTCGGAGGATCTGGTAGGTTGTCAAGTTGGTACAAGTAATCCACTTCATCAGACGGCATGAAATTGGGAACCGAAACAACATCAACTATGGGCCTTTTTAGGTCCTCCACGTAACTTCCTGTCTTCACAATCATGTTACTGACCGTAACTTGCGGGACGGGCTTCCTGTACCCGCTCAAGGAGGAATTAGTACGAGTATCTGGTCCTTGATCTCGGAAATAACTTCTAATTCTAAAAAATATTTAATAAATTTAAAAATATTGAAAAAATTTAAAAATATTGAAAATAATTTAAAAATAATTTAAAAAGTTTAAAAATACTGAAAATAGTTAAAAATAATTTGAAAATAATTTAAAAAATTTAAAAATATTGAAAATAGTTAAAAATAATTTGAAAATTTTTTAAAAATACTAAAAATTTTAAAAATTTTAAATTTAAAAAAATTTTGAAACTGAAAAAGAAAATTTTTAGTTTAAAAGTAATTATTAAAAATTACTGTAACTCACTGTTTTATAAAGTTAATTATTTTCGTTTTAATTTTTCCTGAAGAAATTTCGAGTAAAATTTCCTAAAAAATTTGTTTTAAATACAGTATTATTGTTGTTAATTTTACGTTTAAAATTTTTTTGTTTTTCATAATTGCGAAATACCACATTGCTGTAGTGCCTGTGGCGAGGATCACTGTCAACCCCCAGACTGCCCCAGGGGTGTTGAAAATGGAACTACAGTATTCTGTTTTATTTTTAACGATGTTTATTAAATCCACTTGAGCTGCGGCCAGAGATGTTTGAAGTTGTTCATCGTATACTGTATGTCTTACAGTACTACTTTGATTTCCGCATTTGAACTAAAAATAGTTTAAATTTTATCAATTACGTAAAAAATTCAAGTTTAAAATTTTGACGTAATCAGTGGGTGTTTAATTTTTCGAAAAATCCGAATCTCACACATAATGGTTTCCTGATTTTCGCCGTTCTTGTTTGTTTAGAAGATATCGCTTTCTACGGAGATAATGGATAAAAAATGGCGAGAAATTTCGTCTCAAATATCCTTGAGTAGAATAAAAAGAAAGAAAATTTCAAAAAACTTACATAAACAATTTTCAAAAAATTCGTGAATAATTTTTTTTTTCAGGGTCCCGTGATGAAAACGAGCATTTTACTTAGTTACTGTCTTGTCGTTTTTCTTTCTACCGTAATCACTATTGAAAATGCAAATGCATTGGAACAGAATGACAAACTGTTCCTCCAACGATTGCTCAATTCTGATTTGCTGATGGCAAAACGAAGAGCAGCCAGAGAACTCCTCGGAAAAAGAGGTGGGTTTGTGTAACAAAACAAAACAAAACTACAGTATCATTTATAATCCCAAAATTGTTGATTATAAATTACCCTATTATACAGTAATAGTAAAGTACTCCAAACTAAAACACTATGAAGGGGATCTACAGTAGGAAGTATCGGAGGTTACTGTGAACAATATAACTCGGGAGTTACTGTAGAAAATCCGAATTTTTCCAATACAAAATTAACGGATTTTTATGGAGGAAAATTTCGCATACTCTGTCATAACTTCTGAAGTATACTGTACATAGTAGTTTCTGAGAACTCAGATTATAGAGTCCATTGAGGATATCATAGAAATCTACGATCCTTCCCTATTACTGGATAGGGAACTAACTTACAATCAATAGTTTTAAAATCATGGATCATCCAGCATTAAATCGCCAAACGATTAATATTAGATATAGGTTAGAGGTACACATATCATAGGGTATATACTGCATTCTATTGTAAGTACAATTCAATAAACTACAATGTAATTTGTAATTTCAAAATTATTAGTTATGATTAATTTTATTATGTAGTAATATGAAAGTACTGTATACTATTAGATTCCTTACAGTATCCTCCACAATATGAGTTATTAATGATATCTTTAAAACTTCTACTTTTAAAGTTATAGCATCTGTAAAAGGCGTCATGATATGCTTTATAATTTTGAAAGTATTGATTGTAATTAGTTACATTATAAAGTAATATGAAAGTACTATATACTATTAGATTCCTTATAGTATCCTCCATCATATGAGTTATTAATGATATCTTTAAAGCTTCTACTTCTAAAGTTATGGAATCTGAAGCATATTATAATAATTTCGAAATCATGCACCATACTGTAATTTGAAATTTCAGATGGCTCGGATTATTACGGCCGTAATGTCCGTCGTGCCAAAGAACTTTTCGGAAAAAGAAGTGTCCCGGTTGAAGGCTACGATAACAAATTGAATGTTCCCGAATGGCTTACTGTAATGAAGAATCAAGAAAATCCAGAATTTTCCAACTTTCAACCACATGAAATGAACAAAGACGAAATTGCTTATTTGGTTAATGCCCTGATTAACAGACGAGAAAGAAGAGCCAGAAGCAATGAACTTTTGGGTTAGATGCCGCAAGAAGACACCCTGAGGGGAAATTGGAGATTTGTCGCTTTTTAATTTCGCCGCTAAAAATAAAATAACATACCTGTGGACAATTTTTATTGCATTTTTTAATTTCACATTGTAGATATAATCGAGTGGAATTTCCAAGGCTGAACATGTTTATTTTTGTTTTTAAATTGGTCGTCCGAATTGACCTTGATGACGTAGAATAATTGTCTTCTCGAAATTCATCTGGCATTTCTTTAGCCACAGAACAGCCATTCTGGAAAAAAATCACATTAATGTAAAAATTTATTATTTACAAAATGGTCCTAACGGGAATTTCCGAAATTTTCCAATTAAGACAAAAATTGTAAATTCAGTTTTTTAATTTTGAAAGAATTCAATCATAATTAATTTATTTTAAAAATGAATTTCTTTACAAAATGGTCTTGATACGAACTTCTAGAAGTTTATAAACTAAAATAACCTGGATTTTTCGTGTTGCATTATTTTGTGATCTTACATAATTTCGTAATTAATTTTTTGAGATATGTTTTTTTAGATAGGTCTGGAAAGTTCTAAATTAGGATACAGAGAGTGCCTAACTCCATATCTACTTTCTAAAGGCGATTTTTATATATGAAACTATTCGGACCGGAGAATTCAAGAACACGACGATTAACGTATCTTCCAGAAAATGGTCATCTACAATACCTAACAGCTCAGAGTAGAAGATAAAAGGGGATCCTAAAACGCCCAAGGATATTCGAAATACTTTTTTATTTATCGCTATTTGTGTTTCCTATAACTTTACTTTAATCGTTGTTTATAATAATTATTTCCTCCTCGAGTGTACTTTTGTTTTCGAAAACTTAACAAACATCTTAAAAATGACATCTAGTACTACAGTATTCTGTTGAAAACATGTTTTTTATGATTATTACTGCTGGATCGGGCACCCCATCCTTAATAAGAAGCGCTCGGTCCCGAACGGATTGTCTTAGTATCAGCAGGGATCGTTTAGTCCTGAACGGATTGCCTTAGTATCAATAGAAAATGCTTGGTCCTGAACGGATTGCCTTAGTATCAATAGAAAACGCTCGGTCCCGAACAGATTGTCTTAGTATCAATAAGGGAACATGCAGTTCCTCTTGACGGGAAGTTGATATGTTTGTTTGTATTGAATCCTACACTGTGTTTTTGTATTGTGCCTTAGGCATTTATTCTATAAACGTTTTCTACGATATCTACTTCATGATTACGCGGGTCACTCGGTGTGACAAATACAACAATTAATGAAAATATAAATTCAAAAAAAACAAACTTCATCTGTCAACTGTAGAAATTTAAGATTGTCTTCGGCGTTGAAGGCTATACATTGTCCGATCCTCAGCTCAGAATCCAGATGTCCTTCAAGAATACTGAACTTCATTTCGTAGTTTTTTCCGACAATTGCAGGTTGATTTTTATTTTTATTGGAAATTTTTAATTTTGCCTCAGGCGGAATTTCCATTTTAATTTTTTTTTGTTTTTTATTTGGATTCATAATCGGACATCGAATTAAATATGAAATATCGTAATCCGTTTGGAGTTTTTTATGAAGATTTACATCAATAACAGCAATGTTGAATCCTTCGTGTTGAATTACGGAACATTTTTTTTGAGTTTTGTTGTTCAAAGTCAAAGTTAGTAAAATTTTCGGATGACCGTCCCCAGTTACGGTACACGATTCCTTGGGCCTCATGGATATAACTCCGAAAAACGGCTCATCAAAAACAAATAATAAATCTATCTGTTTCGCCGAACATGTGACTGTTACTGTAACAAATAACATTAAAAAATTAAAAATAAATAATTTTAAAAAATATTCAGAAGGGAATTTTGGATTTCAGAATTCCGAAATTTTAAATGTTTTAAAATTTTTATTAAATTCTGAAAAATTTTAAGTTTCCAATGGATTCTGGAAAATTCTAAAAACTTTAATGAATTCTGAAAATATTAAAAATTTTAACAATATTCAGAAGGACTTTAGAAACTTCTATAGAATTCTAAAAATTCCAATGGATTCTGGAAAATTCTAAAATCTTTATAAATTTCGATTCTAAAAACTTTAATGAATTCTGAAAATATTAAAAATTTTTAACGAGATTCAGAAGGATTCTAGAAAATTTTACAGAATTCCGAAAAACTAAAAATTTTCAAAAATTTTTTAAAAAATTCTAAAAATTTTCGAAAAATTCTAAAATATTAAATTTCAAAAAATTTTATTAAAATAAAAAAATAACCTCCTGTTCCATTTATTAATTCAAAAAATAAAAAAATAAAAATCATTGAATACCATTTACGATCCATAAAAATTTTAAAAATAAGACTTTCCGACGAAAAGAATATAATTACAAAATTGGCAATGACCTAAAATCCGCGAAAAACTATAATTAAATTTAAAAACATTTATTGTAATAAAATCCAATGTACACAATACAGTAATCAAGGCACATTATTCATGATCAAATGGATTTTGAATTTTCTGAAGATACGGTAAAATAAATGGATAATCACGTTCAAATTCTAGGGCTTTAATATCCATTTCCAATTTTTTCAACGTTTCATTCAGACGTTCTAATTCAGAATCACTTCTGACAAAAAACCAATCAGTACTGTAATCTTGATTCACCAGAATAACAGAGTATACCGAATTCTTCGAAAAAGTAAGAAAATGCAAAACATCTTTCAATTTGAAAATCTTCAAAGCTCTCATAAATCCATCTATTAAAAAATTATCCCCTTCTTGAGCCAACACAATTGAAGAATCCCCAACTGTCAAAGTACACGGAAGAGATATATCATGATCATTAACATCAAGTGAAAGATTAATTGCTTGCATCCATCGTCTCATTTCTTTCCTTGTAGTACATGCAATTTGAAGTTCACCATCTTGATTCGTTGATGAAATTTGAAGAACATATTTTTCATCATTCTGAAGTTCAACTTCAGCAACACAGGATATTGTCCCACGTAAATGCGTCACAGCAATCGCTTCCTTACACGAAGCATCTGTAAACTGGTAGAAAATACCTCCTCTGAAAATTTATATTATTTAACAACCATATTATTACAAAAACTAAAAATAAATCCCGTCCAAAAAACGACACAAATTTCCAGAATTTCCTAGAAACAAAATCTGTTTATAACTTTAATTTCGTGTAATAGTTATTTCGTAATTTCTGGAAATTTCGTGTTCTATTATATTTCATAAAAGTCCAAAATTAGCTTTTTTCAAAAATCTCTCGATACCAATTTTCAAAAACTCGTAGAAATTCCTAACATTCAAGGTTTCAGATCTTTGTTTCAAAACTACACTACTGTAAAAATTATAAACGTTATTACGAAATTCCAGAACTTACTGTAAACTAAAATAGTTTACAATTTCAATTTTGCGTAGCACTTGTTTTGTCATCTTATGATTTCGTCATTAACTTTCCAAAAATACATCCTTAGATGAATTTCGAAACTTTCAACTTATCTATGAAATATAAAACCTCCCATTCACCTTCCAGGATTAAAAATTACATATAAAATTATTAATAAAAGTATTAAAAATCATAACTATCGCTACAGTACTTTGAAACTTATTTAATTTACTTATATAAATGTTAATAAACATCTCAGAAATCATAACCACTGTTACAGTATCCCAAAGATTATCAATAAAAATATTAGAAATCATAACTACTATTACAGTATCCCGAAAATTATTTAATTTACTTATATAAATGTTAATAAACATCTCAGAAATCATAACTACTATTACAGTATCCCGAAAATTATTTGATTACATAAAAATTAAAACTTACTTAAGAGATGCATATACTTCATTCCATTCTTCCATCAATTTGAAAAATCCTGGTTTAACTCGTCGAATTCTTATATAATCCTCAATTTCATCCGTTTGACCTGTTGAAACAATTTCTTTCCAATGGATCAAAACATGATGAGATATATCAGTATTACTTTTTAGGGTTTCTTTTATAAATCTTAAAAGAGTCAAAGAATTCTCCGTTCCACGAGTGTATGCTTTTGGAATTTCATCTTTCGGCATTGATTCAAGACATGCCTTCTTGATACACCAAATTATTTTTTTTCCAAGTTCCATACTTGCTGTTTCAATTGTAAAATTCTTCAAAACATGTTCTGAATTTTTTGATCGAAATTTCTGACCTCTACAATGTACCGTAATATTTTGATAATCAACACCCACAGTAAGATATTCAATCATAGTCAATTTCACATTCCGTATTGCTTGATATTTCTTTTCAGAATTCTTATTGTAGATAAATACATAGAGAAATCTGTTGGTAATAATCAGGATACGGTTTTCAGGAGAACCAGTAGCATGACCCGTGAAAATCTTAAATGAAACTTGATAACATTCTCCATTTTCAACAAAATGATGAAGACCAAGATCAACAACTTCTCCTTGATCAATCCTAAAAATTAATAAATCAAGACTAAAATTAAATACAAACTCACAAAAATTCTCCACTAATAAGTTCAGAACAAGAATAATTTTCTTGCGAACTGTCTACATCCAATTTGGTTGAAATTTCCGGAGAAATACTTGAAAGTTCCTCTTGTTCTTCTTCTCTAGAAAGAAATTCCACTTGATTTGGTTGATTCTCATGTTCATCAACAGAAGGCAGGTCTTCAGATGTGCACGATGAAGTCAGTTTGTTCTCCTCATTTGTAGTACTCGGTCTTGTTATGTCGTAAATGAAATCCTAAAACCTTACTGTAAACAAAAATTGCACTTATAAGAATCAAAAAGTAAATTTTCTTACATAAATTGTGAATTTTGAAAAATTAAAACAATTCAAAGTCTTTTTTACTGTTTTGTAATTAATCATGTATTGTAGAAAATTAAAGTTTTTAGAAACTCAAGCATTTCGAAATTTCTACTTTGATCGGTGATTTTTAATTATTTCTTTGAATTTGTCTAAGCGTATCTAGAAAGTCCCAAATTAGGGCAAATAATGTACTTAATTCCATATCTACTTTTTAAAATCAATTTTGATTACGAAATTATTAATAAATATCCCAACAATCACACTTAGCACTACAGTATCCTATAAAAAACATGCTTTTTGTTTGTATTATTAAAACGACTCACAGTATAATGAACATCATAAGCCACATTAGGGGCGTCGTGGATATCGACAGGAGGCAAGTTCCTCGTCATCTCCATTAAGGACCTCGAAGTTGGAAAATCACCTCCAATAAGCTCCGAATGATCGACCAAAATATCCACGTGAATCGGAGAAGCGGATAGCATTTGTCCAGGTTTCAATCCAGGGAATTGAGACATGTCGATAGAATCGTTGTTTCCGTCATCGTGAGCTTCGGCAATCGGAAGCACTTCAGAAACCGTCACCGTCGGTTGAGAAATACAAAATTCTACATCGAGACAAAACAATTCATCCAATGCATCAAGTACCTTCGGACATGGCTTCCGAATCAGTGCATTTTTAGTATAATAAGTATTTAAAATTCTAGTCGTTCCCAAAGAAAATCCTCTCAGTTGAAATACCAAAGTTTTCCTAAATTCACAAATTAAAATTAATCCACGAAAATCAAAGCTTACTCTTCAATAGCATCATGGATCCAAATTATGTGGACATTTTTACGTTGACTTAGTGAAAGAATCCGACGCCGTTCAGATTCTGGAAGGAAGTTAGCGACAAACGGCCAAAATGAGTCATACTTTCCTAATAATCTAAAAATCCATATATGTAAAATTTACCTAAAAACTTATTACACAATAATCCTAAAAATCCATATATAAAAAAGTCCGAAAAAATCCACATAAAAATCTAAAAACTTATTACACAACAATCCTAAAAATCCACATATAAAAATCTACAAGTATTTATATAATATTCTAAAAATTTTCATATAAAAATCTAAAAAGTTAAAAATTCTATAATAAAAAACTGCGAAAATTTTATATAAAAATGTGAAAGTTTTTATATAGAAATTTTCTTTATGGATAATTTGAAAATTGTTACTTACCCTTCAGTCAGCATTTTTTTGATGAATTTGACTAAAACTAATAAATTAGCATGGACATCGGAGACGGCATCTGTCTGGATTAGCTGGTTATGAAATCTTCGGATAAAATCAAGGAAAGCTTCATTGAAGTCATCATGATTAAAATGTAGAGGTTTACGACGGATCGGGGGTGATAAACCGGTAGGAGCTATAGAATGAAACATTTCAAATAAATAAAATCATGGACAAACCACTCATATAAGTCGACAAAAGCGGTCGTAAACGGGAAAAATACTCTCGAAACGAAAATTGGAAATCAAACAAACTTGATCTGATTTATTTTTGAAAATATTTTTGAATTTTTTAAACTTTTACTAATGAGTTTAGATTGTAAATTTGTTCAGAATATGAGATCAAATATTACTAAACTAATTAGTTAAGAAAAATATTCTCGAAACGAAAATTGGAAATCAAACAAACTTGATCTGATTCATTTTTGAAAATATTTTTAAACATTTTTTTACTTTTACTAATGAGTTTGGATTGTAAATTTGTTCACAATATGAGATCAAATATTACTGGATTAATTAGTTAAAAGAAGAACTTTCAAAACGAAAATTGAAAATCGAATGCTCGGTCTGATTCATTACTGAACGGAAAATGAATTTGTAACTTATTTTTAGGCAAGATCAGAATTGCAAAAAAAAGTTTTAAATCTTCTAGAATTTAATGAGAAATTCTAGAATCTTTTAAAATTTGTAAAATTTCTCAGAATCTAGCAAAAATTATAATATTTCAGAATTTACTTGAATAAATTGAAAATTTTTAGGATTTCCCAGAATCTCAAAAATTTTAGGATCTTTTTGAATATATTGAAAACTTTTAGGATCTTTTTGAATATATTGAAAACTTAGAATTCCGATGAAAGTTTCTAAAATTAATTTACAAAATCGGAATTTTAAAACTTTAGTAAATCCCTATTTGAACAACTTCATGAAAAAATTTATTTTTATTTTTTTATAATTGTATGATTCATTGATGTATATTGATGAATCGTTATTATAAACTTTCATCACATAAAGTCACACTTTATTTTTATTTATTAATTAAGAAAAAACTGAAATCAGAAATCAAAACTCGATCTGATTCATGACTAAATAAGAAATAATTTCCTAATTTTAATTTTTTGTATTTATTAATGTTGATTTGTGCATTTATCCATTTGAGCAGAAGTTCACACAGCATTGGTCCCGAGGGGAAATACCCTGAGGGACTTGCGATTATGCATTGGTCGGAAGTTGAGAAGGTTGTCCACACAAAAAAGCATAACTTTTAGTACAGTAACAAATGAAAATCATTATTATTTTTAATTTTCGTCACAAAAGTCAAATTTTATAAAAATGTGAAGATTATATCACATTTCGCAATTGTTACTGGATTAAAAATTACGTTTTTTGTTTGTACAATTATTGTTCGAGTTGTGTTGTATCTCGAGCCACCAGACCCAATAAATCAGTTTTTACTTATTTCTCACTTTTACGTAAATCAGAAACCCCATGATGATCCAAAAATTAACAAATAAATCAGTGTGAAGGACTAAATTGGCTTGTTCCGAATTTTTCTATAATAAATCATACGGTGCATGTGAAAAATGAATAATTCTAGAACAAAAAGGTTTTTTAAAATCTCTGACTAGATTATTCTAATAATGTGAAAATTAAAGAAAATACTAGTTTAAGGATTTCATAAATAAGTCTAAAAACCATGTTAGTACAAAAGCGAATCGCTATTGGAATTGTGGATTTTTTTATTTTTAAATCCAAAATCTCCCAATTTTCAAATTTAAAAGTTTAATTTGAGATTGAATTCCTCGATTTTCGCATTCGGATTATCCGATGTGAATTCGAACTGTTTAATTTTCGAATTAGAATTCTAATTAGTTTGATTCTAATTAGTTCCAAATTCGATTCAAAGGCCGAACTCAAAAACTCTGATTGTTAATATCTTTCATTAGTTGATTTATTCATATATGTTACCGTATGAAATACTTTTATACTTCTAATTTCGTCAATAAGTCCATTAGCATTTTAGAAATTTTTTATATTGAATACAAACACATGCACTATTCCTGGAATTCATTAGTTTTATATATGAACAGTTAAATTGAAATTATTTCGTAATTGGGTTCAAAAGCGTGTACAATTTAATTAGTTAGAAAATTGATAAGAAAAACTTTGTTCATTAGCATTGGTAAGTTTCTTAATTATGGACTGATATACGAACCATCCATTTCTATCAACTATAGATCTGGACACAAAAAGGATACATTAAAACAGCTCTGATGTATGGGATACATTATATTCAATGAATCGACACATTAAGTTGATATCTGTGCATTGTATTCAACATATCAATACTTTTAATGTAATATCGGTGCATTATATTCAATGTACCTATATATCAAGTTCATATAGATGCATTAGATTCAATGTATTCATACATTATGTGTAATATCGGCGCATTATATTCAATGAATCGACACATTAAGTTGATATCTGTGCATTGCATTCAACATATCAATAATTTTAATGTAATATCAGCACACTGTATTCAATGTACCTATATATCAAGTTCATATAGATGCATTAGATTAAATATATTCATTCATTATGTGTAATATCGGCGCATTATATTCAATAGATCGGTATATAAAGCATATTTTATCTAATATATCGAAACTGTTTTAATATATTTTTTTTGTGGGTAGACATGGTGCATTTTACCACTACTCTAATATGATTTTTGACTTTTTCCTGTAACCTATCTAGATTAAGAAATTGATTTATTTCTTGTCAAAGAGTAAAATTAAATATTATTCGATATAACCAAGTTTGATTTTTTTGACTTTCAAATGAATAATCTTCTTCAAACATAATGTAGAAATTTAAAATAATTAGAAAAGTACCAATATAATTATTTTTTTTATTTTTTTCTATTAATCAATAGTATAATCGTTAAAAATAGTGTTAAATGAAAAATAAAAAATATCGAAATTTATATATCGATCTCTTAAGTAAGGGATTCTCTAAAATGTAGATTTGATATGTTGGTTTATTGCAGGTTGTAGAAGGCCCTGAGGATCAACAAAATAAGCATATAAGGTATCCCTTACATAGAGATATCTAGATAGTAATAATCGATGACGAAAACTAACAAGCTACAAAATCTCTGCTTACGGCATGACTTTAGATATTTGTGTTTGATGAAAGATTTCGAATAACAAATATCATTAAAAATTAAGTCAATTGGATTTCATCTAAGGGATTTATGGGGTTTCTAAGATTATAATTCTAAAGATCACTCTTCAATGTTGACTTTATATTGAGGATATATGGATTCGGTTACTTTATTATGGTTTCGCTTAGATTTGAAAATAGTTACAACAACATAAAAACTCTTAATCTCCAGATTACGAACGCTAACCTTCAATAACTTTATTATAAATACTTTGTGTTTGATTCTGAGAATAACTATGAAAAAATAAAAACTCTTAATCTCTAGATTCTAAACTTTAACCTTCAATAATTATTTTATGTTAACGATATATGGATTCGGTTACTTTATTATAGATACTTTGTGTTTGATTCTAAGAATAACTATAAAGGTATAAAAACTCTTAATCTCTAGATTCTGAACGCTAACCTTTAATAATGACTTTATATTAATTATATATAGATTCAGTTACTTTATTATAGATACTTTGTGTTTGATTCTGAGAATACCTAAAATTTTGTGCGGGAATTCCATACACAGGTGCAAAGTTGTGTACAATGATTTCTAACCCTTTTTCATTCACATTCAAGGACAAAAAATAAATTTTCAGTCATTGCTTATCAGGTAGATCAGATGTTTTGTAAGAAATTCATGTGACCGTTGATTCCTTTAAATTCTTGGAAAAAATATAAGTACAAAAACCAACGAAAATGTGCTTAATTTGACAAGTACTAATTTGTATTCAACTTTAGAGGCAATTTTTAAATGTACTTTTGCAAAGAATTTAGACATTTAATTACAGAAAAAATTAAATAACATTCTACATTGATTTATTTTAATGAGTCTAAAACAGTAATATACATAAATAATTTGATTAATAAAATGTGGTTATATTAGTGAATTTTTATTGCAACTTTTTATAATATGAAGTCACATAATATGGAATTTCTTAAATTTGAGGAAAATGAGAAATTTTTTTATTCATCATTAAAAGGAAATTTAAAAAAATTTGCAATGGATATTAATGAATTTTGATTATAAACTTTTTATAATATGAAGTCACATAACATGGAATTCATTAAAGATGAAGAAAATGGAAAAATTTTATTTTATTCATCATTAAAAGGAAATTTAAAAAAATTTGCAATGGATATTAGTGAATTTTTATTGCAACTTTTTATAATATGAAGTCACATAATATGGAACTTATTAAATTTGAGGAAAATGAGAAATTTTTTTATTCATCATTAATAAAAATTTAAAAAAATTTGCAATGGATATTAATGAATTTTGATTATAAACTTTTTATAATATGAAGTCACATAATATGGAACTTATTAAAGATGAAGAAAATGAGAAATTTTTTTTATTTATCATTAATAAAAAATTCTTTTAAATTTGCAATTGATATTAATAAATTTTGATTATAAACTTTGTATAATATGATATAAAATATTAAATTTGTAAAATTCGAAAAAATTCTGCTCGGTTCACTATTAATAAATAATTTTTTAAAATTTGATAGTAGATATCAATGAATTTTCATTTTAATTTTCTCATATTATGATGTCACATTAATGAAGTCATTTTAAAAAATTGAAAAATTTTTTTTATTAATTATTAATAAATAATTTTTTCAATTGCATGCACTTCAAATAGATACTGATAAATTTTTATTGTCGATTTTTTACAATATGACATCATATTATTAAATTTATTCGAAAATTAAAAAAATTAAAAAAGTTTATTTTATTCATTATTGAATAAATTTAATTTTTTAAAATTCTTTAATGAATATTGTTGGACCGTATTATAAAAGTCTTCTATCACAATATCACATAATAGTAAACTTGTTTCGAAATTTATTTTATTTATTATTAAATAAACTTTTATTTTTTAACAAATATTACTGAACTATGTTGCAAAAAATTTTTGTAATATAGTAATATGATTGTAAATTTGTTTAAAAATCGAAAATGAACTTTATTATATTTATTATCAAATAAGTTTTTTTAACAAACATTACTGAACTGTGTTACAAAAAATTTTTGCAATATAATAATATGTGATTGTAAATTTGTTTAAAAATCGAAAATGAACTTTATTATATTTATTATTAAATAAACTTTTATTTTTTAAGAAATACTATTAAATAGTGTTGTAAAATGTTTATAGCAGAATATCGCATAATTGTAAATTTGTTTAAAAATCAAAAAGAATTTGATTTTATTTATTATAAGTAAGTTTTTATTTTTTAAATAAAAAGTGTTGTTTTTATTACAAAAATTTTTATAGCATGAGATCAAACACCATTGCACTTAATACGTCGGAATGGATTCTACAGTAGCTTCACACAATTCTTGTTTCAGCCTTGCCAATCTCAATTCGTCGATAAGATTGACTTTGTTGTATTCGGGATTCTGCATGTAGTACTTTCGGAATATCTCGTTGACTACTGAAGGCTGTTCGAAGTCTTCAGTTTCTTGTTGATCAAATTGTCCTTGAATTATCGTGTTGTCTTCGCTGTCGACTGTTCTCCAAGTTGAATACCGACTGTCAATTGCCGGAGGTCTTTGAAAAGTCGAAAAATATTCGTTGTCAATTATGGTCGGATCAGGATCATTTAATTTGACGTTTTTTCTTTTTTGATAAAAATTTGCAAAAATACAAATAATAAAAAATAAAAAAATTATTAAAACAATTAATATTCCATTTTTTTCTGAAATTAAATTTTTAAAAATAATTTTTGAATTTATTTTACCTTTGGATTTGTGTTTTTTGTAAATTGTGTAATCCGAATCCACAAAAGGTTTACGAACAGCTTTTACTCCAATTTCCAATCCGGATACGGTAGTGTTTGGTATCTGGTGGAACCTAAAGTCAGTTTCATCGGTCCGTCCCTAAAATAATGCATTTTAAATGACATTAGGTGTCTTGAAAATCTACCAATTCTAAGAACTCATTTCCAACTCGGGCAGCGACGACGTAATTATCTGCTTCTTTTACAGCTGTCCAACTTAGGAGATTCTCTGAATTCAATTCGATCATAGAAGGGGCCATTACTTTGGTACACACGTGATAAATTCCAAGTGCACATTTCGTTGTTCCTTTAATGTTTCTTGTGTTCAACCAAAGTTCGTGAACCGAAAAGGGCAGTCTTGTATCGATTAGATACCAGTAATCGTCTCCGATATCTGATATCCACTCGCTTTCACTAATGACCTTTGTGTCGATCGACATTAAGAGAAATTGAAATGATTGTGGATATCCCCCGTCAAATCCGGGCTTGAGGGAGATATTCAAACTTGTCTCTCCATGACAGGTCACCCGGGGCTTAGGGGGGCATTGGGGAACGGTGTTCCTGATTAGCAAATTGACGTCTTGGTGGATTACGTCATTTCCGTTGGCAAGGACGCATTGGTAGAGACCTCCATCTGGAGCACTGACGTTTCTGAATTCCAAAATACTCGAAGAAATCCGAATCTACAAAAATCAACTTTTTCAAATTTCGACAAAACTAAAATTACATTATTCCTCAACCAGTACTGTACAGGACTAGGATATCCGAATCCTTCGCATTCGATTTCTGCATCTTCTCCGAGTTCCACGATTACTGTAGGTGGTGGTTTTTTCGAGAAAGTTAATGGTTCAGTTACAGTAACCACAATTTCCACGACATCACCCCCACCTAACAAATTGAATGCCTGGCACGTGTACAGCCCATTATGAGTGGGTGATGCATTTGTTATCGTAATCTCATTTCCATTTGTGGTACGCCAACTTCTACCGTCTTTAGTCCATTGAACCGAATGAAATTGAGGATTTGCTTCAACTTCACAAACTAACGTAACATTACCGTTCAACGGAAGTGTGTACTCCGTTGTTCTTGCTCGGGTAGCCTTTGGTCTATCTAAATAAAGAAAGAAAGTAAATTAAGTTTACAGTCTATATAAAGAAAATCATACACAGAACATTGAGAAAAGCCTTGTCCGTGGCCGTGGGCGAGAATCCATTATCAGCTTCGCAAGTGTACCATCCAGAATCTTCTTTTTTCGCTGCAGTTATGTGGATTTCATTTTGCTATAAACATGTACTATAAAAGTTAAACTTTACACAAAAAAACGTAACTTTTGGTCAAGTAAAAATTGCCAAATAAAACCAAAATAAAACAATCGTCACATTTTTATAAAATCCGACTTTTTTGACAAAAATTAAAAATAATAATGATTTGCATTTGTTACTGGACCAAAAGTTATGTTTTTTTGTATATTATAGTTAATTAATTTTAAAAAGTCAACTTTACATGTAAAAAAACGTAATTTTTAATCCAGTAATAATTGCAAAATGTGATATAATCGTCACATTTTTATAAAATCCGACTTTTTTGACGAAAATTAAAAATAATAATGATTTGCATTTGTTACTGGACCAAAAGTTACACTTTTTTGTGTGTAGTGTAATTACATAGATATGAAGTTTTGAATTCAAGTCTTTAGGGTCTAGTGCTTTATCCCCTCTAATCCACTTGTAAGTAACGTTCGTCGGAAGTGCTTCGACAGAACAAAGCCAATGTACACTGCTGCCTTCAACTACGGTCGTATTTAGAAGTTTTTCTTTGATTTTTGGACTTTCTAAAAAGGTATAAAAATAACTCTGTTTTTTCTCCAACGTTTACCTGCAGTTAAAATTTCAATTGTTCTATTGACAGTTCCCTCTGGATTTGTAGCATGGCAAATGTATTGACCCTAGAAAAAACCGTAAATATAAACTTCATTGTTGTCATCTCACATTACTTTCTTTGCTGAATTTTGCGAACTGTAAGGTCGAATTGAGACTAACTATTTGATTTCTCTAGAAACGAAGGACTTGTTTTTTTGACAGTTTTGTTTTTCCTCACCTTTGTCCAAATAACGTGAGGTTTGGGCTTTCCGTCAGCCTCACAATTGATTTTTATTTCTTTTTTTTCTTTGAAAAAAATTACTTGACCTAGTGAAGGATTAAAAATCTCAGGAGGAGCTGCAATTTAATTTTTATTTTTTATTGATTTCTTTCTACTTACAAAAAACAATCAGCTTGATGACCGTCCCAAATTCTGGAAATGTCTGGATTTCGTGATTGGTCGTGATCAGAACGCACTGATAAGTCGCCGAATCTTGTTGATTCACGGCGTGGAACGTGATTCCCAAATCAGGAGCTCTGGCAAGACGGCCTAAAAACGACGACATGTTTTATTAATCAAGGTCAAATTTCTCATGAAAAAAATCCGTAAATTGGTCGCCCTAATTTCGGATTTTGTTTTGTAAAACTGTTTTTTTGTAAAAATAACTAAATTAAAAATTGTATTTTTATGGGTTAAAATTGTTCCAAAACAAATTATGATTAGCTCATGTAATTGCATATTAGGAAGTTGTTGTGGATACAAAAAGCATCAATATGGTCAAGAAAACATTTTTTTAGACAAATTTTCTGACTTGTATCTCATCAAGAATATGGTAAAACTACAATTTTCTTCGACAACAAATGCCATCGTAATAATAGGCGGAGTTTTCTGGGGCACAAAAAACCGTTCCTTGTTTGAAACTGCTACAGAAGACATGAATGTGCATCTTTCATGAATACGGTCCACCTCCAATCCGAGATAAAGCCACGAAGAAATCTCAATTTTCATCATTTTTATCTCCAGTTGAATTTGGGATAAAACTAAACCAATTTGAATTTCCTTAATTAGCTGAGCTATTAAATTTAAAATTACCACTTTTTTGAATTTCGGTTTTTTTTAGAATTGAGTTTTAAAACGCCTACGAAAAAGGGCAAGAACTAAAAGTAGAGGTCCCTTGAGCATTGAAAGTTCAATTTTTTGCCCCCACGGATTCCAAAAAAATTTTTTTCAAATTTCAAACGAAGCGATAAGATTTTCGGTTTACTTTCTGAGTAATTGTCCCGAGTTGTAAGATGAATAAGAAAAAAACAAATATGAATGTAAAAAAATATAGAATTTTCCCAAATTTTAAAACTTACTTGACTCGTCAAATCAAAACAGATTTTTTTGAACTTTTTTCGCGATACCTTTGTTCAACGCCATAAATTTGGATTAAATTTTCCTCCATCATAGTAATTAAATATATTTACAGGAGAAATTGACAGCCTTATTGCCCGGAAAACCACTCAGAAATTTGGCAGACAACAATTGCGCAAAAATCGACATTGGGCCGTCTTCATTCCATATTGCGGACGGGTTTGTTCTTGTGCATAACGTCCTACCTAAACCTTTCATCGTTACCACATTCTGGTCTTTTGTTGGCGGTGTAGTTGTCCCTACTATTCTTACACAGAGTTTTGCTTTTTCTCTGCATTACGGACCGTTTTTGCATTTTGGGCAAAGTTCTGTTGGACGACAAAACGAACCGAAGTCCTCCTCGACCTGCTCAACGTTTTCGAGAGCTGACGAAAAAAACTCAATCAGTGCGCGAAGAAAAGGTCGTCGCCACAAACAAGCTGGGTCCTTGACAATTTCCTTCCGTGTGTATTTCAATTATCCCATATACATTTCTAAGCTAATATACCCAGTGAACGATTTCAACTTCCTCATATTCTACGGGCAAGGATGTTTCTCTATTCAATTTGTAAAGGATTACTGTTATTTTTGCTGATTACCCATGTTAAACCTGCGGCAATTGAACAATGTTGTCGAAAACATAAGATTCCGGATATTTGTGTCAAGACCCTATGTAACCCTTCTTCTCCTCCAGGGGACTTTGATGTCTATGACATTTTTGAACGTCGACATAACTGTTCAAAGCATTTGAAGACAATCGCGCAATGCCTTGCAGACGGACGAAATCACTCACATTGCTGCGTCACAGAGGCAAAAGACCGAGAAGAAAATGCTTGTTTCGGCTTATGTGAAGGTGAAGGACTCGATGATGCTCCATGGACAGGGTATCAAACTTGTATTGCCATCAATCTCCCTTCTATGTTTAACTGTTTCCAGAAGGGGTATGAGAACATTCCTTCACCCCCTCAATTGCTTACTGCTATTACTGAAAACAACAAACCTGTTCAACTTTCGTGGTCTGCTCCATTGATCAACCCCGATTTTGCCCATTATTATCAAGTTGTATGTGTTGAAAATGATTCATCCACTTTGTCGATCTCTGAAGTGGTCAAGGATACGAGAAACATGTACGTAACTTTGGAGGACCTACAGCCAGCCACGAAATATTATTGCTATGTAATTGCCTATGCTAGAGATGGAAAACGACGGTCGCTGGCCTCCGACAAAGTTCACTTCCAGACAACTGGTATTGCACCTCATATGTACGCCTACAAGGACCTTGTTAGCGCTCCGAAACATGCGTCTTCTGCAATCCTTGCCTGTCGTTTCCAAATCAGCGGGATTTTCCATTCGAAACTCAGGTTAGAATGGCTCCGAAGACATGGGAAATCTTATCAAGTCCTTGAAGGATCGAAATACAACTTGACTCATTATGTTTCTTCTTATGGGAAACCCCGTGAATACGTAACTACTTTGGAGATCAAAAATATCAAAGAAGAGGATTATGGACACTATCGTTGTCGTGTAACTTATGAATTTGGAACTGCTCATGCAGAAGTCCAATTGGTTCAAGCGGAAGTTAGTAAGGTTGATAGCTATCCCCCGGACACCCCTCACGCTTGTTGTCAATCTCATGGAGTCAACACCAGATGTTTAACTATGTGTGGAGTTGAGCAAAAGACTCCTTATATGAATGTTAGCTGCAGTAACGAAATCGGAAAAGTCCTATCTTGTGCTATGCCGGGAGTGGATGACAGTGGATGCTGTCTTCGAGCTCGTGTCCCGAAAGTCTGTATGTATCTCTGTGATAGTCAAGTGACTCCGACGAACCTCATGCCAGCTGTTTGTCAACACCATCTTAATGATGTTGTTCAATGTCGTTACGATGGAGCTCTCAAACGTCCATCAACCCCAAAGGATGTCAAGATAACCCCAACAGGTGATTCCCTTGTGCTTCTTACATGGAAGGAATCCGATAGAGCTGATATTTACCATGTTTATTGGCGTCATCATCATTCATTATGGGACAAGAAATCGGTAACAAGCACCAGTAAGTCAATAAACGGAGCCGAGGAAGTTGTCTTAGTTGCTGCAAACTCATTTGGCCTCTCACAGCCAATTAAGCTCACATTGGTAAACAACAAATGGATGCGAGGCTGATTCTTAATATTTATTGTTTGGTTTGTATTTACTGGGTTTTATTAAGCCTAAATCGTTGCATTTTCCGTCGCTTTCAGTTTTTGCTCTCAGGGTCTCTCATGCGAGCTTATCATGAAGATTCCTGCATCTACAGTATGATTTATAATCTTAAAGCAATTGGTTGTAATTAGTTTCACTCTACAGTAATAGAAAAGTACTGTATGCTATCAGATTCCTTACAGTATCCTTCGCAAGTTGAGCTATTAAGGATGTTTTTAAAGCTTCTACTTTTGAAGTTCTGACATCTACACCAAGTTACAACCAATGATATGAAAGTTAGATATCATACTGTATATCTCTTTTTTGACTTTAGAAAAATTTCCGATGCAGGTCTTGTCTCGATCGTCACTATTCGTTATTGCTCGTTATCACTAATTACACAATTCAGCTTAGTTAAATTCATTCCAGGTAAAGGAATCTTTTGCAATATTTTCAGTAATTTTCTAACCTCAAAGTTGTAAATTATGGGTTATATTATTTGCACTCTAAATTATTTTAAATTACATACCTTGAAAAGCCGCTACTGAATGTCCGTCATTCGATCCCTCAGCATTGAAAATTACTTGTGAATTTCTTCGCCATTCAAGATGATAATTATTGTTTTCTCCATTCTTAAGATCACATGGAATCGTGATTGGTTGACCTGGTTTGGCCCAAATAGTCTTAATAGTAAATGAACTTAAGTAATGATTACAAAATGCAGTAATGATCAATAAAGTTAAGAAATTTCCACAGTTCATTCGGGAGACAGTTGGGATAGACAGGGCAAATGGACAAATGCCATTGCAAAGGTCAGAAATAGGAACAACTGTCCATAGATCAGTGTACAGACAGCTCCGAACTATTAATCAATATTAAATCGTTTATTTACAGATGGATAAATTTGAAGATCATTGAGGAATTTTAAAAGCACCGTGAGAAATAAAATGTGAAAGTTCTTCAACCGTCGGAAATCTGAAAAGGTAATGCATTGGGTTCGAGGCCAGGGATATCTCCGACGTCACTGGTTCAGACAAGGATTCGTCGTCACTATCCTTGGAAGAGACATCTTCGTCTTTGGGAAATAGCTGTTTTAATTGGTTACAGTATGTAATTTTGAATCGTTCTACGAGAGATTTGAGTTTAGACAACTCTAGTAATTGGACTCGTAAAATGAACACCACATTCCACATGAATTCATCTACCTCTGAATTGCTTGGAGATGAGTCAGGTTGTTTTCCCAGATTCAAAAGCATCTAAAAAACGCATTACGAAACACAAAAAATAAGAATTTGAAATTTATCTAATTCAATAAATATTGAATGAATTTTCATTTTTCGTTATGTTTGGTTAAGTCCGTTTTTTATCTGTGCCAAAGTTCACAAAACGGTCGACATTAGAATCAAAATTAAATTGGATTTTTGAGCGATAATTAAGTAAGTCAATTTGTTCAAATGTTGCAAGCAAACTGCGGATTTTACTTTGCTTATGAAACCTTCATAAATATAAATATAAATATTTCCTAATTTGTTTCAATATTATGAGTAAACTGCAGATTTTACTTTGATTATGAAATCCTTATAAATATAGATATTTCCTAATTTGTTTCAATATTATGAGTAAATTGCAGATTTTACCTTGATTATGAAATCCTTATAAATATAGATATTTCTTAATTTGTTTCAATATTATGAGTAAATTGCAGATTTTACTTTGATTACGAAATCTTCATAAATATAGATATTTCTTAATTTGTTTCAATATTATGAGTAAATTGCAGATTTTACCTTGATTACGAAACCTTCATAAATATAAATATAAACATCTACCGATCTCCTTTAATATTGCAAGCAAATTGCAGATTTTACTCTGCTTACGAAACCTTCATAAATATAAATATTTACTAATTTGCTTTAATATTGCAAGCAAACTGCAGATTTTGATGTTTATGTTGACCTATTTACCTAAACATTGTGAGTAACCTGCAGACTTTGGTTTTGAAATCATCAGAAATATAAATACATAAATATTTACCGATCTGCTTAAACGTTGCGAGCAAACTGCAGATTTTATTTTTCTGTCGACCTCTTTATAGACCTCAATACTGTCTTCAAAACTACGAAATCTAAGGTGTTTTAAAAAAAATAAATTATAAAAATTTTTTGTGTGAGAAAAAATTTTCCAAAGTTTAATGTCCTGTTTCGAAATTTATTTATTTAAAAAATTTTCAATTCGGTTTTAAAAAAATAATTTTTAATTTTATGGGGATTGAAAACGATTTTGAAAAAAATAAATTATCATGAAAATTTTTATTTAAAAAAATATTTTTAAATTTTAATGTTTTTGAAATTTATTTTTTTTAATTTTAATTTATTTAAAAAATAATTTTCTATTTTATAATATTTTCAGTTTTGAATAAAATATTAAATTTATTTAGGTTTAAAAAATTATAAAAAAAATATTCAATATTTCGTAAGTTAAAGCAATTTAAAATTTTGACTTTTCGAAGTTTTATATTTAATAAATATAACTAACTTCATAAACATCGTCAATTTTGGTGTACATTGGATCAAGGGTCCGAGTGGCCATGTCGCATTTCGTCATCAAAAGCTAAAAAAGTTTAAAAATAAAAAAGTTTAAAAAATTAAGAAATTTTAAAAAATTAAAAATTGAAAAAATTTTTAAAAATGTTAAAAAATTTTGAATTTTAAAAACTTAAAAATTAAAAATTGAAAAAGTCTTAAAAACCGAGAAGTTTCAAAAATTGAAAATTGAGAAATTTTAAAAATTTAAAATTTAAAATTGAAAATTGAAAAAGTTTTAAAAATTGAGAAATTTTAAAAATTTTTAAATTCTAAATTTTAAAATTGAAAAAGTTTTAAAAATTGATAAATTTTAAAAATTTAAAAATTCTAAATTTTAAAATTGAAAAAGTTTTAAAAATTGATAAATTTTAAAAATTTAAAAATTCTAAATTTTAAAAATCGAGAAATTTAAAAACATACTTTTACTACAGGGAACAAAATATGATTTCTAATAGCCTTCTCATACATAGAACACTCTTTTTCGTCCATTTATCTCGATTAACATTGATGTTTGGATTCAAAGTGAAGGACAATCCTGATAATGGTGAAGCAGAGATGTCACTCATAAACTAAGAACAAACAGAAAATGAAGGGAATGCCGCTGTCCAATCCAATTTACGACCATTTGGGAGCAATCACCTTTTTTCTAACGACTTCATCGATACGACAAATTGATCATCAGGTGATCATCATTTATCTTAGATTCATAACAGTTATTCAAATTTTTGATTAATTGATTTTCCACAAATTTGACGGTAATACAGTTTTGCATTTTTTGGATTGCCACCAGATTTCGACGGATTCGTAGATTTTTTCAGGAGCATTTTGGAAAATTGAACAAAGTTTCGAGAACAAATTCGTGTTTATGGGTTTGTAAAATTGCTTCCAAGTAACGTGCCGATTGTATAGAGTGTGATCTTGGTCCAACTTCCGCAAGTAACTAAAATTAAACAATTAGTGTTATTTTGAAAATCATAAATCAACTTTGTTACGAAATCATCTTGACGTGAATTTTTGGAATTTTTGAGAAACAAAAATAGTTTACGTGACAAATTTTGATTTCTTATAATAGTCATTTCAAAATTGATCATATATTGGAAAAATTATAGATGAATTTCCAAAAAATAGTCTTGGAATGACATTCTAGAAGACTCTAGAGATTACAGTAACCTATGAGATAAATTTCAATTTCTTATGATAGTCATTTCAAAATTGATCATATATTGGAAAATTTCAAACATACTTTGTTACGAAATAGTCCGAAGACGAAATTTTAGAAATTACAGTATTTTAAATATTAATTTCAATATTGTGTAGGAATTATTCCGTAATCTTATACGGTTTCGAAATCAATTATATTAGAAAGTTTAAAAATTAATTTTGTTACAAAATTGTTTCGATGCAAATTTCTCAGTTTTAGAATTTTTCGAAATTCATTCTTCCAAAACTTGTTGCAGAATGATGTCATTTAAAAAATCGTAAATGAACTTTGTTATACAATTTTTTCGACGTAAATTTTAAAATTTTTTGGAAACAAAAATAGTTTACGTGACAATTGTAGTCCTATTCTATTTCATAACTGACTTTTTTAAAATATATTTTTAGATAAATCCGGAGATTTTTGGATTGAAGTCAAAAAAGATATAAAACTTTCCATTCATCCTCAAGGGGTTGACAATTATATATGAAAATCCTTATAGATATTTTCGAAATCATAACTAACATTACAGTATCCCTTTAAAAAAGTTTTTGTTCTCAAATTCTAAAAAATCTTTAAAAATTTTTAAAGAAATCCTAAAAAATTCTAAAAAACTTCTAAAAAATTTTTAAAAATTCTAAAAAAATTCTAAAAAATCTTTAAAAATTCTAAAAAACTTCTAAAAAATTTTTAAAATTCTAAAATTCTGACTTAGCTAAATCCGATGCATTTCTGAAATCACCGTAATAGATGAAAGAATTCTTCGGCAACAGTTTTTCGTAGGACTTTCTTGGAGCACCGTAAACGATGGGAATTAAATTATGTCTGAAACGGTATATTACGGTAGATAAAATCAAAAAATAAATTACTCAAAAGCTTTGAAAACTTTCTCCGTTATGTAATCTTCGCAATTTGAATTTTCAAAAGCCAGAAAATAACGATATTTTTTATTCAGAAAATTAGACAGAATTCGGTGTGGGATTTTTCCTGAAAAACAAGCCCCAAGTTTGTCAACCGGATAATGTCGGCCGATTTCTTCAGCAAGATGCCTTCGGGCATTGGACGTCCAGCAGTTTGAAGAAACAAAAACTGCGGAATTTGGTTTTTCTGAAAATTTAATTAAAAATAATTAAAAATTAAACAAAACCTGGATTTGTGGTGTTTAAGGACATTTCTGAAGGCATTGGATTATCTTTCACGAAAGCCCCATAGAGTGTCGGAATATCCGAATCACTACGGTAACTGGCGGTGTAATTAATCTGAAAATTAAAATTATTTAATTTATTTAATTTTTATTACTTTTTTGTTGAAAATGGTTAAGTTTCTCGTGTGTGGAGGACTTTCTAACAATTCCATGATCCAAATTTGGTTTTTTATTTTTACAGTATCTTTGAAAATTTCGAATTTTTCATTTGCATTTATGAGTACTATGTCCGCTTGATTTAAATATTCTTTTTCGTTGAATACTTGTACCGTACAGTTACCGTATACTTGTGTTTTCAAATCACCTTTATAGCCAGGGGCATAGACCCACAGTAATTGTTCCTAAAAAATCTCCAATAAAAAATTTAAAAATTCAAAAAACCTTTATTTTCGAATTTTGAATTTTCAAAATTCTGTCACCAAAAAAATCATTTTTGAAAAAATTTAAATTTTCTGTTTCATTACAGTATCCAGGAAAAATCGAAGTCAGAATAAACATTGCCTGTGGCCAAATGACGAAAATTATCTTCATTAATTTCGACATTTTTCTGAGAAAATTTTCAAAATTAAATAAATTTTAATTTTCAGAATAACTTTAAAAGGGAATAAAATACAACCCTTCATTTTCAAAAATGTTAAATTACAACTTTATTTAAAAATTAAATTATATAAAAATTACTCAAAAATGAAAGGGATTTTGTAAGCATTTTTCTAATTTAAAATTCTACTTAAAAGCCATTTTACGTAATTTCGCACATTTTTGGATATAAAATTTGTATTTTTTTAAATTTCAACAATAAGTATTTAGAATACAGTAGGCAAATTTGCAGATTCTGAATCTGAAGTCGAAATAAAAAATCGAATTTTAGAATCCGGAGATTCGGAAGTTATAAATTCAAATACCTTACTGTAATTACTTTTTGTAGAATTTTGAAATATGAATTTTGAACCAAAAGATGTATATGAAAATGTGTGAAATTTCACAAAATAGCTCTTACGAAAAAAAACGTAATTTTTAATCCAGTAAAAATTGCGAAATGTAATATAATCGTCATATTTTTATAAAATCCGACTTTTGTGAAGAAAATTTTAAAAAATAGTGACGATTTTATTTTTTTACTGGATCGAAAATTAGTTTTTTTGGGTGTAATAGAAAAAATCAATGCCGGACATTGAACTGGAATGACTGTAAGGACTTAGATAAGATGTGGCCTCTACGGCAGCATTGGAGAATAACGAGAAATCAGGCAGGATTACAGAATATCGCATTTGGATTTTTCGGCCCATGGATTGACCCGTTTATCCACTGGATTCACGAGAGGGTCGTGTTCTTGCTGACTTTCAATATAACGTTTCAATCTAAAATTAGTTAAAAATTAGTAATTTTTTAAAATTATTATCGTACTCTCCAGCAGAAACTGAAATTGGAGTTCTTTGAATATTTAGTTGATGACGAAGACTTTCAACACTTCGTTGCATATCGGACTTATCCATCTTGTTAGTCTACCAGTGATGTAGTTTCCTGAAATTTTCATTAATTAAAAAATTTAAAATAAATCGCGAAACGGAATTGTATCAATCTGAAAAATGAAATTTATCAAAAATTGGCCTCATTTTCGTTGAAAAAATCAAAACTAAGCCAATTACACAACTACACCGTATTTTGAAACATTTTGAAATGCTCAACAATCTAGATAACGTGTTATTTCATCCAAAAACGGAAACCACAAGGGATTGCGTGAACCCAAAATGGTAACAGAAGTACACCACATGCAACTTTCGTCATAACTTTTAGAACTTAAATAATAAAAGAATATAAAAATACAATACTAAAAAATAAGATTTATACTTTTTAAATAATTATAATTTTAAAAATAAAAATTATAAAATAAACACGCAATTCTGAAAGATGCGACAATGGCACAGTTTCATATTTGGCCGAGGGCAGTACGTACATACAAAATCGATTTGCAAGACTCTCGTCAATTCGATTTCCGCTAGGCAAAAAGGGAGGACACACACGGATACTATGCACGTAGGCCGTTCCAGCCCCCCGACTCCGGCTAAGGCCAGCCTCTTCCGGGAGCGGACTGCCGGCGTTTTTGAGCAGAAGAGCCGACAACAGAGATGCTTTGAAGGAATAAGACTATAGCCCGGGCCATAGACGAAAATGTCTAAATTTTACCGAGTTTCCTCCGGATCAATTCAATGGTCAAGATAATGTCAACAAGAAATACCTAAACAAACTACTTTTGTATTACTGTATGTTTAGTTAAAACGATCTGTTCTCATTAATCATGGTCTAAAATTGCATGTCGGATAATCAATAAGGACTCCATCGATCATATCAATGTCCAACGATCGACTGAATCATCTTCGAGGATCCATGATGAAAAAAGAAAAAGACGACATGATGACTCCAGAAAATCCTTCAGTATCAAGAATTAAGGAATGGATTGACTGACAGAAAGATCCATCTGAAACACATAAACGTTGACCGAATCAAAAAAGGCGCAGTATTCCAGGAAAAGCGATGGAACAAAATTGGGTCGCGCAGAAACGCTGAAGTCAGATGGATAACCAAAATTTCTAGCGACGAGAGGCTGAATTTTTCCTGTTAAAGATTTCCTGCAATTTGTACGCGACAATAGGAATTAAATAATGTTATTTTAAAAGTTATATTATTTCATATTTGTCTTGAATAATTTGATTGAAAAAATTAGTAAAAATTTATATTTTTCGAATGAAGTTTGAGTTTTAGAAATGCGGCTCTTACTGGTATTATTGTTAGTTCCGTTATTATTTATCGCCGTTAAAAGCATAAACGTGGATGCCCCAGAACCTAGCCCAGAACCAGAGCCCGAACCCTCTCCTGAACCCGAGCCCGAGCCCCAACCCTCTCCTGAACCCGAGCCAGAACCTTCCCCTGAACCATCTCCGAGTCCAGAACCTGCTCCTGAACATGAGTCACTCTCCGAAATGGCTCTGGAGAAACTGGAAACAGAATTGGAAGTGGTTTCTAATGTGGATGATGTTCTGGAATCCATAAAGGAACAAGAAAATCAACAGCATCAAGAACATCAACCGGAACATAGCCTAATGGAGAGAATGCCAATTAATCTCGAAGATATTAGTTCGGAAGATTACGGAACTGATGAACAAGAGGTAAGTACTTGTTTACAACTACTCGGAAAGTTTTATGATATCATAAATCCAATTTTAGAGCAAACCAGACGACGTTGATAATGACGTGATCCAGGAACTTGTTGATCGATTTTTGAATAAAGGAACGCTTGAAGATGAGAAAGCAGAAAAGATTAACAAAGCCGTAGAAAGTCTAATTGGATCATCAGATTACTGGAACCCCGTCCAGCCGGAGACCAAGGACTCTATTAAAGATAATGAGAAAGCAGTCAAGTGGATTGAGGGTTACAATAAAGAAGCCCCGAAGATCCTGAAAGAAGTGGCTTCTGCTGGATGGAACTACTTCACAGCAGCAGGTTCTGAAACCAAACGCTATTTAGACGAAGCTGAAGACGGACTCAGAAAGTTCCTCCACGCAACATCCACTCAAGCCCGTCAATTTGACTTGAATTCAATCACGGACGAAATTGCCAGGAGACAGATAGAATTAATCAGTATCGAAGGGGTTAACGCCTTACGAAACAAGGAATTCAAAGAGTATAATAATATTCTTTTCAAAATTCACAAAACTTATACCGACACTATTATTTGTGAAACTCCTGGTCAGAAAACTCCATGTATTCACAAATATACCGATATTCCCAGCACTATTGCTGGAACTAGAGACCCAGAAAAATTACTGAATCTCTGGAAATCTTGGAGGGATACTGTAGGCAGAAACTTGACCGAAAACTTTGAAAGATTGATTGAATTGAACAACAAGGCAGCCGAACTCAATGGCTTCAAACATGCAGGTCAAATGTGGCTTTCTCCTTTCGATCTCTCGACGAGAGCTAGTAAACAAGAAATAGATCTGATGGCAGATGTTGACAAGGTCTATTCTCAAATCGAGCCACTCTATAAACAGGTATGTATCAAAACAGTAATGAAAAGCAAACAAGAACGAATTCTAGCTCCATGCATATATTCGTCGCGAACTCGCTGCTATCTATAAGGGAGAGTCTTCAATTACACGAGATGGGCCTATTCCTGTTCATTTGCTAAGTTTGTTTATCTTGTTTTCCCTAATAGGTTTCTATTTTTAGAAGGAGACGGCGGCGGAGACTGGAGTATGCACTATGACGCAACCAAGCCTTTTGAAGCCGATGATGTGATTCCGGAGGAGATCCTAATGTCCTTGAAGAAGCAGAACTTTACCGCAAAAACCATGTTCACGAGAGCTTATAGGTACTTTAAATATCTCGGGTTCGGAAGACTGCCAAAAACATTATGGACTCGATCGATTTTCTCTCGCAACTGGAGCAAAGATATGATTTGTGATCCTGCCACTGCTTATGACATGATGGACGGAAAGGGTTATAGAATCAAAATGTGTGCACAATTAGGAGAACCAGACTTTGTTCAAGCTCACAAACTCCTGGCTGAACTCTACTACAAATATCTTCCCAAAGAACACCCCATCCTTCTCCGAGATGCCCCTAATCCGAGCTTCCTTAGAGCTGTCGAAAATGCCTTCGGAGTTATTGGGGGTAATGCTGACTACATGAAATCACAAATGATTCTAGGAGAAAATGCTATGAGAGATGAAGCTATCATCGTCAATAGACTCTACAAAGAGGCTCTTTCTGATCTGGTTAAGCTTCCATTTGACATGGTTACTGACAAATGGCGGTTTGGAGCTTTCAGCAATCAATATGACAGTTCCAAGTGGAGTTCCATTTGGTGGAAATTACGGTAATGAGATCAATGAAAGACATCAATGAACCAAATTGGTTTTAGAGAAAAGATCCAGGGTGTAAGTCCTCCAGCCGAGCCCGCGATGGAATTTGATGCGGTCAGTCTCCCGACCGTTGTGAAACAACAATCTCCGGCGATGAAACATTTCATCACTTATGTCATCCAGTTCCAGATCCTAGACGCCTTGTGTATGGGCGACAGCACTCCACTGGTGAGAATCATTTTAAAAACCAAATGAGAAAAAATAAAATTCAGAGTGAAGGATGTATACCTAAAAAGGAACACGTCCAAAAAGTGATTGACGTCATGAAAAAGGGTGCTGAAATCAACTGGGCTCAAGCTCTGGAGGAAATCACCGGTTCCAGAAGACTGGATGCGACTCCATTGCTACTCTACTTTGAACCCCTCCATAATTGGCTTTTGAATGCCAACCAGAAAGACAACATCTACGTTGGATGGGATGGAAAAGGAGAGCCGTTCAAGCCGGAAGAATTACCTGAAATCAACGAAGATTTCGCAGTGGAACACATTAGCTCCCACGCTGAGGACAACATTGCTTATCCTGGAGGTGACTGTACCAATGGACAAGTGTGTTTGTTGGAATCTAACTGCAACGGCACCATCTGCGTTTGCAATGAAGGCCTATATACCCTCCAAATTGGAAATACTTACAACTGCGTCCAAGGCAACCCTAAAGATGCTGGTTTCGGAGATGGAAACAATCTGGTTATTGAACTTAATCCAGCAGAGAAACACAATCCCCCAGACTCAACGACAGTCGCTCCAACAACAAGAAAGCCAATTGGAAACAATGCTCAATCTAACGTTCCTCAATCGGTGCTATACTTGGTCGGATTACTCATAGTTTTACAAAATATCTTCTAATTCTAAGAACTAATAAAGTACCAAGAGTTTATTTCTGATTTATGAATAGATTTAACTTATGTAAGTATCATGTAAATTTAACATCCACTGATAAAATTGAGTACGTTTGAATTGTATAACAAATGAGGAGTTTAACTTCATTAGTACGCTCTCAATCAATCGAAACAATGAAAATATGCTAATCCTCTCCAAATCACAATAAATTTAACAGTTCTTTTGAAGAATGTGTCATTGACTATTTCCTTTTGATGTTACCCGAATGTAATCCTAAAAATGACTTTTAGAATAACCAGAGCCGTGGAAAAACATTATATAAGACAATGTAATAGTTTATTGGCTTTCAAAACAGTTGACGTTATCATTAGGAAGAATGTTGATGTAGATTGAAAAAAGGATACTTTGTTGATTGATAATGAAACAGTGAGGAGATTATTCAGTTCCTCATTGGTATAGTTAAATTGAATAACAATTATAGTCAAATTATCCAATCTCGGTAAAGTTCGAGTGTATTGAAGTCATTTGTTTTATTGAATGGTGTTTGATTATATGAAAGATTTAGCGTGTTTCAAACGAAAGAGAGAGAAATTAAAAACAGAATAACCAGACATAATGATGTCATTCGTTAAACATCAATGTTGTATTTGTAATACTTGTTTTAGCTCAGGAATATTTGAATTATTACTGAATTCTTTGATATAAATAGCTTTGTAGTTGTAGAAAATGTTTAATCGCATTAAAATAGATTAATCCAGTGAACATGAATTTATTATTGTAGGAATCAATGTGGAATTTTATGCAGTTTTCAACAGGAGTATTCGAATGACAAGAGTAAAATACTTTTTATTCATTTTTAAAGGCAAATAAATTTCGAAAATACTATTTTGATTAACACACGAAATTGTTACTGAACTATGGAGTAATCATCTTGTTTTTCCCGAATAACGAACAAGAATAATCGAGATTACTAATCTGAAAGATCTAAATTCGTCCGATAAGATCGATTTCACGTTACATTCCAATTTAGCTTTTTGATTCCAAACCTATTGTAATAAAGAAGGATATCTGCTTCGAAATCAATAGAATAAGTATTTTATATTTTATTAGTGGATTGAATTACTTATATTTTTTATTATAGGGAATATCTTGAACATGATGAAAGTGCCTTCAATGAGAAGACCGACAATGTTCGACCTCATATTAACAAGAGAGCCGAAGAATAGAAGCAGAAGTTTTTGTATGAAGATGATGACTAACTGCAGAACTACAACGAGATTTTTGCATTGTTTTCTGCTATTAACCTCAATTTCAAACATGATTCAGATTTTTGTAAATAATTAATTTTAGTAATTTGTTTTCGATTTAAAGAATAATAAAGAGAAGATTTTCAATATCAAACGGTTAGTATATGATGTGCCTCATTATAAAAAAGACAAGACAGTTGTAGAAATCATTAACAATATTAAGTAGTTGGAAGTCAAAGATCTAAAACCTTGTTTTTCTAACAGCAGGGAGATATTCCTCATACTTTCCTACATTAAATCTCTTCTGAATCTCAATAACATTCCAAAGCTGCAACCATTCGTTATTTAAATTGATATGTTGAGAAAAACCTACAAGATTAAGAGGGATGTCGCATTATAGTCTTACTGTTCAGAGAGTAGAATGATTTCCAACAACCGAACAGAGAGTTGCTATCATATGAAGTGAAAAGAGTGTATTTTTTACTGACTACAGAGGAATTATTTCATCATCTCTATGTAATCATTCACTCAACTGCTTTACAAAATGAAAGTAGCAATTACTAGATTAAACAATATACTGATTATTTCTGGTTGCCTATGGCATTCGTAAGTTCTTCCAAATACCAAAACAAAGTTATTCCTTTTCTAGAAGCATTAATTGCTTAACAACGAATCGTTATTACTTGTTGTGGGATGAATATTTTTGTGATAGCTTGATGTGGTCTCAAAAAGTCAAGAACAATCTGTAAATTTCATTTTTCATTTCATTTATTCAAGCGAATAACAAATTATATGTTCAAAATTATTATCTACATGTTAGGTCTTGATAAAGATTGCGATAATTATGTTAAATATGGACAACTAATCACTACTTCAGTTGGATTTTTAAAGGAACTTGGAGTGAATAATGGTTATATTGGTTTTTCCTTCAGGCACTTTCTTATCAAAGCAGATGTGTCAGGTTATGCTCTCAAGACTAGATTAACAATAAGTCATGAAGAATAAGCGTCAGAGGTCCTTTGAAGTCCATTCACGGCCGATTGAAATAATATTATTCCGACGAAATCACCTCTTTGAGTTTGCATTAACATAGATTTCAGCAGCGTTCTGTTAGAAAGTAAGCCAATGTCGTGGATCTTTCTTTGTAAATGATAAAAGTTTTTCGAGCCATTATTACTAACTTTATTTATTCTAAATCTTGACTAGATTTCTATCTAAGCAGCTCTTAAACATGTTGTTTACAACACAGCATTTAGTTCATCAAGCTTTCTCTCAGAAAAGTATTTCGATTCTTCCATAAGATCAGTAATAAAACCAAAACCCATCAAGACTATTACAACTTTGTTGGAACAGATCATTTCCAGAGCACAAATAGTCCTATGCGAATAGAAAATCTTCCTTCTGACCAATTGATCAGTGCAATGCATTAAATTTCGTCTCTTCGCATGCAATTATAAAGTAATTTTGAAGTCCCATTGATACACAAATGAATCATTACGTACTATTTGACATTTGTATCAATTGAGTTATTTACTTTCAAGTGAGCAGAAAATTACGATGTTTTCCCAACCTCTGACACGGATTTTGCAAGTCATTTTATTCGATAACAACAGCGGCTTGAACATATATTGCGAGGGAACTCGAAAAAGACGTAACAATCGTCAACTCAACAACATGATCCAGAACAAATAACACTGTCCTAAACCACATAACAACTTTCTCAGCTGATTATATATGAATTTTTAGATGCAAAATTAGAAGGAAAACTAATTCGAGGTGCACCTGAAGATACCCTAAAGGGGTAAGAGTAGAGATTATGAGTTCGATAGAACAAGATTCTTTGTATGGGCAGTGTCCAATTTTTGAACAACATTTGTCACTTGTGTACAGTTAAATTAGTTGCACCCGCTTCTTTTGGCCGCATTTCTGCACACAGACACCGATGGATTCAAATATTAGCAGACCAATAAGTATGGACTGAAAAAGTTAGGGATGAAAAAACCAAGTTGAGTTGAGAGAAATTTAAAAAGGGAAGGCCGCGGTATCGAATTCAAAAATGAGCATCGCTTAGTACTGCTGGGAGTAACGGGCGTTCCCAGCTTGACCACCAGCCATGGGAGCTGGTTGAGGACGATTTCCGGGTTGACCTTGGGAGTAATCATAACCATTAGCTGAAATCCAAAGTTCCAAATCGATATATGGAAAGTAAGACTCACAGTAGGTAGTAGGTCCAGCGTTGCCTTGAGCGTAGAAACTGGCGTTGTTGTACCAGTCTCCCCAGGCAGGACTGCTAGGATAAGGCATTCCACCCATTTGACCCCAATTGCCACCGAACCATTGGGCAGGATTCTGGACCATGGCTCCCCCACGCATGCCATTCGTATATCCTCCTCTCATGGCAGCCATTCCACGGGGCATGGCGTTGAATCTCTTGCTCTGGGGGACGGCCTTCTTGACGTCACACTCACGAGAGCCGAAGGTTTGACGAGGAGTGGCGGCGGCCTGATCGGCACCTTCGTCTTCTTCGAAAACGATGAAAGCGAAGTTTCGACGGGTACGAGTAACCTTATCATATGGCCACTCAATATCTTCTACTTTGCCGTACTGCTCAAAATGACGGCGGAGATCCTCTTCTGAACAACGACATTACATGAGTAAAAGTAGTAAAAAAAGTACCAGGGAAGTCAGCAGGAAGTCCACCAACGAACACTTTTTTGTTCTCACGGGACTTGGCGGGCTTCACTTCGACTTGTTTTCCCTTGATGGTCTGTTCGCGTTGACCCAATGCAAGTTTACAAGCCTCAGGAGTTCCGAACTCCACAAAAGCGAATCCACGGGATCGCCCAGTGTTACGATCGAATTTGACTTGGGCATTGGAGACTTCTCCAAAGGGTTGGAAATGTGCAATCAAGTCATCGTTAGTGACATCGTAAGCAATCCCACCAACGAATATCTTGCGATCTTCGTTCCCTTTGTTGTTGTTCTCCTTGATGGCGGTCGGTGTGGTTGTGGTGTCTCCATTGGTGGCGTTGCCATTGGCGGTGGTGTTATTTTCTTGATTTTGAGTTTCTTGCATGCTCATATTAGTGAATTAGAAAACGGCTTCTATTCAGCTAAAACAAAAATTAAAAACATCTTTGAAAATGTACTTACCTTACAAAATTGAATTACAAGCAGGTACTTTAAAAAAGGAGAGTATAGAAACAATACAAAATTGCTAGCTAGAAAATACCCTAAAAATTAAAAATTAGATAACGACTTATTTGTTTTCCCGATTGCGGCAGAATATCCATCAAGAACGAAAAGGCCACAGTAAAGCGCGCTCTGTTATATCGGAACTCGCGGTAGGACCTGCTTTGGGGGACGCACGCTCCAGCTGAGGCATGTTCGCGGACAACCGAGTGTGTTCCGTTCGTTACCCGATGGGATTGCTCGACAATTGAGCCGGATGCACAGAAACTTTCAAAGTTGCTTTATCTTTTCTGAGGGACAATTAGAGGTTAAAAGGAGTTTATTTTCCCGAGACAACAATAAAGAACAACAAAAAATCAATCGACCTAATTATTCTACATCATCTTGAAAATCCCATGGATGTTGATATTGATGTTTTGGATTTGTGAAACTTTTTGGATCGTAAACAACATCTGCTAGGAAAAGTCCGTTGGGAGGTGCTGCTCTTAGACCACGAAAAGCGAAAAAGTTGTTTGGATCTGGATTATCCAGCAACCACCGGATATCTCTCTCACTTAATCTACCACGAGCATGAGCAGTAATCACGGCTATCATCCGACGGATCTGAAACTTTTGATTTATGCAAAAAACTTAATTTATAAAAGCAACTTTTATTAAAAAGTTGAATTTTTGTAAAAAAATTAAATATTAATGAAAGAATTTTTCATTTTTAAAAAATTAATTTTCATAAAAATTAAATTTTTATAGAAAAATTATAAAATTTTGAAAGAAAATTCTCAACTTTTATAGTGAAATTAAAATTTTACAAAAAATTCTTAATTTTTATGTAAAAACTAAAATTTTTAATTTTCGTAGGAAAAAATTTAACTTTTGTAGAACAATTTATAAAACTTTAAATTTTTATAAAAAAAATTATAAAATTTTCAATTTTTATAGAAAAATTTGATTTTCTTTAAAAACTTTAATTTTTATTTAAAAAAACATTTATTTTTACCTGTTCGCGGACGAAAGACCTTGAGATTACGGTAATGTTGTGGTAATCGTGATCTGGACTTGTTAATGTATATCCTTCACCGGGGGATATCGAGACGTGGTGGATGAAGCGCATTGTTTTGGGATATGGATTGGATAGGGCATCTCTGAATCGGAACTTGAAGAAAGAAGCCATGTTGTGGACTCCGGGAAAAATTCGACAAGCTCTCATAGCTTTTTCTGGATCGAAATTCGGCGAGAGCAACCAGGCGTAACGTCGGTCGTGGATGATTTCTGGGCCGGGTTTTCGGAGATAAACTTCCTCTGACTTCGGCGTGATTATTCTGTAGACGTATCTTCTGTAAGCTACGTGACGACGAGGACAGAATCCCGGATGAACAGAATGGAAATCCAGCAACTCAATCCCGCCAGGTTCGACTGCATTCAACAACGAATTCATCCGGGACATCCATTGGGTTTTCTTCTCTGCCGTGTCGTCCAGTCCTCCGTCTTTTCCAACAGGAACATGAGCAATAATCGGGCATCTGAAGGCATGGACTCCGGCGTCTGTTCTGAAAACACTTTTTAAATAATTTTAACAAACCAAAAACCAAACCTACTAGAAGGTGCAATTCTTATGTCACTCGCGGACGCCTCAGGGAGACAACGCTCGAGACACCGGTGGAAGGTGTCCACAACCCCGAAGCCGTTCGGTCCTGTCGCCATCTCAGGGAATCTGGAGCCGTCGTAACGAAGCCACATCATGTACCGTCGGAACACTCCAAGACCCGTTTGAATGTTCATTTTCGAAATTACGCATAACTGAAATTCCTAAAGTTAGATTTTCAAAGATGTTAAATTCCCAAAAATTTCCTTAAATTCTTTCTCCAAATGATCCATATATCAAATCTAACCCTTTTCAAGGGTATATTCAGAATCTGTAATCTAATTTTAATAAATCATCTTCTAAAAAATATAACTCGAAAAATTCAAAAATGAAAGATTCCACTTTTCCATGTTTTTAAATATTTTTTTGAAAACCATTTATACAGAAACAATTTGGGAAAATGTACCTAATTAGAAAAAAGCTATTAAAAGTAGTAAAATTGAAGTAAAAACGAAATTATGATAAAGTTGAGTTCTGAAATATCAAGAGGCAAAGTTATCCTTGTTTTTTAAGTCCCTCATATATGGAATTTTATATTATCACCTAATTTTCTTCATTTAGAAGAGGGTTTAACAGAAAGTAACTCTAGATTCTGGATATAAACTCAGTAAGATGCAAAATTAGGTAGAAGATGCTTTAGAAAAATACCTCGAAAATAGTGACTTTTGATATATGGAATTTTATATTATCACCTAATTTTCTTGATTTAGAAGAAAGTTTAACAAAAATTGACCTCAGATTCTGGATATAAACTCAGTAAGATGCAAAATTAGGTAGAAGATGCTTTAGGAAAGTACCTCGAAAATAGTGACTTCCAATGTAAGTTTCGTGCGACTGGTTTCGCCGCGCTTTTCTGCTGACTTCCATTTCCCTTGATTGCGAGCGGGTTCTCTTGAAATCCATGAGTTTTTCTTCTTTTTCGTGTAGGATGTAGTCCTTTTCACCACTTATTTTTCCTTATTTGTTTTTTATTTTTTCCATTTTCTTATTTAACTACAAAGATGCAAGTTTAAAGCAATCTTTTTTGGTTTAATTCATTTTTCAACGGGTTTTCGATCTGATTTTTTCTTTTTCAATCTGATTGAGTCTTTCAGTTTTTGGCCACGTTCCAATATGCCTGAAGATAAGCATGTTGAAGGAGATGCTCCGGAGGCGTTGACTGACAACGTCATCAACAAGTACGTCACTGCCGGACAGATTACTAACGACATCCTCAAGGTAAGGTTTTTTAAATAAATTCATCCTTTCCATTGTTTTCTAACTGTTTGATATATAAACTTCCAGGAAATCGTTGCGAAAGCTGTCGATGGAGCTAACGTCCTTGAATTGTGCGCTTTTGGAGACAATCGTATCCGTGAATTGACTGCAAAGACATTCAAGAAGGAGAAGGATCTCGAGAAGGGTGTCGCGATGCCAACTTGCATCTCTGTGAACAACATCGTTTGTCACTATTCCCCTTTGAAGAGTGATCCGGATGTCAAGGTCCTCCATAACGGTGATGTTGTCAAGATTGATCTCGGTGCTCATATTGACGGTTACATGGCCACGGCCGCTCATACCTTGGTTGTTGGAGCTAGCAAAGAGGAGAAAGTCAAGGGAAAAACGGCAAACGTTGTTGTTGCTACTCATCACGCTATTGAAGCCGCTATTCGTACTCTTCAGCCTTCCAAGAAGTTGTTTACTACCGATGTCACCAAAGTCATTTCCAAGGTCGCCGAACAGTTCAAACTTACTCCCATCGAGAGCATGTTGTCTCACCAAATTGGACGTTTTGATCACAACGGGTCTAAAGAAATTGTCCAGAACCCCACTGAAGAACAAGCTGCCAAACACGAGAAAAAACAATTTGCTGTGAATGAAGCGTACATCATTGATGTTTTCCTTTCTACCGGTGATGGTAAGGCCAAGACTAGTGATATGCGTACAACTGTTTACCGAAAGAATGACATTATCTACCAACTCAAGATGAAGCACGCTCGCCAATTTTTCTCTGAAGCCGTCAAACAATACAATAACATGCCTTTCTCCCTTCGCAGTTTTGAAAACGAAGTCCAAACGAAACTTGGAGTTGTTGAATGTGAACGTCATGGTCTGGTGCAACCTTATGGAATCCTCGTCGAACGTGAAGGTGAATTTGTTGCTCAATTCAAGTACACTGTTCTACTGACGGCTGTTGGAATCCTGAAAGTTGCAGGACTTCCATTCGATGACTCTGTCTATGATCCTGAATTGAGTATTCAAGATCAGGAACTCATCAACTTGTTGAAAGAACCGTTGAAATTGAAGAAAGCCAAAAAAGAATCTGAGGCCGAAAAGAAAGAACCAGAGCCTCAGAAGTAATATTGTTGCGTTGTGAATTTCTTTTTAAAACGGTCCGGCTTTCTGTTTGTTAAGGTTATAAAAATGCCTCACTAATGTCAGTAAGCTTCAACAAATTTATATCCATTAGTCTGCAAAATCGGACACAGAAAATTAAACAATATTGTGTAGTTTTTTAATCTTGCTTAGTTCCGTTGATGGGCATGTTGTAAACTGGATCAACAAGCTTCTTGTCTTCGGGTTTTGGTTTCTTCTGTGGTGGGAGTATTAATGGCAAAACAAAGATACCCAGTAGACAAAGGATATGAAGACAGAAATAAGTTTCCCTAAAAAATTTAAAAAGTAAATTTTAATTTAAAGAGAATTTTAATTAAAAAGATTAAAGAATTTTAATTAAAAGAAAATTAAATTTAAAAAATTAAGTTTAATTAAAAAAACCAAAAAATTAGAATTTAAGAAAATAAAATTTAAAGAAATTAAAAAAAATAAAATATTTTTAAAAAATTAGAATTTAAACAAAATAAAATTAAAAGAAATTTAAAAATTAAAAATAAAATTTAAAGAAATTTTGAAATTTAAAATAAAATTAAAAGAAATTTAAAAATTTAAAATAAAATTTAAAGAAATTTAAAAATTAAGAATAAAATTTAAAGAAATTTAAAAATTAAAAATAAAATTTAAAGAAATTTTGAAATTTAAAATAAAATTTAAAGAAATTTAAAATTAAAAAAATTAAAAATAAAACTTACTTGTAAATTTGAAATCCAGGATTAAAATGTAAAGTAACAAATGGAAATGTTGCATATGCTAAAGCAAATTTAGTTGCTAAAAATGTAATAAAATCATAAAATTTCCTAGATATATATGTTTCTTGAAATCTCCATCTTAAACATCTTCGAATACTTCTTGCCGATACCGTTATTAATGCACCTGTCAAAAATGTAATATAATAACCAAAAAAAAATCCATGCCACATTGCAGATAACAAATATGTCGAAATTGTTCTTAAATTTTTAGGTACACGATCGTATGCTACTCTTCTTAACCAGTACATTGTTGTGCAATTCCAAGAATCCAGGGTTTCCTTGAATGATAGGGCCATTTCAACTTTATATGGATGAACATTCGTAACTAAATCCCATTTTTCTTTTCCATTTTCGTCGAATCCGTTAAATCCGAAACCACTTAAGTTACATATGCCGTCCGCCAGGACCCAGGCGTAGTAATATTGGACTCTTTGCATCATAATGACGAAAAACCAAATAATTGACCATTTTAATATTCCTAAATTTTTGTAATAATTGTCTGAAATTATTTCTGGTGGCATTGATGGAGCTACAAAAACCAATAATAAAAAACAAATTCCGGAAAACAAAAATTTTCCAATTGCTGGTTTCCACGGTTTTGTTATTTCTTTTCCGTCGATTTTCAAATTTTCTCCAGAAACAAATTTTTGAAAATCAGTGTAAAAAAACAACGGACCAGTTAAGACCGTTTGAAACGAGAACATGTAAGCCAAATATTCCAATACTTCTGGCGGTTTTCTGAAATTTTTTATTTTTTTAAAAAATAAAATAAAACTTACTTTATGGCTTCTCTTTTTTGAATTTCGTTCAATTCTTCGGGTTTTTTGACCGTTCCATCATGTAAAGAAAACGCTATAGTTGTGGTTTTCTGAACGAGAACCATCATCGGTCCAGTGACGTCGATGTAATAAGCAGTAAGGATATACCATCGATACCAATGGATAAAAATCAGATAACCCATGGAAAACAGGAACACCAGCCTGTAAATAGATCGATTTTAAACAAGTTCGATATATGAAAAACCAATTTTAAAAAGGCTTCATATATGAAAAGCAAATTTTGAACGGAATTAATATATGAGAAATAATTTAAAACGAATTTGAGTCATGAAAAATCAATTTTGAACGAAATTAATATATGAAAAATAATTTAAAACGAATTTGAGGGATGAAAAATCAATTTTGAACGAATTTGATATATGAGAAATAATTTTAAACAGATTTTACACATAAAATGCATATTTTAAATATAGTTTATATATGAAAATTAAGTTTCAAAGACCTTGATATATGAAAAACTTACTTGTGAACGTATTGAGATGGGGCAAATCTCATCAACCCGTAACACGATAGAATCAATCCAAAAAGATGCTTGATAGCCCCTCCGAAGCAGAAAAAACATAATGTTAATCCAAGAATGAATAAAATGGACAATCTGGTAGTTCTCGGTGTTCTGTTTGGAGGAAAGAATCGATAAAATCCAAAAGCAGCTGCGATGGAAATTATCTGACAAAAAACAAGATTAACCTAAAAAGTACCATCATGTTTAATCCGATTTAATAAAAAACAAACTTTATCAACTTCGACTCCAGCAATATCCGCCAATGGTTCCAAAAGCTTAGAACCATCATAGAACGTATGTACTCCCGGCATTCTGAAAACTTTTTATATAAAAAATGCACTTTTGAAGTGAAAAATAAATTACGAAAGAAGGCACAAAACCGCACTCGGTGCTCGACAGAAAAGAAACGTGTAAATAAAGAAACATTTTCGAGGTTAAATTCGGTTTTTTAAATATCAATGTTCAAAAAAATCCGTCTTATCAATTAATCTCGAAAGTTTATAAAAAGTAAAAAAACTGTAATGCAGCAAAATTATTCATTTTTGAATCTAGTTTATCAGGTTAGGGTAAAAAACTTAAAAAATGATATAACAATTATTCTATATAATTATTAAAAAATCGACATACAGAAACTAGTTTATATAAAATAGTAAAACTGAAAAACTGATATATCGAAATTACTCTATGTATAAAAAGTAAAAAATTGATATATCGAAATTACTTTATGTATAAAAAGTAAAAAATTGATATATCGAAATTACTCTATGTATAAAAATTAAAAAACTGATATATCGAAATTACTCTATAAAATAAGAAATTGATATATCAAAATTACTCTATATATATAAATATTAAGAAATCGATATATAGAGACTGGTTAATATGTAAAATAATAATTTTTATGAAAACTAGTCTATGTAAAAAAATTAAAAAAAGTTGATATACCGAAATCACTCCACATATACAAGTATATATAAGCTTCATGTACCTAAAATGGTCTATACATTAGAAAATTAATATATTCAAATTAACATGCTAAAAAAATAAAAATTTTATATACCTGGAATAGTACGAAAAAAATTAATGTACTTCAACTGGTCCAAAAAAGAGAAACTTTCGGGAAAATTGGATTCTAAACATTCCTCTGGCCTGTAGTTTGGTTTACTATTCGGACAAAAGTGGGGTGATCAACGATTGAGTTGGAGGAAACGAATTAGAGAGTGCAATGGACGAAGATAACCAAAAATTGTCCTTTGTCCTTACGCAATAAGTCGGGTCTCAGCTTGGAACCGTCCACTTTCTGCCACGTGCAGGGATAGGTCTCACGTAATTCAATTAATATCGAAAAATTTAAAATAAATAAATTTAAAAAATTAAAATTCAATTAATTTCAGAAAATTTAAAATAAATAAATTTAAAAATTTAAAATATATAATGTTAAAAAAATTAAATTCAATTAATTTCGAAAAATTTAAAATAAATAAATTTTAAAAAATTAATTTATTTTGAATATATTTAAAGTAGTTTTTAGAAAATTACCATATTGTAAAAATCAAAAAGTGAGGTTTCGTTGCAAAATAATCTCGACGGGAATTTCTAGAAGATTTTAGAAACGAAAGTAGTTTGCAGTTCGGCTTATATGATAGTTGTTTCGTAATCAATTGTATTATTATAAAAATTAAAACTGATTTTTTTTGTAAAATGGTCTTAACGCAAATTTTTTAATTTTCCAATCGAGACCCAAAACTGCGAAAATAAGGATTTGTGATTTTAGAACGGTCAAATTATAATCAGACTATTTTAAAAATAAATGTTTTTAGAAAATGATCTCGACGCGAATTTTTTAATTTTCCAGTCGAGACCCAAAACTGCGAAATTTAGAATTTATGATTTTAGAACGGTCAAATCATAATGATACTATATTAAAAGTTTTCAGAAAATAGTCCTGGCAAGAATTTTCTAATTTTCCAGTCAAGACCCAAAACTGCGAAATTAAGGATTTATGATTTTAGAACAGTCAAATTATCATCAGATTATTTTAAAACTGAATATTTTCTAAAAAATGGTCTCGACGCGAATTCTCAGAATCTTCTAAAAACTACAGTAATCTACGATTTCGGTTTTACACGATAATTACTTTGTAATCTTATGTGATTTCGTAATCGACTGTATGTTGTAAAATTGCGCATAAAATTTAAAAAATGGTCCCGACGCGAATTTCTAAATTTCCTAGTTTCGTATGTTAGTTCTGTTTCCTCTGAATTCCAGAATTTTCTACAGTATTCCAGTCATACTATTATAGAAAAATAAAAATAATTGCGAAATTTCTTCAACACTAATTTCCAGAACTTTCTAAAAACAAAAACTGGTTATTTGGGAACTTTGATTTCCTTGGCAGCTATTTCGCAATCTTACATGACTTTGAAATTACTTTTTTCAAACAAATTTCACCTAATTCTGAAACCTTCGAAAATTAAAAAAATTATGTACTTTGATTTCGAAAATTTATATATAAAATTATTTTTTTGTTACAGTATCTTCAAAAAAATCAAATTTTTTATTTGTAAAAAAATAAATATTTTTAAAAGTAAAATTTATGTTTGAATATCTTTCCAGATTCAAGTTAATTTGAAATTTCAGTTTTGACACGTCTCTTGCGGCGGTATTGAGAATGGGAAGAAGGGACCAGGAGGCCGGTCTCGCGGTATCTGGTTATGATTTTCGACACACATCCGTGGGAGATACATAGTTGTTTCGAAATGGCATTGACTTTCATTCCTGCTTGGAATAGCTGGATTATCCTGTATCTTTCGTCCATACAAAGTGGTCTGCCCGGGCAGTAGGGTCTACCGTATAGATTCGTACCTCTTCCTAAGAAATCAGTTTTAGGAAAATTCTTTTTCGTGTTAGGAGTTATTCCAAGTTGAAGTCGAGTTCTGTTAGCAAAAACTGTTTTTATTTAGGTTACTGTGGAAACTTGGAGTTGAAAACCCGATTGGAAATCGAACTCGGGGCTTCATGAGTGGCAGTCACGTGTACCAACCACTGCGCCATTGAAAAAAGTCGCGGAAGTTATTCAAGGTTTTTAAATTATATTTACTTAATGAGGCTGAGATTCGAACTCGAGAGTCGTGAGTGACAGTTCCGTATTCTAACCACTACACTACCAAGAAAGAAAAGTATTAAACATAATTCTTTACCTTTATCTAAAGAGTTTGTTAATTTTCTTCTTGTTCGGGGTTTCTTTTTGGATCCTACGGAGCTTTCAGTGCTGTTTGAATTCGTCGAAGCAGAAGAAACAGAACAAGGATTGTTTTCGTCGATTTCCGTCTTCAACTGAACGCAGAAGGTACTGTAGGGATTTTGAGAATATTGAGTGGTCGACGAAGAAGCGAAAACACAACAAGGAGTTCCTTGGAGGATGGATTTGTCTCCCTGAGGACATACAATTAAGATTATAGGTATTTAATTGTGTTAACTATACTGTGGACTTACATTGAGCCAAGCGTAGAAATCCCTCTCCAGGGTGGCGGGGGTCGAGAGGTCGATGATGCAATGGCACCACCTGGCGCCGGGGGACGAGTCGGGTTGGGGTACGGATTTGGCTGGATCGAAAGCGACAGTATCCCAATACTGGTTCATAAGTCTTCGGATTCTTTTGTTGATTTTTTATCAGAGAAGTTTAAAAAGCGAAAGTCGCTGAGTTTGGGCCGAAGGAGAAAGTGAAAGTGAACTACTGCTTCTGGGGTTTTGCGCAATAAGGCCAGACATTTTCGGCGTTCGGAAGAGACAAACGGGTCTCCAATCATCTTTGAATCAGGCTCATTGGCCATACATACCCTTTTTTGGCTAACAAGATGTTTGTGCTTACTTTATCGCTCTCATTTTCGGAAGTTTTAGGCCTCCGGCAATATCGCCTGAGGGGACGTCGGGCTGCCTCTCAAATGTCAGCAAGCCGATCGCCTTGATTCCGATTACGACCGTCCGGACAGAGCTCTTCAAGGAAATTCTAGCGAATTTCGGAGTTGCTTTCAATTTCGCTTCCTGCTGACTTGTTTTGGACAAAATTTAGGATAACTAAAAAGTGAAAGTAGGGCACTAAAAAACGAAAAATTGTTTTTTGAGGATTCTTATCGAAAACCAGTGTTGTTGCATTCCTATCAAAAACGATGACAAAATAAGATTCTTGAAGATTTAAGTTTTATTAAACTGGTTTTTGCAAAATCCCACTCGGGATATCATTTTAATTCTTCGCAATAATTTTATCCAATTATACTTAAACAAGTTCCAGGTTGTGACGAAATCCGTTGAAATTTATTTAAAAATTCCGAATTCACTCAAAAACATTCCAAAATAAATTGTAAAATTAAAAAATAAAAAATAAAAAAAAACAAAAATTTCTTTAAAAAATTTAAAAATATTTTTAAAAAAATTTTAGATTAAAAAGCTCTAAAAATTTCCAAATTTGTTTTAATTTCTGATGGAACTTTAACTTTGAAATTTAAATGTGATTTGTGAAGTTTTTAAATCAAAATTTATTCAAAATTTTACAATACTACTACTTCGTCCATCAAATATTTGCGAACGAGGTACATTATTCACTGATTAATGAACCGAGATACACTGAGGTTGAAAAGCCATGATTTAACGAAAGGCCTTGCACGACAAAACCAGATTACTTCAACGGAACAAATGTACAGACAAGTTGACTAAATCGTTCAGGACTATACTTAAGCCTGGAAGACATAGCAGGTCTGGTTGTTGCTGCCGTCAATACAGTAGTTGTGGGTGTCGGCGATGAAGGAGAAAGCTCCTTGAGAGCAGACGACGACGTATTCTCCTCCGAGACGGGCTTTCACTTCAGCGTGGATGGCGGCCTTGGAGACAGCAGGGTCCTCATTCAGGTTCTAAATTCATATATCAATACGCCGTTAATCAAAGTAGTAACTTACCTTGAGGATGATCTTGCGGATAGTTTGGTTGTTGCACAAAGATTCGCTGGAGATTCCGCTTTGTCCACGGACGGTGGGGGCGGGGGCTTCACGCTTCTTACGTCCACATCCGCAAGGGCTGGGGAGGCTAGGGAGGGAGAGTTGAGGGAGGCAAGGTTTAGGGAGAGAAGGAAGGCAGCTAAATAAAGCATTACATAAAAACCACATCCATATATAAAAATAAACTTACAGTGGAGGTGGGGGAGGGAGAGAGATTTGAGGGAGGCATGGTGGAGGAGGAGGAGGGCATGGGGGAGGAGGAGGAGGACAAGCACTGAAATAAAAATCATTAACTAAATGTAAAAATAAAAGTAAATTATTTCCAAAATTGTAGGATAGGGATTCAACAATCAAAACGCACTAAATCCCGAGAGAACGGTCTCGAAACGAAAGTCCCTGTATCAATTAGTCGGTATACTGTAGGCTAACGGAGTGTCGGATTCTGTCCTACCACTATTACTACTTAATTTTAGTTTAATTTTTCCTCCGTGTTATTTTTTATATAAAGTATTTCTAATATCTCTATCTTTTATGTGGTCCCAGAACGAAAATCCCCTGCTATTTAATTAACTAAAAGAATGATAAACAATTGCGCTATACTATTGTTATTCTTTAATTTTCTTCTTATTATATATGTTAAGTAATCCTGGTACCACCCCATCCCTTACATGGTCCCAAAACGGGAACCCCCACATTCCAATCGGCTGATCCATTGTCAACTGAAAGAATGTCGAATATCAGCTGCGCTGTTATTCTTGTTTTCGCGTGTCATTTCTGCTGTATTAAATAGTTCTAATATCTCCCCATTTTATACGCGGATCCTACGGGTTTCATGACACAGTGAATTTCGGTGGAATCTGGTTGGTAAGGTACTAGGAATCAGAAGACTTACGGTGGAGCACCGCATCCTGAAAACGTTTAGTTTATTTTAGTTTTTACAACGATAGGCCTACCACATCCGCCACCGCCGCCACCTCCGAAGAAGAGAGCAGTAGCAACGGGAACGAAAGCAGCAATCACGAAGATCTTGGCAATCATGTTTGATTCAGCGAACACTGATGCCGGGTCCTCCTGACTCGCTCAATTTATACTGTTAATGGTCAGGGAATGGGCGGTCCACATCTTGAAGCAAAATCTCCCCCAAAGCTCGTAAGATTTCGCCTTCTTTCCGTGTTTCTTTCGGAAACATTCACGATAAGAACAGGTTTTTTAGACGGATAAAGTTCTCGACTCGGCGTTGTTCATTCTGACGATTCTCCTCTGGATAAAGATAATCCAAACATTCTTGGAGACCTGCCAGCGAAATGGTATAAATCACTTTTGGATCTAGCTTGTTTCGAAAGTAAAAGGAATCTGCTTCTGTCGGATTTATGTCCATATTATGAAATGCTCAATTGCCCGAGGCTGAATTGTATGACATCGACACTTGCGTCAGAGACCAAATCCAGTCATGTCCGTAAATAGCTTTTCAAATCTGATCTCCATAGAATCCCAAAAATCAAATTAACCACGATTGTGATGTTTAATTGTTTTGTGTCTTGTCATCCTGTGGTTAACGCTGTTAATCAAAAGATAAATATCAAGTTGAACTGCTTATAGAAAAAACCAGTTGAGTTTGTTCGTAATCTCGTTTCCGATTGGCTTATCGGGCTTCCATGCGCAAATCTGAATATCTCGGATCTGTAGTCCGATCGGCTTCAATACAGGTTTGGGTCTCGGAATCTGATTCCTTGTTGGATGTGCCCGACGATGAAATAGAATGATCGCAATAAAGTTCGTAAAAAAATTCTTACGAAATCACGTAAGATTTTTTGTCTTAATTAAGAATGTCGAACAATTCTTATTTTTTAAAACTAAAATTTTAATTTTATTTAAAATCAAGAATTAAAAAAAATTAATTTTTAAATAAACTTTTTTTAATTCAAAATTTATTTTTTAAAAATTAATTGTTTAAAATAAATTTTATTTTTTTCAAAATTTATTTTTTAAATAATTTTATTTTTTTTAAAATTTATTTTTTAAATAATTTTTTTTAAATTTAAAATTAAGAACTTTAAAAAAATTATAAAATGCTATTTTTAGTCTGAATTAAGAATTCAAAGAATTCTTGTAGGGTTTTTTAAATTCAAATTAAGACTTTTAGAAAGTCTTTTTTTATCCGAATTAAGAATTTTAAACAATTTATTTTTAAATTGTTAAATCCGGATCCGTGACTTTCGCTTTCGGTTAAATTTTGAATTAGAACGAATTTTAAGGCGACCGAGATTCTATCTTGGAGGTCTTTTGCTTTCAAGAAATTCAAAATCCGGTTCTAAGACCATTGTTTCAAGTTTTTATCTAAAAATCAACTTTCTCTAATATCTGACGAAATCATGGATTTTAATCCTCACGTTTTCACAGATCATAAAACCAGCATTTTTCGAAAAAATTCTTCCGATGAGGATTCCAGAATCATAAAAAATGAAAATGAATCATCTTTGTGGATTTCAGAATGAACAATTTTGAAGAGCAAAATGAAGTGGAATCTATCCGATAAGATATTCAAAAAAATTGAATTTATTTTTTTTTAAAAAAAGGGAAAATTTACCCGTGAAATTTAAGTCAATGTTTGAAAAATTTTAATTTTAAATAATTTTGGATTTTTTTGACACAGAAGAAATTATTTTAAATTTTTAGAAGCAACCAAATCAGGGAATTCAGAATCTGAAGTCGAAATTAAAAATAAATTTTTTAAAATTCAGAATTTTTGAATTTTTAAACTTTGTTGTTTCAAAAAAGTCCTAAAATTAGGTGATAGTATCTGAAGTCGAAATTAAAAATTGGTCTTCAGAATCTCAGGATTCAGAATCTGAAGTCGAAATTAAAAATAGATTTTCAGAATCTCAGGATTCAGAACCAAAAATTGACTTTCAAAATCCTGAGACTCTGAACCTGAAGTCAGACTTTGGAGTTAACCTTCAAAATTCCCAGATTCTGAAGACAAATTTTTTATTCTAATTTCAGACTCAGAATTCAGGGATTCTGAAGGTTAATTTCCAATTCTGAATTTTCGGATTCAGAATCTATAGATTCTATTACGGTATTTTAAAAACTTTTTCGAAAATTAAAGATGGCGATAAATCTGTAAAATTCTGAAGGTCAATTTCCAATTCTGAATTTTCGGATTCAGAAGTCTAAAACTTATTTTAATTTTTTAAATTTGGAAATATTTCTTGTGTCAAAAAAATTAAAATTATCTAAAATTTTTTAAACAAAAGTTTCTCCATCTTGAGTATTTCCTTTCGAAATCGATACAGATGACCGGTCATCTTCAGAATCATAATCGTAGAATCTTTGTGATGGAGAATTGGGCAGTACTATGGTCGATGATCCGAGGGATCTGTCCATTTCTGACGGAACATAAGAATGGCCAAGTAATGAACTTGTTTTTGAATTTAAAGAAATATCTGAATTATTTCTTGAATTATTTTTTTTCGGCAAAGATGGCCAATCTAGATTTGTTTCCTTGATTCCGGAGTTGTTGACAGCTTCGTTGAGTAGTACCTGATGCAATAATTTATTCGATTGAGTCCGAGCCCCGAGGGCATAGGTGTCGTTGGTGGATCCTCGTGATGCAGGTGAAGTAGTGTTAGATCTGTCGAAAATATTCACATGATCATTGGCAACATTAGGAAATCCAAGAGGTCTAAAAACAAATTTTCAAGGTAGTAATCGATATTATGCTTAATGAATCGATACATTAGATATAATATATCGATATTGTACTTAATATATGATATGTTGAATACAAGATATCGATTGATACCACATTTAGTATATGACATGTTAAAGATATCAATATTGTACTTAATATATGACATGCTAAAGATAAAATATCGATATTCCACTTCATATATGACATATTAAAGATAAAATATCGATATTCTACTTAATATATGATATGCTAAAGATAAAATATCGATATTCCACTTCATATATGATATGTTGAAGATAAAATATCGATATTCTACTTCATATATGACATATTAAAGATAAAATATCGATATTCCACTTCATATATGATATGTTGAAGATAAAATATCGATATTCTACTTCATATATGATATGTTGAAGATAAAATATCGATATTCTACTTAATGTACAATACAAATCATAAATTATTTTATAATAAAATTCAAACCTGATGTTTCTGTTTTTGTCCTCAAAGGTGTTGATGTGGATCTGATCCTCTGTCCGGGATAGCCTTTGGCCGACTTTAGAGGAGTCTTCTACCTTGGGAGATGGCTTCAAGAAGGCCGGTTTTGCTGGCTAAAAATAATTATAATATTGTGAAGAACATAAATTAACTTTTCTGCAAAATTGTCTTAGCACGAATCCTCAGGAACTTAGAACCTACAGTGATATAGACAATAATTTTGATTTTTCGTGGCAATTTTATAATTTTATATAGTTTTGAAACAAATAATATTTTAAGCAAAATTAGATGTTTTTTAGAAATTTTCTCTACGACGAATTTACCGAAATTAAGCCCATACGAAAGATATGATTTTATGCAATATCTGTTTCGTAATTTTCCATGAATTCGGAATTGTTTTTTAAAAACAGATTTTGTCTAAACGAATTTAGAAACCTTAATTAAAATCATGTAGGATATATGATTTTTTTTCACTTTCTATGGTTAAGGATTATATAAAAAAGTAGTAATAAATATTTAAGAGACCATTACTAACACTACAGTATCCCGATTTTTTGCCTTGTTTGTGCTTTAAATTTCTAATAAAAAACAAAATTACCAATTCAGGTGGAAGGGGTCTCAGTGTTGGAGTAAAAGTACTGATTGGAGATATCAATGTCGACTTTCCCCTAGTACTTATTGGAGACAATCGGAAGTCTTCAGAAGGCATTCTCCGGTGACCAGGACTGGACCCGAAGCTGGTCGGTTTCTCATCTGAAGTCTTCTCATAGTGAGATTTCTCGATTTGAGAATAGGCAGGAATCGTAGTTGAGGTCGTGTTCTTTGGTCTTAGATATTCGCTATCTTCCACGGGATAAATTAATTGACTAGATATGGATGGGGTACCGATGCTGGCAACCTTGTCATAGATATTCATAGTCGTGCCAGGCTTCATAGGAGACGTACTCAGTTTTAAGAACGATGACAATCAATCTCTATATCATGATATGGAATTTTAGAACTACTGATTGTAATTTGGTTTAGTATGCAGTACTAGGAAAGTGTGTATATTGTTAGAATGCTTATAAGAAGGTCCACGATTTAAGATATAAATGATGTCTTTACAACTTCTAATTCAGAAGTTATGACATCTGTAAAACACATCATGATATAGCTCAAAATTTCGGATATATCAGTTGTAACTTAGGCTACTGTAAAGTAATAGGAAAGTATTCTATATTCCTAGAATCGCTAAACTAAGCTCTGTAATTTGGGCTATTAACGATATCTATATACCTTCTCCTTCAGAAGTTATGACAGAATATCTTAATTTTTTTCATAACAGTTGTTAAATTTCTTATTTTCCCCCATAACTTCTGAATCATGCAATATACAAAAATCTTTGATAATTCACAATCTAAAATCTATGCTGAAGATCTCAAAAATCTAAGATACTTTCCCATTAGTGTATAATAAACCAAATTGTAATCAATAACTATATAAGTGTATACCATACTGTAGAAGTACTCACCGATTCTGGAGAGTGTCCATTTTGACACTTGAGCTAAGACTGATGGAATTGTGGTCAACGTACTCATACACAACGTCTTCTGGGTTAGTATGTGGCAAGGGAGGAAGGTAAATAGGATCAGTCGTATTTCCTGGGAAAGCACTTCCACCAGGGGGCACTATGGTAGTATAATGGTCCATCAGCTGGGTTTCTGAAGTCGTCAAGGACTTTCTTTGAACTTCAGTCGTGAAATGAGGCGGTTCAGTGAAAGCTTTGGATATATCAGAACTAGAATGCATAAAAGATGGAGATTTTGTGTTTCTTGTTTGTCCTTTTTTGATATTCGGCATTGAATTTGCTCTTTTGAAATCCGTCTAAAAATTGAATAATTATATTTAATTTTGAATTAATTTTTAATTACTCTTCTGAAACTTCTCATCGCTTCTTTTTCCCATTTCCTCAATGCAGCTGAATCTATTTTGTAGACCATAGAAAACGATCTTTTGAACGGCTGATCGCTGGATCCACTACTTAGAAGCTGATTTGAGTCACTGTCATCGATTTCGATTTTCACAAGTTTGGCCTTGCCTAAGGACATTACGATAGACGTTGTTACACATCCCAAAACTGCAGCTAAGAAAAGGAAAAAATTCCCGATCAAAGAAGTGTAGAAAGACCATCCGAAATACTGTTCATATATCCCGTCGTCTTCTTTGATTATGTTGTTGTCCTGATATCTGGCGTACATGAAGAATATCGTATTTCCGATGATACAGGTTATTACTGAAATAATTTTAAACATTAACTAAGAGGAAATAATGGCTGTAAAATAGCTGTTCCTTGAGGCACTTCCTTTCCGATTTCATAAAGCTTGTTTAATTTTTTGTTTTTTTAGATTAACGTTTTTGATTACGATTATTATCCTAGGTTATTTCAATAATCACAAAAAATTGATCTAAACTTGAAAAAAGTGAACTATACAGTAACCGTTCCCTGATTTCGTAAGATTGATTTAATTTTTTTCTTTTTTAGATCAATGTTTTGATAACAGTATTATTCTAATACAAAAAAACATAACTTTTGGTCCAGTAACAATTACGAAATCGTCACTATTATTTTTTAATTTTTGTCACAAAAGTCAAATTTTATAAAAATGTGACGATTGTGTTAGATTTCACAATTGTTACAAGGCCTAAAATTAAGCTTTTTTATATGTAAAGTTAGCAATTTCTCAGTAAAAGTTGACTTTTTTCTTTTTAATTAATTAACTATAATATACAAAAAAGCATAATTTTTGATTAAATAACAAATAAAAATCGTCACTATTATTTTTTAATTTTTGTCACAAAAGTCAAATATTCATAAAAATGTGACACTTGTGTTAGATTTTGTCACATTTTGCAATTGTTACAGGTCTAAAAGTTACATTTTTTTGTGTATATTAATTGTGATAAATATAAATGACTTAAAAAGAAAAAATTCCGAAATTAATTTGGATCAAAAGAGGTAAATGTCCTGAGGGATCAAATGTTTTAAAATTTATTTTTTATATTTTTGGTATTCGAAATTGCTTAAAATATTGATCATCAACAAGACTGATCTGAAAATTAAAAAATGCACATCATGGTGTTTGTCTTCTTCGATTCGGCATAGTTTCGGAATTTTTATCTTTTTTGAATCAGTTTTTTTTGGAATTTGAAATTTCTGAAGATATTGATCATCAATAAGAATGATCTAAGAAAATTTAAAAATTACTGTAGTTGTTGTGGATTCATAGTTTCCACGACCGGAGATATTCAGGATACTCAGGATTTGAAAGTCCTAGTTCTCTGTTGAGGAGCATAAAAGGAAACACTTCGGTTAGTCGGGGGGTTCCCTAAGTGTTGTGCTTATATGTTTCGTATTATTCTACAGTGTATTTTGTCCAAGTCTTAATAAAAGTTATAACAGTAGTCAAGTTAGCAAATGCCCTCAGGAAATCAAAGTTAGCAAATGTCCTCAGGAAATCAAAGATCGTACAGTGGAAGTAATTTACCTGAGATTGTGGCGATTACGGTAGACACACAAACGAGAAGTCGATGACAGAAGGCACAGACGCTGATGATCAAGGAACTCAGAGCACATACGAGGGAAAAAGTCAAAGCCGTTAAAGCCGCGATTTTCCATCCGAGAAACAAGTGCTGATATGCGTCATCTTGTAATCTGTTTTCGTCATATCCGTGTTCATAAAGATCTTCTTCGTCAATCCAGTAATCGAACTTGTAAACACACATCAAAGAAGGAAGTGAAAATTGATCAAACGGTCCTTGCAAATCCTCCAATCTAAAATATTTTTTAAGTTAATTCTAAAGTTTCGTGTCGGGACCAGTTCGTAAGAAAATAGTTATTTTTTATTTTTATAACTATATGAATATAATTTGATAGTTAAAAAATCATATAAATCCTAAATTTCATAGTTTCGGATCCCAACTGGAAAATTTTAGAAATTCCCGTCAGGACCATTTCGTAAAACATTTTGATCTTTTTTTATCATATTATGAATATAATTTGATAGTTAAAAAGTCATAAAATTCTTAATTTTTCAACTTTTATGTCCTGACTGGAAAATTCTAGAAATTCCCGTCAGGACCATTTCGTAAAATATTTTAATTTTTTTATCATATTATGACTATAATTTGATAGTTAAAAAGTCATAAAATTCTTAATTTTTCTACTTTTATGTCCTGACTGGACAATTCTAGAAATTCCCTTCAGGACCATTTTGTAAAACATTTTGATTTTTATAACAATGTAGTTAATTACGAAATCTTATAAAACTACTACTCAAAATTGCAAATTACTGTACTTTCAAATCTTCCAGAAACTTTCCTTGAGACCATTTCGGAAAAAAATTTATTTTCAATTTTATGTAATAATATGATTATGCTATTTTTTCCTCCAAATCCTTTTTGAAAAAGTTCTTTTTCAAGGTTATTTCATAATGTTCCTATACGATAAAAATCGACGGCAAAATTCCCAAAGCTTCGGAAACGACAGATGTCGTTAAATGGACGAAGTATTGGAAATTATATAACCCGATTTTAGAATTGAAAAAATTCAAAACAATCGGGACGCGGTCATGTGCAACTGTCGACTTCGAGTGACCTTCAGGACTTGAAACAGAACCCGAAGAATGCAGTTTCGCAAGGAAATTGGTTTAGAAAAGATAAATAAATCATCGACATTATGAAAATAAAAAATAAAAGTTTTTATAAAATTTTTTAAAATAAAAAATTATTAAAATTTATTTTTTTTTATTTTATTTATTTTTAAAAACTTGTTTCACTTTTGATCAAAATTTAAATTTTCAAAAAATGTATTAATTTTTAATTATATTTCTATTTTTATAAAAATAAAACTTTTTATAAAATTTTTTAAAATAATAACAAATAAATTTTAATAATTTTTTATTTTATTTATTTTTAAAAATTTGTTTCACTTTTGAGAGAATTTCAAAAAATGTATTAATTTTTAATTATATTTCTGTTTTTATAAAAATAAACTTTTTGTGAAATTTTTTAAAATGACTTTTTTGAACTTTTAGGATTGTCAAAAAAAATAAAAAAGAGCGATTCGATTTATGTTCAAATTTCTAAATTTATCACTTTTCTCTTTCACTATTTCCACATAGAAATTCTAAAATTTCAAAAACTTTAATTTTTCAATCATACTTTTTTACGAAAATTAAAAATGAGTAATATTACGAAAATGTTTCAATAAGAATTTTCAGAATTCTTATAATTGTTTAAAAATGAATTTATTTCAATAACTAGGTTTTAAATTTAATGTTTTTTAATTTTCTAAAAAGTTCTTCTTTTAAATGAGAATTTAACATTTCGAAGAAATTTGATTTTTAATTTTTGAAATTATTTCTAAGATTATAGGTTTTTATTTTAATTTTAAAATAGTAATTTTTTACTATTTCTAAGATTATAGGTTTTTGTCCTTATTTTTAAAATTATTACTTTTTATTACTTTTAAAATTATTATTTTTTATTATTTTTAAAATTATTATTTTTCATTATTTTTAAAATTATTATTTTTCATTATTTTTAAATTTATTATTTTTCATTATTTTTAAGATTATTATTTTTCATTATTTTTAAAATTATTATTTTTTTTTATTATTTTTAAAATTACGATGTTGAAACTGACCTATAGAGCTTCTCGTAGTACTCCCTAGGACGCCCGTATTCGTTGGAGTAATCTCGTTTGCAATCCAGCCAGAGGCCATGATGGTGTTCTGTCCTTCCATCCTCGAGATATACATACTGCCAAGTAGGAGAAACAATGGCCAGAAGACAAGCAGTAAATCCGAAAACTTGAAAAAGAAAAAACAAAGTCAAAGTGATTGATTTACAGTTACATTTGGCGTCACCGTCGTTCATTTTCGATTAAGTATTTAATTTTGAGCAATCAAGTCTCAGAATCATCTCACCATCGACACCGGAATCGTTGAAGCTGGAAAAGTTTTTTATGAAAGTGATCATGATCAAAAGTCGCGGAAAATCTGGTTTTCCAGATGTTTGGCACGGTTGAAATCATATCCAAACAAAATCCAGGATTCATCTAGGAAGGAAATTCAGGATAGATAAAAAAACAGAATTTAGTATAGATTCAAAAATAAAACCTATCATGATGGAAAAATGTAATTCATCATGTTTCAAAAATGGAATCCAACATAGGTTCAGACAGAAATCAGGATTGATTCAAAAACAGAAAACGCCATGTTTAAAGATTTCAATATAGATTAAAAAAGTTATTATAAATTCTAAAATCAAATACATAATGATTCCAAAACAGAATTCATCATGTTTAAAGATTTCAATATAGATTGAAAAAGTTATTATAAACTCTAAAATCAAATATATAATGATTAAAAAACAGAAAACGCCATGTTTAAAGATTTCAATATAGATTAAAAAAGTTATTATAAACTCTGAAATCAAATATATAATGATTAAAAAACAGAATTCACCATGTTTAAATATTTCAATATAGATTGAAAAAGTTATTATAAATTCTAAAATCAAATATATCATGGTTCGAAAATAAAGTCCATAATCGATTTTGAAGCTAAATCTATGGTGAATTCATGAACAGAATTCATGGTTAATTTAAAAACATGATCCATAAAGACTTTAAAAGGAAAATCCATCATGGATTTCAGGAAGAAAATCTTTCAAACCGAGATTAGAAGGACGCGCTGTAAAAATTTGAATACCAGTTTTCGAATCGACTTTGAAGGCCGCAGTAAGGATGTCCTCTTCGTTCTGTTGTCTATCGCAGGCTAATAAACCATTGAAGAAACGGTGCTTGTAACAGCAGGAGTCATTGCAGAAGGCTGAACCTGAAACAGTGGCCAGTACTTCTTACAGCTCCAGCAGGCAATAGAGCAGTTGTGTGTCTTGACAGCCGTCAGATGCCCCGCCTTCGAGGACAATCTTCTATTGCCCCACGGTAGTTTGTCCGATTGCGCGATTTTCAAACCGTGACCCAGATTCAGGCTAACTCCGAACTCTACAGGGTCATCTAGCGGTTGACGGCGATATGTAATGACTACTGGGATATTCGTGGTCCAAGTTTGAATTTCCGACCTTGATCAATTTTGTGGATTTCAATAGGTACCTACAGAGATGGAGAAAAATTCAATAAATAGGCAAATCGGGCAATTTGGTTCTGAACTTGGAAGGAATAGATAATAATAAAACTCGGGTTGTTGACACGTTCAAGTGGCGGCGAGAGGAAAGACGGAACGCCGAGGTGAATTGTCAAGTGATCGACAAGGAAATCATGAGTCATCATGGATGAATGATTTCTTAAGATATAGAATCTGCGCATTTCGGCACATTATCCTAAAATTGAATCTCAAAAAAGGACAGTTAAATTTTACCGAAAGTTAATTGCCCAAGTTTAAAATACAGTACCATCCATAGTTTTGGGAGTATTGGTGATAACTTGTTTCATTAGATAGAACTAAAAAGTGTGTATATTGTTAAAATCCTTATAAGAAGGTCTACGATTTAAGATATAAATGATGTCTTTACAACTTCTAATTCAGAAGTTATGACATCTGTAAAACACATCATGATATAGCCCAAAATTTCGGATATATCAGTTGTAACTTAGGCTACTGTAAAGTAGCAGGAAAGTATTCTATATTCCTAGAATCGCTAAACTAAGCTCTGTAATTTGGGCTATTAATGATATCTATATTCCTTCTCCTTCAGAAGTTATGACAGAATATCTTGATTTTTTCCATAACAATTGTTAAATTTCTTATTTTCAAAAATCCCAAATTGTCTATTGTAGCTTCGGGATTATAGAATATAAAATAATCTCTATTAACTTAAATTCTAGACTTCCTTCGGAATATTCTACCAATATACAGAACTTTCCTATTACTGTGTGATAAACCACTTACAACCAATAGTTGCAAAACTGTATATCATATTTGTTTTTTAAGTTCCAAGTTTAAAATTTGAGTCACATTTTATTCTTTTCAGACGAAATCACTTTTTAAAAATTATACAATGTCAAATTCAGTCAATTAAAATCAGGAAACTGCGAAAGAGGTAGATTTGTCCATTTTTATTTTGGACATCCACGGCTATTCTTTTCGGATTTGAAGGACCAGCAGACAATTGAACGAAAATCCAGAAAATTTGAAAAAATTTGTTTTCAGATAAAACTTGAATGCTAGTTAAACTAAAATATCAAATTTGCGATTTTTGGCTATATAAGAACTAAAACGAAAGAGAAGTGATCATATGGCAAGAACAGGATCATCTTCGAGAATATCTCAAATACAGTAGAATAATTATAAAAATGCGTCAACGAATAAACAAAGACCCGATAAAAACGGTTTGTTTTTTATAATTTTCAGACGCAAGTTTCGGATTTTCTGCGGATTCTGGGAGGATTGATGTCTGATTGATAGCTGCGGGCATGATGCAGTTCTGGCATACTGTCGAAACCATTGAATTTATCCGCACCATAGTAGGGAGGCAGTTTGGTTTTGTTTGGATTCTGTTGGAAACCCCCAATTTGGGAATCGAATTCCATGGACCTGAAGATGTTATCTGGTTGCTCTTGTTGCATTAACAGCTCATAATTGGACGGCGTGCTACAACAGTTAATTCGTGTGAAAGGTGTTATTAACCAGAACCAGAACAAGGGACAATAAAGTGAGGACATTCACCATAGGTTATTGTTTGTCAACAAATACAGTATAATTCGTAATTTCGGAAATATTATTTGTAACTTGGTTGATTGCATACTTATAAGATATCATAGACTGTTAGAATCTTCTCGATGACATTTAAAGTTTAAGATATCGCAGATTTCCGTGTGTCTTCTGCTTCAGAAAAGCTTCAATTTTTCTACCATAATTTCTACAGCAGAAGATATGGAGCTCTTTGATAACTTGAACTATAAATCTCATCGGGAAAATACTAGCAATATAAAATACCTTGCAATAAACCAAAATACAATCAAGAAGTCCAAAATTACGGACTATATGCACTTAATTTTTAAGAAGAATCGACATCAGACATAGGTTAGAGTTGCACTTGACCTGGGATACGCATTATTACCCTTTTTTGATAGCACATTAATGAATTACAACATGATAAATAATCTTGAAACTATTGGTTGTAATTTAGTTCATTATGCAATAACAGAAAGGCATTGTGTACTATTAGAATTTCACAATCAGGTCTACGATTTGAGGTGTTAAAGATATTCCTAAGGCTTCTGTTTCAGAAGTTATGACATCTGTAGAACAAGTAACAACCAATAACTTCAACATTACACTCATATTGTGACTATTACGAAATACTTACCGTCCGATATTCGTCATGTTTGTTCTGGAGCTTCTTTGGACACTGTAGTTGTCGAGAATGGCTCCTTTTGCTGTGAATGAGAAGTAAACAGACAGAATAGCAACTAAGAAAGCAAAGAAATGGAAGAAACAAGCTGCCAACTGGAGGAAGAAGGCCATTCCGACGCGTTGTTCATACGTTCCGACAATACCCTTGATGAAACGGTTGTCAGCTCTATGTGAGAAGAAGAAGAATAAGCCTACTGCCACTGCTGATAAGAACGCTGAAAATATCATTGTTATTATAACAATCAAAAATAACTTTTGTTGCTAAATGATCCTAAAACGAATTTCTATAACTCAGTAGAAACTACAACAATCTGATTTCGGTTTCGTCATCTTACACTATTTCACGATTAATATTTTGGAAATAGTCTATCTAGATGGATCTCGAATTCCTAAAGTAGAACCATATAAGGTGCACAACTCTCTGACTACTTTACAAAGTCCATTATCATCATCAAAGACCTCCTAGATATCCGAGAAATCAGAACACTATGGTTCTTCATCAAAAATAGATTTCTTCTTCTGTAATTATTAAATTCTTAGTCAATTCCTCAAACTTACTTGTGATCAACATGATTCCAGTGTAGACTAAAGACAAAGATCCATAACAGCATCCACAGATTCCGATACATACAGACATGAAAGCTGTCAATAAAGCCAACGCTAGAAGGATCAACGTTGCAGTGTGCCATCCGTAGAACTTGTGTCGATTGACTTCTCCGACAGGGCTGTTGTCGTCTTCCAAGTCAAAAGTTCCCGAATATTTATCGTAATCAAATTTGTAGACACAATGAAGTGGTTCAGTTATGGTGGAATACCTTCTAAGGATCGGATGTCCATCTCTGGAATGTCTTGTGCAATCTAGCCAGAGGCCGTGTTCATGGATGGAGTTGTATTCTCTCAAGTTGACGACCTGCCAACTCGGAAACATGATGGCAGCGATGGATAACCCCATGCCAATCAAGGTCAGCACGACCGAGAATGTGATTGTTGATTTTCGTCCAATTTCTGACATTTTATATTGGACTTTTTAGAATACTAAAATTAAAAAATTAAATTTTAAACGTCATAGAAAACAAAATAATAAACACGAAAGATGCACGTGGAGATGCCAGAGAAGACACTGAATCGCTCACGATTTGAAAAACAGTCTGTTACACACATCGGCGGCATTCAGGGTCCAGAAGGCGAATCTGTTCGAACATTCGTCCCAACCGGTTTCCATCGGACTAGGGACACACACTGGAAGGTCTCGTTGTCTTCAGGTACATGGAATTTGAAACAAAACTTCAACGGAAATAAAACCTCTGAGAAGCAAAATGACCTTGGGGTCCGGGGTAACCGTAATGCCAAAAAAATCTCCCACAAATCAAAATTGCAATGAAGATTGAAATCTCAAAAATTTGAATTTTGATGATTCATTCCAATTTTCGGAAAAGAGTTTCATGGATTTAACGCGGGGAAGGTCGTAAACCCAACTTACGATTACGGATCGATATGGTTGAGATTTGGGATCAACATTACAACCTGGTTTGAGTAACAGTGAAATCCGAGGACAAAATGAAACTAATAAACCTCAATTTTAACGTCTTGCACAACTGAATCGAGGTCGTTCAATTTTGAATTTTCACAAGTCTTGATGGACAGAACTTATTGCCTCAGGCAAAATACATAAAAATGAAAAATAAAAATTTAAAAACTTGAAAATTAAGAAAAATGTTAAAATACAATTCAGGTCAAAAAGAAGAAAATCGGATAAGCCGGCCTTGAAAAATCCAAAGTCCCCTGGACCCCTTGCTGTGTTAAAATTGCAAATTTCAACGTGTTTGGTCATCGGAATCGATGTGGCGGCGATTTAAAGATTACTTCAAAATGGAGATATGAGATGAAGAAAGACTCTTCTCTCGGAATCATGATTCGAAAACAGCGATGACTCAGACGTCCTCATAAAACCCAATTATGTTTTCAGAAACCTCGATGAGTCATTGTGAAAAAAATCAGAATACGTTAAAAATGAAAATAAATATTGTTACAAATTATCTCAACTTGGATATTTTGGAATTTTTAAAATTAAAATTTCTCAAAAGTTTATTATTAATTTTAAAAAGTTTTGAAAATTTCCGCAGAATTCCGGAAAGTTCAGATCAGATTCTGGAAAATTTCAGACAATTTCTACGGCATTTTAGAAAATCTGAAGGATAATTTTTCAATTTCAAAAATTTTTTCTGAATTCTAAAAATTTCTATTGAATTTAGAAGATTTCAAACATTTGCATAAAATTTTAGAAGTCTTCAGAATCTTCTATAAAGAATTGGAGAAATTTTAGAAGTCTTCAGAATCTTCTATGAAGCACTGGAAAGGTTTCAGAAGTCTCTACTAAATTCCGGAAGTTTTTAAAAACCTGTACGGGATTCTAAACTTGTATTCAAATGGACTTGAGAAATGACAAAAATGAAAACGTCGTAAGTATCAATCTCGACGGTGATACACATTCTTTACGAAGATGGCCTTGAGACACGAGAGCCCGATACCAATTGCCAAAGATCGACAAAAGCGAAAGTATTTAATTGATTGTGAGACTGTCATCAGTCCTCAAAATCAAAAATTTTCAATTCATCAAATTTCGCGCAACAATTTTGATCCGATCAAACTGACAGAATACCAAAAATATGCTGGGTGGCAAATCAAAGACAAGCCGACAGATGAAAATCCTGACAGATTGTTTTCGTTTCAGAAGGTCAAGAGAAAAATTTGAATTTTAAAATTATTTCAAATAGGACAATTAAAAAAACTAAAATTGTCATGATTACTGTAGTAGAAAATTAGAATCATTTGGCTACAGTAAGAAAATTAAAATCAATCAGGTACTGTAGTAGAAAATTAGAATCATATAGGTTACTGTAATGTAAAGCTTAAAATATTTCGACTACAGTAATGTAAAAATTTAAAGTTACTTCAATTACTGTAAGGAGTAAATTTAAATTATTTTTATTACAGTAATCTGAGTTATATTTTGATTAATATAATAGAGAAATTAAAAATTAATTTTATTACTGTAATGGGAAAGTTTAAATTACTCCGGTTACTGGAATTAAAAAATAAAAATTATTTTTATTACAGTAATCTAGATTATATTTCGATTACTATAATAGAAAAATTAAAAATTAATTTTATTACTGTAATGGGAAAGTTTAAATTACTCCGGTTACTGGAATTAAAAAATAAAAATTATTTTTATTACAGTAATTTGAACTTTATTTCGATTACTATAATAGAAAAATTAAAAATTAATTTTATTACTGTAATGGGAAAGTTTAAATTATTCCGGTTACTGGAATTAAACTTGGAATCGGGAAATTTAAATCTTTTTGGTTTAAAAATAACGATCGGGATTTGAATGCGCGAATTCTATACAATCGGAAATGCAGACATTCAACGGCCAGGTACACGAGAGTACATATCCGCGGAGATCCGGCCTTGACGAATCGAACATTGATTGGCGTGCCAAGGTTAACGACAATTGTGCCGTCGAAAGTAAAAATTATAAATTTAAAAAAATTGAAAAATAATTTTTACGTTTTTGAAATTTTGTAGAAACTATTCCAAACAAATCCGATCCGTGATCAATTATCCGTGAAAACTAAATAGATAGGAAACAAATCCAATAATTTTTATTCAAAAAAATGGAACAAAAATTTTTTAAAAATAAAAAAAAATTAATGAAAATTTTTAATCAAATTTGTCATAAAAAAGTAAAAAATTCATAAAAATTTTAATAAATTTCTGTAAAAATAAAAAATCTAATTATTTCAATTTTCATAAAAAACCAAACTCAGTTTTTTATAAAAAATAAAAAAATTTGAAAATTAAAAATTAAAAATTATTCAAAAATAAAAAAAAATTTAGAAGAAATTTAACTTTTTATAAAATTAAAAAAAATAAAAATTGTCTAAAAATAAAAATCTTTAGAAATTAAAATTTTTATAAAAAAAATTTATGTTTATTATTTTATAAAAATAAAAATATTAAAAAAAAGGAAAATTTAGAAAAAATTTAACTTTTTATAAAATTAAAAAAATAAAAATTATCTAAAAATAAAAATGTCTAGAAATTAAAATTTTTATAAAAAACAAAAAATTTATGTTTATTATTTTATAAAAATAAAAATATTAAAAAAAGGAAAATTTAGAAGAAATTTAACTTTTTATAAAATTATAATTATCCAAAAATAAAACTCTAAAAATCTTCAAAAAAAGAAAAATCTACAAGATGTCTGAGTATTTCGAGTTGAATTCTCTTTCTTCAAGTTATTAACCTTGAACTCAATTTCCATGAGGAGAATTCGGACTGACCATCGTCCATTTGCCTCGACAGAATTGCACCTGAATGTAATGGTTCTGTTTCAACGGGCTATTACGTCCTGACAGCTGCCTCGAAGGCCTTTCTAAATAGTTCAATTGCCTTTATTCCTAACAATTTTTATTTTTACTACAGTAACTGAGCAGATATTTCACATTGCAATTTGTGAAGGACGGATTAAGAGATCGAAATTTCGAAATTAAAACTTGGGCAAATTCGTCCCGACATCCTTTGGCCTATACCATAGTTGCTCCATTTGTTCTCTGAGTAGATCCGGATTTCTGTTCGATAGGAACAATCCTCGTTGTGGGAGTACTGTTGACGACGGAATTCGGTGTTAATTGTTTGCTGAAGATACCGTCTCTATAGAAGTTCAACAATGCTTCCATTTGAGGATCCCTGATGGTATTAAAAATAGACCATTCTCCAGAAGGCAATCTTCCTGCAGAGTGATGACGAGGATTAACTGTACAATGAGGAACTCCAAATCCTATGCCTCCATGCTGAGAAGTCGATCGAAAACGAGGATCTGAAGATTCATGTGTCGGTTCGCTAAAAAGAAAAATTTCCATTATTTCAAATCTCCGCCGTAGGGATTACGAACCTTGCCATCTGGTCGTTGCCAGTTCCGACAGGAAACGTGGTCGTCAATTTCGAAGCCTGTCCGGCGGAACCGTTTGAAGTCGACGGAGAACCTTCAATTTCGCCTCCGGCTTGTTTCTGACGAAGAATTCTTCGATCTAAAGAAGTTGTAGAAAATCCTCTATTATTTTGAGGATTTCTGACATTAGAAGGATTTGCCATGGATAAACGATGATTAGAGTTTGGGGGAATTAATCCAGAATTTTGATGATTGCTAATTTTTCTGACAATTCTCCCGAGTTGAGAATTCGCTGCAGAAGTAACTTGAGGATTACTTTGTAAATTACTAAAATGTGATGTTGAATGACTTTTAGTTCCGAAATTTGTTGGATTGCTGATTCTAGGAAGATGTGCACTGAGGGATGTCTTCAATCCTCCGTTATGTTGGGATCCGTCGATGATTTCTGGTTTTTGTGGAAAATTCTGAAAAAATAAAAATATTAAAATTTAAAAACAAAAATTTACATTGATAGTGGGGAAATTTGACTGTCTGTAGGCACTTTTGTAAGGTTCAATTGAGTTGTACCCTATGTTTTCATACAAATGACTACTTGGGGTTTTCGGGTTCGGTGAAGTGATCCTACTAGTCGGCAAAGTAGCTCTTCTGGAGGGGATCGAAGGAGGAGAAGAATCAGCAATTCCAGAATGAATCCCGGAGTCATTCGGACTTGTATTGGTGGTTATGGAAGTCCCACTTGTTGTTGAAGTCGTCGTTGGTTGGAGTTGGACGAGAGAGGTGCTCGATGGGGACTTGTTCCAGAGTCTAGAGCAATTCGAAGACCTCTCATCTGAATCACAGAGATCCGGGATCGACCCCCGAGGAGTTGTGGGACAGGACTTTGCACTAAGACCATATTGAGATGATGTTCCATCGTCATTCCAGGATTCTAAAAGTACTATCATCAATGGAACGTTATAACTACAGTATGGTACATAGTTTTGGAAGCATTGATTGTAAATTGTATCACTATACAGTAATAGAGAAGTATTGTTGGTCGCTAGAATACTTTAAATGATGTCTACAAAGGTTATCAAAGAGTTCTGCATATCCTTTGCTTCAGAAGTTATGAGGGAAAATAAGAAATTTAACAACTGTTATGAAAAAAATTAAGATATTCTGTCATAACTTCTGAAGGAGAAGGAATATAGATATCGTTAATAGCCCAAATTACAGAGCTTAGTTTAGCGATTCTAGGAATATAAAATACTTTCCTACTACTTTACAGTAGCCTAAGTTACAACTGATATATCCGAAATTTTGGGCTATATCATGATGTGTTTTACAGATGTCATAACTTCTGAATTAGAAATTGTAAAGACATCATTTATATCTTAAATCGTGGACCTTCTTATAAGCATTCTAACAATATACACACTTTTTAGTTCTATCTAATGAAACAAGTTATCACCAATACTTCCGAAACTATGGATGATGCTGTATTTTAAACTTACTCATCGCATGTAGAGAATAGGCACTTCCGGAATAAATGGATCCCTCCAAACTTGAAACGTCAGGTTTACTAGCCGATATTCTCATCTTATTTAATCCCTTCTGAAGATCCCTCAACTTGTGGTGAGCGTTCTGTAAATCTCTTCTGTGTTTTTTTCTCAGAGATTTGTTGATGTATTTATCCTTTGACATTTTCTCAGTGGCAGCAATGATCTTTTTTTGCATCTTTATATCTGTCTCAAGTAATGCCAGTCTGTCATCCTGAAACCTAAATGTCAAACCCCATTTCGAAACAAAAAACGGACAGTAAAAGTATTTTCCAGGACATCGTCTGGGAGAGCAAAAGTGGTGCCGATCCGTCTTTTAATTTTCGGCGCGGGTTCGTCTGGATGAAGTGTCAAGTAAACCTCCACTGGAAGGACTCCCGTAATCTCCTGAAAATAAATATTACGCAATCCAATACAGTAAAAAGAACAAAAAGTTTGCCGCTTTTGTCATGATCAATTTTATGGATCGTATTTCAGGTAAATTGGAAGGCAAACAAAACAATAGACATAATTGATTAGGATAATCGGAAAAGTTTTAAGAGTAAACAACTTTTAGGAGTTTTTATGGCCTTGAGGTGGATTTTGTTGGGCTCGTTTAGATACTTCTAGATCTTTTAGGACATTTATCACATGCTATTAGTCTTGGTTTAGGTCCTTACAGATCTTACAGGACTTCTGTCACGTCTTTGTGGCTCTGATTTAGGTCTTTGGACTTGTTTAAGTTCTTCTGGATCTTATTGGACCCTTTTCATACCTGACTTAAAATTAGGTCCTGTTAGATCTGCCTAGGCCCCTTTTAAGTCATCCAACATTTTCGCTGCACTTTCTAGCCTTAATTTAAGCTTTATTGAGTTAGTCTAGATCCTACCGTATTTTACTTGCTCCGATTTAGGTGCTGTCAGATCCTCCTCAAACCAGTCTAGGTATATATAAAGTCCAAATTTAAAAATCAATAAGAAATACATAATTTGAATTGCATTTCTTATCTCATACTTGTTTACGTAAAATTACATTATTCTTCTCATCCCTTATAATCACGAAATAATAATGAATTTCTAAGAAAATAAGAAACTTACGGCTTCCTCTAGGCAAATTTTTTTGAGTTCATCTAGTTTTTTGATTAACTCATCTTCCAGATTTTCTCTGTAGGACAGTAGCTCTTTGGCCCGTCTTTGATCTCGTTGTTTCTCCTCCTCCGTCTTTTCTGTTTCTGAAAAATTAGAGTAAAATAATAATTAAAATAAAATGAAAAATCACAATACTACACAAACTACAGTAAGATAAAAATTACAATATTGCGTAAACTACAGTAAGATAAAAATTACAACATTGTGTAAATTACAGTAAGATAAAAATTACAATATTGTGTAAATTACAGTACTACACAAACTACAGTAAGACAGAAATCACAATATTGCGTAAATTACAATACTACACCAACTACAGTAAGACAAACAGTACTGTAATTTACACAATATTGTAATTTTTAGGTTATAGTAAGACAAAAATTAAAATAAAACAAATTATTTAAAAAATCACAATGAAATTTATAAAAATGGAATTACAGTAAGACAGAAATTATAAAATAGAATAAGAAATAAAAGTAAAAATTTAATTTCGTGACCGGAAATAAATAAAAAATTTCAAACTCACTTTTGACATTTGTTTTTAGAGGATTTGTGACCAGTGGGACGGACATAACACCACCGGATGTCACAGCACCTTTGGAATTTCGATCAAAAACTTTGGCGGCTGGCATAAGGTTACTCTAAAAAAATTTAAAAACATCTGTATAAAAATTAATTCACTTACTATTTTCAGATTGTCCTATTATTCTTGTTTCGAAGTAGGTCGAGAAAACATTTGGATTTTTTCGCTAAAATTAATCCACATAAATCGACGCTATTGAGGCACACGAAACAAGTTCAAAAAAATCCGAAAATCGACAAAAATGGTCACTGTAATTCCATCTGTTCCGTTCTATCCAAATTGACAGTCGGAGTTCGAGGTTAAACTTTGGACTTTCGTGCTAGGATAGACTTGCAGGCCATGTTTGGATTCGAAAACTCAGACATCAAGTTCTATCAATTTAGATAGGACAACTTTTTAAAATCAAAAAATCCATGAAAGCTATTTCAGCACGAAAAGTTCAAACTTCGACCTCAAATTTTGACTGCCAACTTTAACTTTGAACTTCAAATATGATTTCAAAGTTCAACTTCAAAATTTGATTTCGAACTTTAACTTCAGACTGACTTCGAACTTTAATTTCAGACTTCGACTTCGAACTTTGATTTCAGACTTCGACTTCAGACTGACTTCAAAATCTAACTTCAAATTTCAACTTCAAACTTTGATTTCAAACTTCGACTTCAAAATCTGACTTCAAACTTTGACCTTGAACTCTGATCGTTAATTTTAATAATACGGAGCACGGATTACAGGATGTGTTCGGAAATTTGCTTCCACGAATAATGAAATTCAAACATATTCTGGAACAATTGCGCAAGACGGGGTAAATCGGATAAGTTATAAAAAATCCATAAAATATTTTTTTTGACAGCAATAAAAGAATAAAAATGATTTACCGACGAAAAAGCCAAATTGTAAAATAATGACAAATAAAAATTTTTTGTTTTTTCAACGAGATGGGAAACTAAGCTAACAAAACAAAAAATCAAAATTCATCATTTAAATCAAATTTCAAAAATATTTGAAAATTTTTCTTCCATAAAATCACCAAATCCAGTTTGCAAAAGTTTAATATTAAAAAAATAAAAATAATTTCAACGAAAATTTTAAAATTTTTTAAATATTTTTAAAAATAAAATTTTTATGAAATAATTTCAACGAAAATTTTAAAATTTTTTAAATATTTTTAAAAATAAAATTTTTATAAAATAATTTCAACAAAAATTTTATAATTTTTTAAATAATTTTAAAATTATACTATTTTAAAAATAAAATTTTTATAAAATAATTCAAACAAAAATTTTATAATTTTTTAAATATTTTTAAAATTATACTATTTTAAAATTAAAATTTTTATAAAATTGTCCCAGTACGGTTTTTAGAATAAAAAATTCAAATTTGTATATTATTAATTTTAAAAAGTTAATTTTAATTTTTTTGAATTTTATAATTCAGTGAAAAATTTATTTATTTTAAAATTTTATCTTTAATTTTTACTGAATTATGGAATTTAAAACAAATTTTCGGGGAATTCTGAATTTTCAGAATTCTAATCACACTAAAGAGATATTAGAGGAATCACTTGAAGGTTTTTCGCGGAACTCGTCCCATTTATGTTTACGAGGATATCGTCAAAAAAAATTGAATGTGTGAAAATCTTCGAAATTCAAAAAAAAAATTTTTTTTATAAAATAAAATTTATAAAATTTCTTTATTTAATAAAATTTTGAAATTTTTTTTTGAATAAAATTTATAAATTTTTTTATAGAATAAAATTTTGAAATTTTTTATCGAATAAAGTTTATAAATTTTTTTATTTAATAAAATTTATAAATTTTTTTTTGAATAAAATTTTAATAAAAATTAATTTAAAAAGCAATAAAAATCGGTCTTTTGAAAAAGCAACATCTGGCTGAAAATTAATGAATGACAGATTTAAATAAGACTGAATTTATCCAGGGTCAACATCGAGACTGGCGACAGCAGTACAAGAATTAGGAAATCTCGACATCTCAAGCATAAAATGCCGACAGTAATTACCGGGACCATATTGAGCATAAAGAAATTGGTCGATTTTTATGAAAACATGACAGATACCGATTTTTTCGAGGAATCCATTGCAGAAAATACTTTTTAAAAATACAAAATTTTTTTAAATATAATAAAAAAATCATAATAAAGAAAATTTTTTAAAATATAATTTAAAAAGTTAAAAATCATAATTTTTAAATTTTTAAAATATAATTTAAAAATTACAATGAAAAAGTTTAAAAAATCATAATAAAGAAAATTTTTTAAATATAATAAAAAACCTTGAAAATCATAATAAAAAAATTCTTAAATTATAAGAAATAAATTTTTTTGAATAATCGCTGTAGGATTTTTTTTGAAAACGAATCGTTACAGGACCATTATATTGAAAAAATATTTGTGAAACTAATTTTCTGGAAAATCATTGAAAGACCGGTTTTGGAAAAATTGCAAAAGTGATTCATTTAAAAATGTTGTAGGATCAATTACCTTAGAAAAATTGTCATAAGATCGATTTTCTAAAAAATTTTTAAAAAATTCAAAAATTTTTCGAAAATATTATTAAAAAATAAATTTTAAAAAAATAGTTTTAAAATGAATAAATTCAAAAAAGTCACTGTAAAACAAATTTAAAAAAAAATAAAATTTAAAAATTAAAAAAAAATAAAATTCTAAAATTTTTATAAAATAAATTTTTTTTTTAAATTATTAAAAATATAAATTTTTAAAAATTACAATAAGACCGATTTTTTTATTATTTTATTTTTAAACTTAATTTTTGTTTTTTTAAATAATTCTTATTTAATTAATTTAATTTTTTATAATTAAAAAAAGATCTCAAAAAAACCAACATAAACCGACAAAAAATAAAAATTCATTAATAATCCTTCAGTTCCTAAGTTCGAAAAATTTTTTCCAAAAATAAATCAAAAATGTTTGACCACCAAGGTCTAAATTTGAAACTTTCGCAGACTAATAAATCAAACAAAAAAATTTCTTCTCAAAAATTAATAAAATTTAATTGTTTTCTTAGAAATTAAAAAAGTTTAATTTTTTTAAATTAGAAAATTTTAAACTTTTTTAAAAATGAATAAAATTTAATTGTTTTCTTAGAAATTAAAAAAAAAATTAATTTCTTTTTTAAATTAGAAAATTTTAAACTTTTTTAAAAATTAATAAAATTTAATTTTTTTCATAGAAATTAAAAAAAAATTAATTTCTTTTTTAAATTAGAAAATTTTTTTAAAAATTAATAAAATTTAATTTTTTTCATAGAAATTAAAAAAAAATTAATTTCTTTTTTAAATTAGAAAACTTTTTTTAAAAATGAATAAAATTTAGTTTCTTTTTTTTATAAATTAAAAAAAAATTAATTTTTTATTTGATCAAGACTACTGAACCCGATATCTCAAAATTCGCTTTGAATCAAGACTGTCAAAAAATGAAATTGAGACAGTTTTGCCAGTTTACCCAATCGGGAGAAAAAAAATAAAATTAAAATGGCGCCAAAAATTCATTGTCCACGTTCGGAAAAATGTGATTTTTTCGCCACAGGATTCCATTTTTGATTTTTTAAACTTTGTTTATAGAGAAAAACAATCTTCCAAGTATCCGTGGGAAAGGATTTAGGGACATTCGAGAATAAGGTTATGGATAAATGGGATAATTAAGAGCGAGAAAATCGAGCTTTATTATTACGCAATCGGACCAGGTACCTGAATTTTAAAGAAAATCATATTTTTTTTTGAATTTAAAAAAAAATTAATTTATTTAAAGAAAATCATATTTTTTTTTGAATTTAAAAAAAAGTTAATTTTTTTAAAGAAAATCATATTTTTCTGATTTTTTAAAAATTTTTTTAAAGAAAATTATATATTTTTAAAATTTTTGCAAAACCACGAATCTTAAATTCCCTACTTTTTGGTCTCGACTGGAAAATTCTGACTTTTCGTGTCGGGACTATTTTGTATAATTTTGATTTTTGCAATGATATAAATATTATTAAATTTTTGCAGAACCACAAATCTTAAATTCCTTCTTTTTGGTCTCGAGTGGAAAGTTCTGACTTTTCGTGTCGGGACCATTTCTGAATAAAACTTATTTTTTAACTTTTACAGTAATATGATTATTATTGAATATTTACAGAATTACGTAAAAAATGTTTTAGAATTTCAAGTGGAAAATTCTCGTCAAGACAACTTCGCAGAAAAATTCATTTTTAAATTTTTTAGAATAGCACAACAAACAAAAATAAAACGAAACGTGGAGAAGTTTTTAAGTAACTTTTGCAACTTCTAACAAGGACACTCGAATGAGGTTGACGGTAGAATCGATTTCTAACAGGATCGCACAAGATTAGCACCTGTTTTGCCGGTGCTGTAGAACGGCCAAAAGAGGTAAAGAAGACCAACACGAAAATGGATTGTTGCGTCTACACCGATTTCATTCCGTCTTCACGTTTTTGCTCAGGTCCAATGGATGGTCCTTCGCAGACACGCACGACTGACCGAACAAATTTGAATACCTTTTTCGAAAAAAAATTTTAATACTTTTTTTAAAATAAATTTAAATATTTTTTAAAATAAATTTAAATATTTCTCTAAAAATAAATTTAAATACTTTTTAAAATAAATTAGAATACTTTTTTTAAAATAAATTTAAATACTTTTTTTAAATTTAAATATTTAAAAAAATTGATCATGAAGTAAAATTACAAAAATAATTATATTGTTTAAAAATTAAAAATTTTTTAAATGAAATTCCTGGAAATTAAAATAGTTTATGTAATAATTTCGATTTTTTGTAAATAAATTTCAAAAATAATATTATTATAAAAACAAAAATTTCTTACAAAATGGTCCTGACACGAAATTTTTTAACTTCTTAGAAAATACAGTAATCCACATGACAATTTTGGTTTTTTAGGATGGTTATTTTTGCAATTTTACAAAATTTTAAAAATAATATTATTATAAAAACAAAAATTTCTTACAAAATGGTCCTGACACGAGTTTCTAAAACTTCTTAGAAACTACAGTATCTTAAGATTTCAATCTTTTTTGACAGTTATTTCGTAATCAATTTTTTAGAAATATATTATTTTTAAGAATATTAAAATTCCAAAGTCAGGGTAGATGAAATACAAAAAAACAATTTTTGAGCTAATAACAAATACAAATCGTTACTATTACTTTTAATTTCCGCCACAAATGTTAAATAATCATAAAAATGTGACAATTGTGTCGGATTTCATAATTATTAAAAGACTAAAGTTACGTTTTTATATGTAAAGTTGACAATTGCCCAAAAGTTAATTTTTTAATTAACTATAAGATACAAAAAAGTAACTTTTGGTTCATTAATAAATAAAATCTTTACTATTAGGTTACAATTGTGTCGGATTTTATAATTGTTAGAAGACTAAAGTTACATTTTTATATGTAAAGTTGACAATTGCCCAAAAGTTAATTTTTTTAATTAACTATAAAATACAAAAAAGTAACTTTTGGTTCACTAATAAATAAAATCTCCACTATTACTTGAAATTTCCGCCACAAATGTCAAATATTCATAAAAGTATGACGATTTTATCACATTTCGTAATTGTTACGGGACTAAGGTTACGTTTTTTGTGTAGGTCTCTGTCCACTTTACGAAGTTGAAAAAAATATAAAACTACTTTTATGTCCTAAAAATTACTAAGTACCTTTATCGAAAATAAACTACTTTGTTTACTCTATTAAAAAAGGCTTTACTAAAATCCTAAAAAATCTACTTGAAATGAATAATTAAATTTTTACGAAATCGATCATCTTTGTGTTCCGCGATCGCGCGGTCAAGTACTCATCTTTTGAGAAAATAAGGGACCAGTTAGTGACGGTCCTTGAGACTCAAGTCTGTCCGTGTTCGTCAGAAGAAGTTTTTCATGTGGACTCCGTAACTTCATCGAGAGACCTCAGCTTTAACAAGTTTACAATAACTAGCCGTGACAGATGATTTAGAAGAGTAAATAGACTTTCTTTGATTCATCGGCAATCATTCAGCTGAATTGTTGACCACAGTAAAATAAGAAATAATAAAATAGTAAAAAATCATCCTAGTAGAAAAGTCAAGAAAATTTAAAATTATACAAAATAGTCCTGACACGAAAAGTCAGAACTTTCCAGACGAGACTAAAAAAGAAGGAATTTAAGATTCGTGGTTTTGCAAAAATTTAATAATATTTATATCATTGTAAAAATCAAAATTCTACGAAATAGTCCTGACACGAAAAGTCAGAACTTTCCAGTCAAGACCAAAAAGTAGGGAATTTAAGATTCATGATTTTGCAAAAAATTAATAATATTTATATTATTATATAGAAATTTAAAATGAAGAAATTCTACGAAATGGTTCTGACAGGAGTTTTAAAAACCTTTCAAAACTTAAAATTCCGATTTTCTGCGATTATTTTGAAACCAGATTTTTAAAGCTGTATTCTTTCAAAACGGATTTAGGAATTTCTAAATTAGGATATTGAACTCTATACCCATCCTCAAAGTTTAATTATTATATATTAACATACTCTAGGAATTAAAATAGTAAAAGTATCGATTTAAAAAGAATTTCGAAACGGGTATGAGTCAAAGAGGAGCAAATTTGAGTAGAAGGAAGAGGGTATTTGTCGATGGGAAATATTTGTTAATGAAGACAACTATCGATGGAGGGTATCTGTCGATGGAAAGTATCTATCGGTGAGGGGCATCTGTCGATGAGGAATATCTATATATGGAGAGGGTATCTGTCGATGAAAAGTACCTATCGATAAAGGGTATTTGTAGATGGGGAACAATTGTCAATGAAAAGCAACTTTCGATGAAGAATATTTGTTAGTAGGGAGTATCTATAGATGGGGAGGGTATCTGTGGGTGAAGAGCAACTATCGGTGAAAAGTATCTGTCGATGAAGAATATCTATAGATGGGGAGGGTATCAGTGGGTGAAGAGCAACTATCGGTGAAAAGTATCTGTCGGTAAGGAATATCTATAGATAAAGAAGATATTTGTGGGTGAAGAGCAACCATCGATGGAGGGCATTTTTTGATGGGGAACAAATGTCATACAACCGTTCGAAGTTCATCGATTTGACAGACATTCCTTTACTCAAACCAGGAGAAAACGACATTGGACCACTCTCGAACCAGCCGAGTGACCATGACCGCTGCAGAACAACAAAAAGGCGCGAAATCGTCCGAATAATTCAGATCCTTTCACATGCCGTCAAGTATCCTGACGAGAAAAAACGATTCTACTGTTTCGAAATTCACGGTCAATTTTGTTTTGCAAATTATCCCACCACGAATTTAGAATTTAAAAAAATTCGAAATTTATATAATTATAAAATTTTTTCAAAGGAATTTTTAGAAATAATATTATTTAAAAAATTAAAAATAATATTATTTAAAAAATTAAAAATAATATTATTATTTAAAAAATTAAAAATAATATTATTTAAAAAATTAAAAATAATATTATTTAAAAAATCAAAAAAAAATATTATTTAAAGAATCAAAAATAAAATTTTTAAAAATTTTGTTTTGAAAAAAATTTCCAAATTTTTAAGTGAAAAATTATAAAATTTAAAATATTTCAAAAATAAAAAAATTTTTAAATTGTAAAAATAAAAAATATAGAATTTTAAAAATCAGAAAAATGTAAAAATTATGAAATTTTAAAAATAAAAAACTCAGAAAAATGTAAAAATAAAAAAAATTAAAACTTTCATGGATTTGTGTTCAATAAATCTAATACTTTGTAAAAATTTTAAGAACAAAATTTTTTTCTATAATCCTTAGCGGAAACGTTTTTAGTCGTAAAATCAAATAAAAGCATTTTTCACAAACGTATATTTTTTAAAACAATGATTTTTGAATTTAAAAAAATATCGAATTGTTCTTTTGTCTTCCTCCGTTGGATTTTTTTTTTGACTACAGTACTGAGGTTGACCTCAAAGTTAAAATTGCAAGTTGTGTCTAAAATTTAGATAAATAAGTCAAAATAAAATTCTGCAAGTTGCACGCAACATTTAAGCAGACGGATCGATATCAAATTTAAAATTAACATAAAATTTGCAAGTTGCTTGCAACATTCGAACAGATAGGTCGACTCAAAATTAAATTTGCAGGTTGCGCGCAAGGTTTAGAGAAGTCGACATCAGAATCAAATTTGCAGGTTGCGTGCAAGGTTTAAATAAATTGATATTGTGGGCTGCAGATTGCGCGCAGGGTTCAGATAAATTGATATTATAGGCTGCAGGTTGCGCGCAAGATTTAAATAAATTGTTATTATAGACTGCAGGTTGCTCGCAAGATTTGAATAGATTGATCAACATGAAAGTAAAATTTACAATTTGTGACATTTTTGAACAAGCCGATGTACTCAATTATTGAACAAAATTGAATTTGATTTTGACCGTTCTATAGACCTCATCACAGGTGGTAAACTCGAGTATAAACAATCGGCGACGAAATCTCCCGTTTTGGGACTCTCGAATTCCCTCAAAATAACCGGATCGTTCTCAGCTGTCAAGTGCCAAACCGTAATCCGATTAAGATGGACACTTGAAGATTTTTTGAATATTCTAATTTTGGGAATAACGAGGACAAGATCGGATTTTTAAAATCCAACGATTTTTTTGATTTTATAATGTTTAAAAAAGTAAAATTTTTTCGAATTTTATAATATTTAAAAAAATAAAAATTTTATCATATATTTTAAAATTGAAAATAATAAAGAAAACGTTAAATTTTATGACCTTCAATAAACTCGAAAAAGAATTTTATTAAATGTTTTAAAATTAAAAAAAATAAAAATTTATTATATATTTTAAAATTTAAAATAATAAAGGAAAATCAAAGTTAAAAAAGTAAAATTTACTATATATTTTAAAATTAAAAAAATAAAAATTTATTATATATTTTGAAATTTAAAAAAATGAAAATAAAAATTTATTGTATATTTTGAAATTTAAAAAAATGAAAATAAAAATTTATTATATATTTTGTAATTTAAAAAAATAAAAATAAAAATTTATTATATATTTTGAAATTCAAAATAAAGAAAAATCAAAATTAAAGAATCTTGTTTTGTATTTTAAAATTTAAAATGATGAAAAAAATCAAAATTAAGACCTTCAATAAAATCGAAAAGGAATTTTTGTGTATATTTTAATCTTTAACGACGGAAAATCAGATTTTAGGAATTTTAAAGAGAAAGTTTCCGAAAGGAGCGCCGCCGATGAATCAGGCGCAAACATCGGCGTGAATGATGATAACAGTTTCCTACGCAAATATATTTTCCATGTTTGAGTACCAGGCATTCCTTTATCAGAGTTTAGTGACTTCGAGAAAGGTCAGATCTAGTTTCCTAAAGGGCAGGATTAGTCGAAAGTTTGTTATCAAAGGATAAACATAATCCGAATATTTATTAGAAAAGATTTTTATAAAAAATCAATTATTAGTCAATGCGAATTTAGGAACAATGAAGTTTTTTAATCAGAAGATTCTTCAGTTGATCAATGTTTCGTCCGAAATAAATGTTTTTTTCATCTCCGACAAGTTGAGCAAGGTAGTCGCTGAAATATTCAAATTTATAAAATTCAAAATAAACTTTTTTCACGAAATGGTCTCAAAGCGAAGTTTTAATACTTTCCAGTCGAGATTCAAAATTACAAAATTTAATGTTTATATAACTTAGTAAACATTATGATCATAATCATACTGTTGTAAAAAATTAAAAAAATACATTTTCATGCGAAATGGTCCTGAAGCGAAAAATTAAAACTTTCCAATTAAGACCAGAAAGCAGAAAATTTGATGTTTATGAATGTAAAAACCCAAATGAAATAATATTGTTACAGAAATTAATTCCATTACAAAGTGGTCCTAACACGAAGTTTTAGAACTTCTTAGAAACTACAGTAACTTAGGTAATAATTTCGGGATTAATTTTTAGAAACATATTCTTCTTAAATAGATTTGAAAACATCTGATTTAAGATTATTTGAGGTATATAGCTTTTCACCCACTCTTCGAGGGTTAATTATTATCCATGCAAAAAAGATATATTAAAACAGCTCTAGTGTATCAGATATATCACATTTAATGTGCCGGTATGTAAATTAAGCATAGCATACAAGTATATTTCTTCAGTGTATTCATAAATTGAATATAATGCACCGATGTTATACTTAATCCACCGACACATTGAATATAATATATCGATATCAACTAAATATATTAATATATTGAATATAATGTATTTGATACATCAGAGTCGTTTCAATATATTTTTTCTTCTTTGTTTTCCTTAGTGATAAGCACATAAAGCAACAACGTTTTTTCAATTTGTTCTGTCGTTTCAATATATTCATGTATTGAATACAATGCATCGATATCAACTAAATATATCAATATACTGAATATAATATATCCGATATATCAAAACTGTATTAGTGTACCTATACATTGAATACAATGCACCGATACTATACTTAATATACATACATATTGAATGTAATGTATCCGGTAAATCAAAATCGTTTTAATGTATCCATGCATTATATACCATGTATCTATTTTTGTGTGTATATAAACCTACTTTCAGATATCTTAGAAATCACAATTAATACTACAGTATGTTATGAAAATATATGCTTTTTTTGTATTCAAAATTAAATTTTTAACATAGTTACTGACCTGTTTGTCAACTCCGCGATGCTCAAGGAATAAAATTCCACGTTGTTCAATTTTCTGATTCTTTCTGCAGGTACTGTAGCGTCATCTTGAGAGAATCCGTCACTCACAAGGACCACGACTGTTGGAACGTTACGTCTTCTGGTTCCAAGTAACTGTAGGGCATTCTCCAAAGCAGCCCCGATGTAGGTCGTTCCGGTGATGAGTCTGACACGATCCAGAGCTGTCGTCAGATCCGAATTTGTGGAGAAAGTATCGAAACTCCATTCTGTTTTCTGGATAGCACTTCCGGCGAACTGAAGTAAAGCCACTCGATGGACGTCTTCCTGTATATTGGTTTCTTGAAGGATCTGTTTTAAGAACTCCTTCTGTTCATCGTAGATCTTCTGCACAGATCCGGAACTATCAACGAGGAACAGTAAATCTATAGGACATTTTCCGTCGATTCTGGAGGTCGAAGGACGAGTGAACCGACTTCGTGTAGTAGTCCGTGGTTTTGGCGTCGTCGTTATCCGTCTAGTAGTCGTTGGACGAGAAGTAACAACTGTCGACGACGATTTTCTAGCCGCTGTCGTCCGGATTTTCTTGGTTGTAGTAGGTTTCACAGTCGTGGATCTTCTTGTAGTTGATGTTGCAGGTCTTACTGTAGATGAACGGCTCTTAGAGTTTGGTTTGAAAGAAAGGAATTTTTTTCTTTCTTCTTCGGTCATATCAAATACATCTTTGACATTTTCTGATTCAGCAGGAGGTCGGAAGACAGGAACGGCGAAGATCCTTTGAGCCGATGGGCTTTCTTCATCAATTTTCTTTTCTGATTTTTGAGGAGAAGTTTTTTGAACGGATTTATTAATTAAAGGAGTTTCAGATTTCATTGTGATTGGTTGTACTGTAGTGAAGTTGGAGTTTTCTGTAAGTCCTACTTTAGCAGCTTCGGAAGATGAGGATTCTACTTTAGTGGCTTCAGAAGATGAGGATTCTACTTTAGTAGCTTCAGAAATTGAGGATTCTAGTTCAGTAGCTTCAGAAGCTGAGGACTCTACTTTAGTGGCTTCAGAAGCTGAGGATTCTACTGTAGTGGCTTCAGAAGATGAGGATTCTGTTCTTGAAGATGATTCAGTTGTTGGAATTCCGTCAACAGTGTCGTTGATGTCTTCGTTAGTGTTGTCTACTAGGATTGTTTCTAAATTGTCTTCAGAATCGGTTAATTCTAGATTTATTTTGTTTTTGTTATCTAATAAGAATTCTACTTCTGGTTTCACTTCACCGATGACTTTCTTGATTTCTTTTTCTGTTTTTTCTTTACTACTTTCTTCTGCTAATTCTAAAAAGTCCAATGGAGGTAAAATTCCTTGATTCAAGATAGAAGCAGGAGGTTTCAACGTCGTGGATTCGTGTTTTCTGAACCAAGAGGGCCCGATCTGACTACAGGCTCTGGCTCTTTCGGCGTCGTTCAGAAGAGCAGTCCTCAATCTCGACAACTCATCAGGACTAAAAATATTCAAAATTATTTCAATTAAAAAACATTTTAAACAATTTCGAAATTTTAATACATAATTGTGTATATTGTTAAATTGAAACAAAGTATCTAGGACACGGTAATCAGACTCGAGGGTTCTGAATCTGAAGTCGAAATTGATCATTAATCTTCATAGGGTCAATTTTTGATTGTGATTTCAGATTCAAGTTCTACAGATCTGATTACTGTAGGTTGGGGTAGTTTTTATTTGGATTTAAAGTCAGAATTAAAAATTGATTTTCAGAATCCGAAAATTCAGAATCTACAGACCTGATTACTGTAGTTTAAATAGTTTTTGATTTAAAAATACATAAAATTATGTACCAAAATTGTATTCAGAAAATTTCAAAGTTATCTAGAATGGATGTTAATGAACGTTCTACCAACCCAAAGACGTTTTGCTTATCTCCGGCGATTCTGCTCATTTCTGACTCGAATCCATCATCCCCGACGCTGACGACGTAGATCTTCACTCCTTTGAGATCTCTTAGTTGAGCTGCAGGTTTGAGTGGATCATCAATTGAAAGTCCATCTGTGAAGAGAATGATCACCTTTAATGCGTCTTTTCTGGAAATAAAAAACTATTTTTATCGAAAAACGAAAACAAACCGGGCTCCTCTGTCTTCTCGGAAAAGTTCGGCTTCGGCCTTCCGGAGAGCGTATCCAGTTCGGGTGACTCCTGACTGGAAATTTATTTGTTTTAAATGTTGTCGGATGTCTTCCACAGAAGGATAAGTCCCGAGGGCAAATTCAGTGAGAGGAAATCCCGCATACTGTACCGCGGCCACGTGAACAGCGTCGGGTTCTATCTGGAGCGAATCCACCAGGGCCACTGCCCATCGAACATGTTCTTGGTAGATCTCCTCAATGCTTCCGGAAGTATCCAGAAGAAACACCAAATCCAATTTTGGCAAACATTCTTCGTAAAAATTCAAAGTTGTTTTAGTTTCTGCCTCAGGGATCGGGGACGAATCTGGTTCTTCTTCGATTTCGTAATCTTCAGGAGTCCAAATTTCAGTTTCATTTCCAAAATTATCTTGTATGATTTCAACAATTTCAGAATTTACAAAATTAAATAACAATATTGCAAAAATAAATCGACACAACAGCATGGTTCCACAAAATGAAGGAAGACTGGATCCGATCCTTCTCGATTTCGGATATCCACGACAGTCATTTTCATTTTTCTTAAAGCCGTGTTTGTCATTAATTGTATGAACGACAGTTTTCTAGAGAGAAAAGATCCTGATAATATCCGTTACAAGATAAAATCAGAACGACCTGATTGCGTTTCTGGCTTTGATTAATTTCAAAAATTTTCAAAAAGTCATAAAAACAAAAATTAAATTTCTGAATTTCAAGATTTTTTTGATAATTAATTTCAAAAATTTTCAAAAAGTCATAAAAACAAAAATTAAATTTCTGAATTTCAAGATTTTTTTGATAATTAATTTCAAAAATTTTCAAAAAGTCATAAAAACAAAAATCAAATTTCCGAATTTCAAAATTTTTTTGATAATTAATTTCAAAAAGTTAAATTTACTAATTTTTGATAATTGTTAAAATTTTCAGAAATTAAATTTCCGAATTTCAAAATTTTTTTGATAATTGATTTCAAAAATTTTCAAAAAGTCATAAAAACAAAAATCAAATTTCCGAATTTTAAAATTTTCAAAAATTAAATTTCTGAATTTCACAATTTTTTTGATAATTAATTTCAAAAAGTTAAATTTACTAGTTTTTAATAATTATTAAAATTTTCAGAAATCAAATTTCTGAATTTCAAAACTTTTTTGATGATTGATTTTGAAAAAAGCCGTTTTTAATCTAATTTTTAATTTTAAAAAAGTTGTTTTTAATTGAGTTTTCAATAATTAATCAAGAAAATTTAAAAAAATCACTTTTAATTAAATTTTTATTTTTTTTAAATCAGATTTTATTATTTTTTTTTTAAATCGAATTTTTTAATTTTTTTTAAAATTGAATTTTATTATTTTTTTTAAAATCGAATTTTTTTATTTTTTTTAAATCGACTTTTTTTATTTTTTTAAAACTTTATTGATGATTTTGTATACAGTAATTAATCTTCAGAGACAAATGAAGGATATACTTCACATGACCTAAATTTAGAAACTTTTCAATCAATCTAAAAGGGATATATTTCAAAAAAATTAATTACGAAATCCTAAAAGATCATGGAACAGTTACGGAAAAGTGAAATTGTCAGATTGCATTTCTATCAAGTTCTAGAAATTCACGTAGAGATAATTCCACAAAAACTTCATTCATAATTTTTAAAATAACAAAATTGATTGCGAAATAATATAAAATTGCAAAATGATCATAATATAAAATCGAAATTGTAGATTATCATAATTTCTAAGAATTTTTAATTTTTCGTGTTGGGATCATTTCGTGAAAAATATATTTTTAATTTTCACAAAAATGTGATTAATTACGAAATGATCATAAAACCGAAATTATAGATTATCATAATTTCTAAGAATTTTTAATTTTTCGTGTTGGGACCATTTTGTGAAAAATTTATTTTTAATATTCAAAAAAATGTGATTAATTACGAAATGATCATAAAACCGAAATTATAGATTATGATAATTTCTAAGAATTTTTAATTTTTCGTGTTGGGACCATTTCATGGAAAATTTATTTTTAATATTCACAAAAAAGTGATTAATTACGAAATGATCATAATGCAAAACCGAAATTGTAGATTATCATAATTTCGTGGAAAATTTATTTTTGATTTTTATACAATTATGATTGTGATTATACTTTTGCAAAATTAGAAAAACATTAAGTTTTATACTTTTTGGTCTCGACTGGAAAATTTTAATTTTTCGTACCGGGACCATTTTGTGAAAAATTTATTTTTGATTTTTTATACAATTATGAATGACAGATTTACATGATTAACCCAGAAAATTTTTAATCTCTGATGGTTGGTATTTCCAAATTTGGATTTGTTTTGACTTATTTTTAATTTGAGTGATGAATGGATAAACCTGAGAAAACCCCAAATGACGGAATGTCTAACTCGCAAAACGTCAAGTGACAGGTATTCCGACGGACTAGGGCTGCACCTCTGGACGGCTCGATCTCGTCGTTGAAAATGAAACAAAGCAAGTATCGACCTAGGTTCGCTAGATGGGGAGGACGATGTCAACGGATAACTTGCGCGAGTGGATGAAAGACCGAGGAAAGTTCATACCGAGCGAGTTGTTGATGAAAGACCTGAGATAAAATCGTTTGTCGACGAATTCAACTCCAGATTAGCGCTCATTAAGCTGTCCGAAAAGTACATTATTAAGAGTTTGATTTTTCAGAATTTGAAACTTGTTGAAAAATCATATCTATGACAATAAGCCCTCAGGGAGGATCGTATTTTGTTCCGATCCGGTTTATTTCAATTGCTATTGTTCAAAGGACGCTACTCCTCGGGAACTTTTAAATTTTCATTTTTTGTCGTTTTCGAATCTGCGACAAGCTTGGCTGTCAGTAGTCCGATTCATCCTGGAGACAAAAACTAATTTTTTTTGGATCTTTGTGTTTTCAAATTTCATCGGATTAATTCATGTACGCGATTGCGAAATTTAGCAATTAGTTTTTACAGTATATTTCAGAATTGCCCGACAGATGTTTTCTTCTTTTGAATCTTGTTCTTGTCCATCATGAATGTGACTTTTCAAGACCCCCCTAACGGTGTCCTCCCATCGGCTCAGCGATGTCGGCAATTCGTAGAGCAATTGAAAAAATTTCTTGTTACTTCGGATAATCCCAGTGCTTCGGCTTCTCAAATCGGCACGGGACTTTCTGACATAGGGTTCCTGCTCCTAAGGTTGAAAGATCAATTAATATCAACAGACCAAAGGTACATTATTAAATTTTGGGAAATTTCTAGAATTATTTTAGATATTTTAAAAATTTTTCGAAATTATTTTAGATATTTTTGAAATTAATTTCTTAATATTATTAATTTTTAAAATGTTTGAAATTATTTTAGCTATTTTTGAAATTAATTTTTTAATATTATTAATTTTTTAAATTTTTGAAATTATTTTGGATATTTTTGAAATTAATTTTTTAATATTATTAATTTTTAAAATTTTTGAAATTATTTTGGATATTTTTGAAATTAATTTTTTAATATTATTAGTTTTTAACATTTTTGAAATTATTTTTTCAGATCAGCAAGTTTTCCGGCAGAATTTGCTTCGAAACAACATAACGGTCTGGCTTTACTTATCAAGATCGTGGTAGTACTACAAGGAATTGTAAATATTGTCAATAATAAGTCCTCAAAGTTTTCAAGTCTACTAAATCGTAAAAATTCAGCAACGAACGTCCGTAGGAAAGCCTCCGTGTCGGAGGCGGATTGTATGGAGTGCATCAAGCTGGTCCTTGAAAAAGCGGTAAATACTCTTAATTTTTTTTCGTAATTTACTAAAACGCTTTACAGTCGAATGCTTGGCAGATTCTTCTCGAAAATCCGCAAAATCTTGAAGTTATAGTTTATTCAATCAATAGTCCTCAACTTGACTCAAAATGCTATTCTTTGGAAATCCTAATCGGACTTCTGGATCAACCCCATGGATTTGATCTTTTTTTTAAATGCGTCAACGTGATTGCAGCAAGGACCGGTGATTACGCAAGATTGTCAATAATCGTAGTTCAATTGAAACATGGATTACATACGTCCAAACTCCACATCCAGATCCTCATTGCGAGATTGATGAACAAGTTGATGGTCAGATCCCCGACTGTCAACCACAGATTGCTAACTCAAGCCGAAGCTGGTGTAGCTCATTATTCTCCAGAATACGTCGAAAAATTACTAAATACCGCCGGAGGAACCCTCGGAGGACGTGAGATTCTCGCAGAAGAGTTAGTCATCTGGAGGAATCTTTGTGCTTCTGCCGTTCCTTATACAGGAACTCCCATCATAGGAAACCCGAACAGATCGATAGATTCAGGACATGGACGATCTTCCCAACCTAGTTATGAGTCTTCAGAAGACTCTCAAGGTCGAAGAAGGATCCGAACTACATTCAAAACACCTCCCGTAAGTTCCCATTGTGAATAATAATTGACTTTTCGGTCGAATGTCAACAAACAAACTTTCGTCGAAGATCTTTTTCAAAGGAAATTTTACTAAAGATGATTTTTAGGCTCAAACCTCGTTGACCAAAAATATTGAACGCCAAAGACTACGAAGACATGGAGAAAATCAAAGTAATTTTTACAACGAATTTTCGCAAACATTATCGAAATCAGGAGAATCAAACAACGTTAATTATCCTTCTAAAAAATCGTATTTTGCCGATTTTGAAACTTTGGGAAGAATGAGAAGAGTGAAATCAGAATCCGCCATGGGGATTGATGACGTAGAAGAAGATGAAGATTATTCCACCAGAACTCAGAACAGAAGACTGAAAAGATTCAACAATGATTACAATGATTATGCAACACCGCCTATGGCACATAACACCTATAATAACAAGTTATCTCAGAGTATTCATGATTTATCTGCAGCACATATGTCTCCGGCGTTGTCTGACACGATTCCTAGAAGGAGTGCAGAAGCTCCTGGGAAATTTTACACAGGAAATACTTTGGGTAGATATCCACAGAATTATGAATCGGTGACGCTGAATAGAGCATTTAGACAAGCTGTTTCGCCTTCGTACTCCAACGCGTCGTCGCAGCACGAACACCTTCCGGGACAGAGGAGTGCTCAGTTGCCCCCTCCCCATGGGGGCTTTAGTTACTTGTTTCCCACACTTCCGATAGTTGATCGGGTCGTCGGGAGATCGAAGACCCCAGATACCTTCTCTGAAAACCACATGTCTCTCGGATCTTCCGGTTTCTTGTCTCCTAAACAGAATAATTACGATCATTCTGTTCCACTTTTATCTCCAGGATCTGCTCCGAATGATAATCCTAATAATGTCGTTTACATTCCTATCAACATGGTGGAAAAACAAAAATTACTAAGTCCCCGGACGATCGAAATGCCTCAGGACAGATTCCACTCACCAGGAATCATGTCCCCTGCGGGAGATGAACCGAATTTTCACAGATACGACAAAAGAAGACAAACCGACACTGCTGTCTTTAATGAGAACGTTAATTCTCAATCAGGACATCGTCAAAACAAAAATAATCATTCTGCAGCAACAGGTGGATTAGGAGAAGACGTAAAAGATGCATTACGAGAATTTGATTACTTGAATGACTATGACGCGGCATCCGTCCGTAGCGGGACCTTAAACCAGAATCCGACAGCCATTTATCATTTTTAATTTTAATCAGTTTTAATAATTATTGTTGCTCATTTTCAGTGCAATAAGATAAAAAAATGAATTTATTAATAAAATCTAAAATATGTTTATTAATAAAAATTAAAATAAAGTTATTAATAAAATTAAAAATATATTTATTTAAAGAATTTGGAATAAATTAATTAATAAAATTTAAAATGAATTTGTTAAAAAAATTAAAAATATATTTATTAATAAAATTTAAAATATTTTTATTAATAAAATTTGAAATAAATTTATTAATAAAATTTAAAATAAATTTGTTAAAAAAATTTAAAATATGTTTATTTATAAAAAAATTGATATATGAAATTCTTCGATTTTATTGAATTTCATTTTTTTGTAGTGTTTTAATAAAAAACTGAAAAAATTTGTAGTCAAATGGAATTAGAGTATATATAAAAAAAAAATAAAAAAAGTTCTCAAATATCCATAGTTTTTTGTAGTTCATTTATATCGTTATATGAAGGCTCTCAAATATCCATTGAAAGGAACATATAGGGATTTTCAGAGATCTTTTGCCTTAATATCTGTTGAGTTTTCCGAATTTTTAATATTGATATATAAAAATCTTCAAATATACACAAAATTTAAAATTTCCGAAATTTTCTAGCAATAATATAAACATCTTAGAAGTTTTTAAATATTGATATATAAAAATTTTTCTATCAATTTTTCGAATTTTTAATATTGATATATAAAAATCTTCAAATATACACAAAAAAACAGAAGGATTTCTAAAATCTTCCAACAATAATGTTAACATTAGAAATTTTTAATATTGATATATAAAAATGGAATAATTTTCATTACTTTTTGCAATTTTTAAATATTAATATATAGAAGTTTTCGAATATCCATTAGATTGAAAAGATATTATATAAGAAGTTCAAAAATCTTCCAACAATAATATAAACATTAGAAATTTTTAAATATTGATATATAAAAATTGAATAATTTTTGTCAATTTTTCGGATTTTTAATATCGATATATAAAAATCTTCAAATATACACAAAAAAACAGAAGGATTTCTAAAATCTTCCAACAATAATAAAACATTAGAAATTTTTAAACATTGATATATAAAAATTGAATAATATTTGTCAATTTTTCGAATTTAAATTTTTATTTTTTTTGTAAATATGTGATTGATGTTTAAAATAAAAATTTTTATCAAGAATTTACGTGCTTACCCGAGGAAAGCAATGTTTCATTGGCTGCACAATCTTCAAAACAAAAAAATACATCATTTTTAAAGTTTCAAAAATTTTTAAAAAGAAGAATTAACTGAGAATTGGGCAATTTTGTGAAAAAAATTAAATTGAACATTTTTAAAAATCAAATTTAAGTAAAAATGAGAAACAATCTGAGATTTGTCGATGGAGGACTTGAAGAATATTCTACAGTATGCTTGATGACTTTGGAATGGTCGCAATTTAGCCAAGTGTACGGTAACGGGAAAGTACTGTAAGTTCGTGGAAGATTTTTCAGAATAAATTTATTGTTTAAGTTGTCGAGGATTACTGTATACAGTAAAGTCAGAAGACATCGGAAAAAATTTTTAAATTATAAAATTAGAAATTTTTCTTACAACTTCTGAGGTATACTGTATACAGTAATTTTGTAACTTGAGACATTTTCGAGAAAAATTAGAATTTAAGTTGTGGAAGATTACTGTATATCGTATGCCTCAGAAGTTAAAAAAATCGAAATTTCAAAGTTTTCTTACTGTAACTTCTTAAGTGTACTGTATACAGTAATTTCATAACTGAAAATATTTCAAAAAAGAAGTTATTGAAAATTACTGTACATCTCAGAATTCAAAAGAAAAACCGAAATTTTAAAGTTTTCTTACTGTAACTTCTTAAGTGTACTGTATACAGTAATTTTGTAACTGAAAATATTTCAAAATTGTTTACAGTATAACTTTTCGAAGATTACCGTATATCTTAGAAGTTAGAAAATTCAGTTTTTTCGAAATTTAAAAAAATAAAAATTTTTTTGCAACTTTTGAGGTATACGGTATACAGTAATCTGAAATACTCTATACTGTGGGTTGTCGAAGGCCTTCCACTGGTCTACAGTACTTCCCTTGTTACTGTACATTGATCCAACTTACAACCGACAATCCCAAAGTCACCAGTCATACTGTACTCCAAATCCCGACAGTTACTAATCGAGGATTATTTGGCAAGAAAATTTTAATGAGCTTCGTTGTGACATTTTTCGGATTTTTTGAGGTTGGCAGTTTAGTGACCGTAAGTCAAGTAACCATAATAACTATTTCCGCTCATCGTAGGGTACTGAGAGTAGTAGCCCCCGGGGTAGGCGTAGGGACTCATGCCATAGGGTCCTCCGTAGCTGTAAGGCATGACAGCCTTATCCGCTCCCATGTACTGTAGGTAAGCCTGGTGTTTGCTTTCGAAAGCTTCATCTCGTTCTTTCTGGAAAAATTTGATTTTCTTAATTTATTCAAATTTTTAAAAAATCGATTTTCTTAATTTATTCAAATTTTTAAAAAATTTGATTTTCTTATTAATTAAAATTTTAAAAATTTGACTTAGAATTTTTAATTATTTCTAAAATTCCTGAATTTAATTTTTTACTGTTTCATTTCTTTAAATTTTTTATTATTTAATTTTTAATTATTTTTTTTTTGTTTTTTTTCTAATTTTTAATTATTTTTTTTGTTTTTTATTTTCAAACATACTCACATGGATAGCATTTGTGGCGAATCCGAAGAAACCGGCCGAAGCTATGAGGAACAAAAGCCCGATCCAATATCCGAAATAGGACAATCCATATTTGTATTCTGTGGATTGACGAAGGCTCTAAAATAAACAAAATAATTTCAAATTCGTTCTTATTTGAGACTTACAGGATCCCATGATCCCATGAACGGCGGAACTTTCAGAACGTTGATTTCCCAATATTGGATCAAATGGAAAAGACACAAAACGGCAGCAAAAAAGAATACTAAAAAATTTCAAATTATTTAAATCTAAATTTTTATATTATTTAAACTCAAAAATTTCAAATTATTTAAATTTAAATTTTTATATTATTTAAACCCAAAAATTTTATATTATTTAAATTTAAATTTTTACACTATTTAAACCCAAAAATTTCATTTTATTTAAATCTAAATTTTTATATTATTTAAATTCAAAAATTTCATATTATTTAAATCTAAAATTTCATATTATTTAAACCCAAAAATTTCAAATTATTTAGATCTAAATTTTTATATTATTTAAATCTAAAATTTCATTTTATTTAGATCTAAATTTTTATATTATTTAAATCCAAAAATTTTACACTATTTAAACTCAAAAATTTTATATTTTTAAACTCGAAAATTTCATTTTATTTAAATCTAAAAATTTCCAAAATTCTAATTTTTATATTTCTTTAATTCAGATATTTTTTAAATTTTTAATTTTCATGTTTTTTAAATTTTTAATTTTCATGTTTTTTAAATTTTTTACTGTACTTACTGGCAATGGCCAAGACGGCAGTGGTCATCTTGATGTACCTCGTCCTCTGGCTCCAGCAGCTGACGATCCCGATGAATATGGTGATCCCCAAAGCCACGAGTCCCAGAAGGAAAAGTACAAGACAAGCCCTGAGGGCATAGAAACGGAATTTCTGACTTGAATTGTACTTTTCATAAACAGCATTTTGCGGATAAAGATCAGGATTTTCAATACAAGTACTGGTCAAGTATGTGTAAGATCCAATGTCTGAAAATAAAAAAATCCAAAATTATTCATTTTCAAAACCACTTCAAAAAGTCGAAAATTTTCTTTTTTTAAAAAAATTCATTTTTAAAAAAATTTTTATTTTTAAAATTATTTTTGATTTTTTTTGAAAAAAATTTTTTTAAAATTATTTTTGATTTTTTTAATAAATCTAAAAATAGAAATTTTTCATCCGAAACTTTTGTGGATTTATGACGGATAAAATTTAATTTAAATTTTTTGAATTGATTTGACTGACCTGTAGGAACGTTCGTCGGAAAACAGATATGATACAATCCATAAGTCCTCGTGAAATAAATCGGATTTCTCCAAAAACTGTCTCCGATTTTTTTTGCAACATCTTGATTGTTGTTAATTGCTTTTCTATCAACCTAAAATTTATTTTAAATTATTATCATTAAATTTAAAATTTCTAAAAAGTGAAAATTTTTGCAAAATGGTCCTGACGAGAATTTTCACAACTTTTTAGAAATTACAGTAATTCATAATTTTGGCTTTGTGCAGTGATTTTTCGTAATTTTGGATGACTTTGCAATTATTTTTTAAATAATGTTTTTTATAAACGAATTTGGAAACTGAAATTACGGTATATAGGGTAAGTGAAATTACAGTATATAGGGTGCTTGATTCTGTGTTTATTTTCCGAGGTTAATTTTTGTAAATTAAAATTTCCACGAAAAATTAAAACTGCAATTTTTTCGTCGAAACCAGATTTGATTTTTAAAAAAAAATAAAAATCGGACAAGTAGGGCCAGAGGTGAAGAAAATTGTCGAAAAAAACTGAATTTCCAGTTTTTTTTAATTTGTCCTCATTGTTGAATTTAAAAATGTCTTAAAAAAGAAAATTGATTAAATCGGAAGTTGACATACCTCATATTCTGTCCAATCTGTGGTGAACCCTGCGGCAATAATGATGCAGCTGCCGACGAAGAGGAAAACCGCACTCAAGGAAAGGAGCACCGGCGAAGAGAGCCCCATATCTAGTAGTTATAACCCTGAAAATGAAATTCAATAATAAAATGATTAAAATTATTTAATAATTACAACTCGAAAAAAATTCAACAATAAAAAAATTAAAATCATTAAACTATTATAACCCTAAAAATAAAATTCAACAACAAAATAATTAAAATTATTTAATAATAAAACTCGAAAAAAAATAATAAAATTACATAAAATTAAAACAGGTATTTTTTTAAATTTAGAAAACTTCAAAATTTTCAGTAAGAATTTGGACAGTTTCGAAATTCTCTAAGAAATTTTAGAAGACTTCAAAACTTCTTAGAGAATTTTGAAAGATGTTGAAATCTTCTATGAGATTTCAAAAGATTTTGGAATTTTCTGCAAAATTTTAGAAGACTTCGAAATTCTCTAAGAAGTTTTAAAAGACTTCGAAATCTCCTAAGATGTTTTAGAAAATTTCAGAATCTTCTATGAGATTTCATAAGATTTCGAAATCTTCTGTAAAATTTTAGAAAACGTCGAAATCTTCTGAGATTTTAGAAAACTTCAGAATCATCTGTAAAATTTTAGAAAACTTCAGAATCATCTATGCAATTTTAGAAAACTTCGAAATCTTCTAAGATTTTAGAAGACTTAAAAAGTCTCTAAGAAATTTAGAAAGATTTCATAAGACTTCGAAATCTTCTGTAAAACTTTACAAGACTTCAGAATCTCCTAAGAAGTTTTAAAAGACTTGAGAATTTTCAATAATATTTTTAAAAACTTCAGAATCTTCCGCGAAATTTCAAAAATTTCGGAAATTTTATTATTTTTCACGAAATTTTTAAAGAATTTTCTCAAAAAATAAGCAATAAATATTTGAAGAACTAATATCTTTTCAAGGAACGATTGCCAAAGGAATTCAAAAGGATGGTTTACACGTATTTTACGAATGCATGAACAAACGGTCAGTTTTTCCTTCTCCGAAGAACGGCCTCGACCGCTTTGACGCCGACCGACTGATATTGCGCAGGACAGTAGCAACAAGGACGATCTTGTCTCGTTTTTACCAATACTGCCACGATTCCCACATGTCCTAAATCGCTCGAGAAAGGATATCACGGCATAAAGAGAAGACGTTCGGGAATTTTAAGATGGCTGTACGACAGTCGCTTCCCTGGGGCACTTGATCCCTAAGATTTTTTAAGTTTTTTAAATAATTAAAAAAAAATGGAAAATAAATCATAAAAAAGTTGCCTTTTTGGGGCACTTGATCCCTAAGATTTTTTAATTTTTTAAATAATTTTTTTGAAAATTTAAATTTTAAATAATTTAAAAATAATTTAAAAAAATTGGAAAATAAATAATAAAAAAGTTGCTTTCTTGGAAGAACTCAATCCCCAGAATTTTAGTTTTTTAATTTTTCTTTTTAATTAATTAAAAAACAATTTTAAAAAATTAGAAAATAAATCATAAAAAAGTTGCTTTTTTGGAAGAACTCAATCCCCAGAATTTTTAGTTTTCTAATTTATTTTTAGACTACTTTTTAGATAATTATTTTAGGTAAATTTATTATTAAAAAAATAATATAAATATTACAAACTCAGAAATTAAATATTTTAAGAAAAAAGAATTTTATGATTTTTTTTCTAAATAAATTTTTTATTTTTGATTATTTTAGATAATTTTAATATTAAAAAAGTAAAATTTGTACTATAAAATCAGAAATTAAATATTTCGAGGACGAATTTCTATGAAAAATTTGAAAAAAAAAATTTAAAAAATAAAAAATTTAAGAAATTAAAAAATTTAAAAAATCTAAGAAATTAAAAAAATTAAAAAAATCTAAGAAATTTTAAAAAAACAATAAAAATTTAAGAAATTAAAAAAACAAAAAAAATCTAAGAAATTTTAAAAAGTTAAAAAACAATAAAAACAAAAAAATTTAAGAAATTAAAAAAACAAAAAAAATTCGCTGGTTTTACATATGACTGGCCGGTTTTGGAACAAATGGCAATGTTTGAGTGTTCGTAACCAGGCCAAAATTATTTTTCGTCGTTTCTGACTTGGCCAAATTTCTCCGCATTTGTCGATCGACCTCGATAGGTATAAGAGGAACGAGAAAAACGAAAGTGAAGACGGTCTTGACGGACAATGCAAATTACTCCGGTCTGACGGGACGACACTCGATGGGATAGGGTGTCGGCTTGTTACGGTCACTTATCCCATGTTGATCACTCCTCAAATCCCGGTACTTGATGTGTTCCTTATCCGAAGTAACAAAACTCAAAAAACCTCTTCAAAAATTTTCGATAAAAAATCGATCAAAAGTATTTTGGGTTTTTTAAATTTTCAAATTTTTTTTTAAAATTCTCAAATTTTTTTTAAATTTCTAAATTTTTTTTACTTTTCAAATTTTTTTAAAATTCTCTCAAAACTTTTCTAAAATCGAAAAAATAGTAAATCAATCTGCGATTTAAAAAAAATTTTTGAAATTAAATTTAAAAAAAAAATATTTTTAATTTGTATAAAAGTATCTAAAAAAAATATATTATTAATTTTTTTAAATTTCTATGAAAAAATAAATTTGGAATTTTTTAAAAATTACATTTTTTTGTTTAAATTCAAAAAATTTCGAAAGTTGTTTTTGATTTTTGAAATAAAATAAAATTCAAATATTCTCAAGTACAGGTATTTAAAGATATATTGAGTTGAATGAAAATTTTAAAATGGAGGTTGAAGAATTCCCGATAACCGGCTATATTCGACAAAATCGGCGAGGAAAGAACTTCAAGCATCGGTTTTCTCCTTTCAGTCCTCGCGTTCAGGACATCGGAAATTGTTTTTTACATTCATGACCTAAGAAATCAGTTTTTACGCTTGGAATCTCAGAAATCAGTTTTTATATTCAGAATCTCAGAAATCGGTTTTTATATTCAGGACATCGGAAATTGTTTTTTACGTTCACGACTTCAGAAGTCAGTTTTTATATTCAAAACCTCAGAAATCGGTTTTTGCGCTCGGAACCTTAGGCATAGGTCCTTATGTTCAGAACCTCAAGTATCAATTTTCTTTTTTCAGTCTTCGCATTCAAGACCTCAGAAATCAATCCTTACGTTAAGGACTCATGTCTAAAATCCTCTACTCAAAACCTCGAACATCGATTTTCGCGCTCAAAGCCTCGGACATCAGTTCTTACGTTGAGAACCTTAGATATCAATTTTCGCGCTCGGAACCTCAGGCATCGATCTCCTTTCTTTTAGTCCTCGTACTCAGAACCTCAGGCATCGATCTCCTTTTTTAGTCCTCGTACTCAGAACCTCAGGCATCGATCTCCCTTTTTAGTCCTTGCGCTCGGAACCTCAGGCATCGGTCCTTGCACTCAAAACGCTTAGAATTGAACAAGTAAGGCAAACGGAATGGTCAAAGCTGTCGGGGAAAGAAATTCAAAGAAAACCAAGGCCATGAGCACACTTGATCCTCCAAAAACTGGAGTTTTCAAAAAGCTGGCTCTGAAATGGTCTTAAAAAATCTTATGGATGATTGTTTTTCAAGAACAACCTTGGGTTTAAATATCTTTTAAAAAAGATCTTGATTCGATGAATAATTAAAATTTTTTAGACTTATTTATTCCCGATTTTTTGCGGGGTTGATTTAATCTTAATTTACAAGACAGGGATTACAATAAAAAAGATTTTTTGGAATTTTTCAAATTCCCGCGCAAAAGGTAAAAAAAAACAAAAAAATAAATCCCGCATTTGTAAAAAATTATTCAAATTCCCGCGTAAAAGGTAAAAAAAACAAAAGTGACAAAAATGGTATATCCGACATATGTAAAAATTTATTCAAATTTTTTTCTTACATTTTTAAACTTCTTAAAAAATTAAAAAATCAGTAATAAAATAATTTTAAAAAATTACTTTTAATTTTCCAAATTCCCGCGTAAAAGTAAAAAAAAACAAAAGTGACAAAAATGGTAAATTTGGCATATGTAAAAATTTATTCAAATTTTTCCCTAAATTTTTAAACTTCTTAAAAAATTGAAAAATCAATGAAATAATTTTAAAAAATTACTTTTAATTTTCCAAATTCCCGCGCAAAAGTAAAAAAAAACAAAAGTGACAAAAATGGTAAATTTGGCATTTGTAAAAATTCATTAAAATTTTTCCCTAAATTTCTGATTTTCTTGAAAATCCTAAAAATTCAAAATAATTATTAAATCTTTATTTTTCACCACAATATGAATAAAAATTACAAATTTATTTTAAAAATAAAAATTACCCGAAATGAAAAAGATGAATAGTGACGTTGATTACAGTAAACCCAGCCCAGATCAAAGTCAAAATGGGCCATATATCGTGACAGAAAGGACTTTTCAAAGTTTTTGGAATTTTTTGAAACTTATTTTTTACAAATTTCCTGGCACCAAGCACCAAACAGGAGGGGATCACGAACTGGACTCCGACTCCGGGGTACGAACCCGTTACAGAAGCCAAAAATAAAACATTATCATTAAAAAAAGAAAGAATTGTCGGAAAAAAAATAGCAATCACCGGAATAACATAATGACTAAATTGATCGCCAAAAACGGAATAATTTTCTGACGAATTTGAAGACGGTCGTAATTCTATGGCATCTTCTGTGTCGGAACCGCTGTTCAAAAGGGCCTCATTTTCCACTCCTGTCGATTCACTGAAATAATTACTTTTATAAAAACCATAAATTAACTTTTTTATGGAAATATCTTGATGGAATCTTTTGCAACCTTCCAGTTGGGACCGAAAAAAATTTTTCATTTCCGAAAGACCAAATTGTAATCATATTTTTAAAATTTTAATTTCTCCAAAATGGTCCTGACGAGAATTTCTAAAACTTTCCAGTCAAGATCAAAAAAGTAAAATTTGATATTTGTGAATTTTAAAATTATATAATCACAATAATACTGCTTTAAAAATTTAAAAATTAAAATTGTTATAAATGGTCCTGACGAGAATTTCTAAAACTTTCCAGTCAAGACCAAAAAAGTAAAATTTATCTGATTTTTTAAAAATGTAATCATAATAATTTTAAAATTCTCAGAAATGATCTAGATGAAAATTTTTAAAATTTATTAAAAAATACAGTAGCCTACACAATAACTGATTTTTTGTGATTAATTCATAATTAATTTTAAAATATCTTTGAATTTCGAAATTCTCAGATTAGGGCACATGATCCTTTAGAAGTAATTATTATATATAAAAATCCCCAGGTATCCAGAAAATTTTACCTACAGTATTTTGTCAAAAATGATTTATTATAATTTTAGTTTTAGAAAGCCTTACCTGGAGGGCCTAAACATGGTCACCAGTACCCTGAGGTTGTTAGAGAGGGTTATGGCCACGATAATGTAACTCGAAGTCAGAGTAAACACCGGAAACAAAGCCAGAAAATAATCGACAATACTGTAGAAAAAATCGGACTTGTCATCATGTAGGAAATTAAGTGTATAGACGTCTTGAACGTTGTGGAATGCGAAGGATCCAGTGACGGACAAAGTGCAATAAAAAACAAAAATAATTCCATAAACGAATATTAATTTGTAATTGAAGTAATTTTTGTTTTTAATTGGAATAATTAATCCAGGAATACTGTGATGACACATGAAAGCATAAATAGCGACTCCGAAAAGCGATCCGAATCCGTGGAAGTCCATCGCGGGGGGCGTTGCCTGAGGGCCTTCTTGGATTAACTGCATTGAAGCCAGAATTATCATCAAACTGAATGCTGTCCATCTGGATACTGTAGTCGCAAGTTGGATGTATTTCGTTCTGGCCATTCCTATTAAAACCAACGGAAGACAAAAAGCAGCGAAAATAACCACACAGATACGGTATACGGTCATTCTGGAGAAATTCTCGAAGCTTCCAGAATAACAAGGAAGATCAGAAGTGATGTGAGTCGCATTTGGAGATTCACAAAGAACATTCATCAACGATTTAGGTACAGTAGTTGAATATATAGCCAAGTCCCCGAAGAGGTAGAGGGTGAGGATCAAATAAGTCCCGATGACTCCGATTCGTCCAAGCAGAATCAGAGACATTTCGCTTAATTCCACTTTTTTAGTGATTTCGAAATTTCGTGCTTCTTCATCATATCGTTCTTCTGGAGAATCCTCTGCTTCATCTGGAGAACAAAATTGTATAAAACAAGGTTTAGAATTTTAGAATTATTGGTTTTAATGTTCCTTAACATACAGTAGTAAAAAAAATACATTAAAACGGTCCCAATGTACCGGATATAATGCGCTCAATGTATCAGATATGTTAAGTCGATGTCGATACATTATATATGTTGGGACCAGAGAGTCAAAGATGGCAGGAGGAATAACATGCTATCAGAAAGTAGTTATCCCCAGTCCCCGACAGCCCGTATTAGTCTAAAAAAGGACTTTCTCCCTTACTTAGGAGAGATTGTATTTTGTCCCCATTGTCTATTCCTGCTACCAATGAACTCTGTAATCGAGGACCTAACAGTATATGATACATCGATTCATTAAAACAGCTCTGATGTAATGGGTACAATAAATTCAATGTGCTCGTATATAAGTGTAACATTGATGTATTATATTCAATCTATGGATATATTAAAACCGTTCTGATACGAGATACATTACATTCAATGTATCACCACATTAAATATAGTGTACCCGACATATCAGTCGTTTTAATGTGTCCATAGATTAAATATAATACATTAATGTTACACATATATACCATCACATTGAACATAATGTACTCAATACATCAGAGCTGTTTTAATGAATCGATGTATCAATTATAATGTACCGATATCAACTTAACGTATCGATACATTGAATACAATATATCTAATACACCAGAGCTGTTTTAATGTACCTATATACTATATTATGTACTCATTTAGCATAGAGTAATAAAAAGTATAAATTGTTATAATCCTTACAGTAGCATCTAGAATTTCAGATATCTATGATGTCTCTAAAGCTTCCGATTTTGAAATTATGACATTAAATTTGAATTCTTCGCTTACTTCTAAAACAGTAGCTTTAGAAATATCAGTTCAAATTGTAGATGTTCTAAAATATAAGGTTGCTTAATATTATATGATGAAACTGATAATTCTAAAGTGATAGATTATATTGGTTTTTCAGTTCTTTAATTAAAAAATGTATCCTAAGTCAACTGTTACTGTAATCTACAACTAATAGGAATCATGATTTAAGGATTTATATTATAGTTTATAATTTCGAAATTACCGATTGTAATTTTTTTTAAATGTCATAACTTCAGAATCTGGAGTTTCCGAAACATCAGGTAATTCAAAATTGTAAATTCTATCCTTGGAATCTTGTCAATATATAAAAAACCGTATTTCTAGAGCGGACCAACTTCCAACCAGTGATTCGGAAATCAAAAACCACATTACGAAGTAGTTATAAATGCCGAAACTTCAGAATCAGAAGCTTCAAAAACATAGTTACTCAGATTCCAGAATCTACTTTGAATTCTCTAAAATACACACTATTCTGTTACTGTATAGTAAACTAAATCATAACCAGTAATTCTAAATTATGAATGACTTGTGTAAATGTACCTGTATCTTCGTCTTCCAAAGAGTGGATTCTGTTTTGGAATTCTCCATTGGATTTCAGCACAGCGTTAGTCACACTCATGGCTTCCACCACGAAGGTAGCGCAGATGTAGCTAGAATTATTAAAAATTAATGTTTTTTAAACTTTTGTGTTCACCTGACGAATCCAGAGATGAGCAGCAACAAGGTCCCCAAAGCCCATCCTGCTGTCTGGAACGCCTTAGGCAATGCCAAAGCACCAGTTCCTACGATCAAGTTGAACACATAAAGTAACCCAACCTGGAATTCATATATGAAAAACCAAATTTAACATATAAAATCAAAACCTACAGTTGTGGAGAAACTCTGTCCGGAATTGTCCTCGATTCCGGGCATAATTCCCTGAAATTATTTTTACAATTTCCATGTTTTAGTAATAAGAGGGTATTGAAGGTTTTCCGAGCGAAATTGAAGTGAAAAATTATATGGAAGTCGAATTCTCAGTCGATTGGATGAATGCGGTCGAGGCTAAACAGGCAGCATCCGGCGCACACGGCCAGACAAAGGAAAACTTGTTGAAGCTCTTCTGTCATGTGGTCCATATAAAATTCCTTATCTTTCAAATTATCCACTTTTATCTTACTGTTTATGCTACTTAAAGTAGGGTTCTTTTATGTCATATAAAAATTCTTTTTTTTAACTTTGTTGCAAAAAATCCATGTTAAAACTTAAAATAAAAGTGAAATTTTTTTTATTGAAAAAAATTAAAAAATAATTTTTCATTCTAAACTATCATCTGATGAAGTTTCAGATTCTGAAGCAAATAATAAATAATCAAAATTTAAACATGGAAATTTTTTAGGATTCAATTTTCGACGCTGTTTTCTGAAGTCATTGGATTTTTTAAATTTTAGTTTTAATATTTAATTTAACAAATAAAATTTTTAAAATTGTCTTCTAGAAGAACAGCTAATGAACTAAGATTCTGTATTTGAAATTTTGAATAAATTATTCCAGTTTCTGAATTCCTGGAGATAACTTGAATATCTCAAAAATGATTTAAGTTACTCTGATCAGTTGTAAAAAATTCTCTTCTAAAACAATTAAAGCTAAAAATGCATTTCTTGGGATATACTGTAATATGCCATGAAATATGGTTTGTAGATTTCTTCAAAATGTACAAAAAAAATGTAGTAACAAGAAAATGAAAAAATTCTTCAATAGTAATTCAATCATCAAGCTTCATTTTTCCCAAAGTAGTACTCAAATTGTTTACTTGGTACCCTCAAACCAGATAATCAATTAGGATTAATCATCATATCGAACACAATAAAAAAATTGTTATGATATTCACATGTTTTCTTTCTGTCACTTTTAATAATTAATTTTTTCTACTTATTCAATCACGTTAATTTTCCTCGAGAACAGCCATAAGCAGGAACACAAGAGAGTGATTCTTTATTAAATTCTTTGTAAGGAGGACAGTAAATGTGACTGGCATGGCCCTCAAGACATCTGTAAAAACGTGTGCAACTTTCTGGATCAGCAAAGGTTCCTTCTGAGTTTGGACACGAAAACGCTGAAATTGAATTCGAATATTTAAACATTTTATGAAAAGGAGTTACCTTCAAGATACGCTTTAACTGCTTTCGTTAACGGATACTTCCCCTCACCACAAATTTCATTAAAATCGTCGAGATCAAGACTCGATACAAACGCGCCTCCGAATCCATTTTCTCTGATCCATTCCATTTTTATTTCAATCGATTCAACATCATCATAGCCATACCAATGATCACCACTGACTATATATGGTACTTTCATATTGTTCTCCCAAAACTTCTTTCCTTTCAGTTTACAGATTTCGTAATAACCTGCGATTCCTTCTTCTCGAGTGTACATTTGTGTTGGAAGATCTTCTTTTTTCGGAGCTCCAAGTATTGTGTTGTCGGGATCTGCAAGCCTCCATCCTATTCCATAAGTGGCAATTCCCATTACAATTTTCTTCTTCGGCATTCCCTTCTTTGCCCAGTAATTAAGGGCGAAATCTGCATTCCAATCATAAGGATTGATTTTACTGCGATATAAGGGACTGTGATGCTGGACTTTAGGTTCCCCCATTGAGATCATACCATAAGTGGCCACATTAACGAAATCTACTAAGTCAGCCAATGTAGGAATATCATATATAGTATCAATAGTCATTTTTTCATACTCAGTACGTATCGTGACTATTTTGTCTTGAACAGCAGCTTTCAATTCCTTCATAAACAACGCGAAATCTGCTTTGGTGTTTAATATATAGAATTGCCAATCAATACCAATTCCATCGAAATGATATTGATTAATAAGTTCAATAGCAGAGTTGATAAACTCTTTTCTGTTTTCTGGATTCGAAAGCAGTTCTTTCCTTTGTGCATCATTAAAGTTCAGAATTCGGAAGGAAAGGCTGATCTTTAATCCAGGTTGTTTTTCTTTCAATTTGACAACTCTTTCAAAATATCCACTATGGTGTTCATCAGAGAGATCATCAGAAGATATAACTGTTGCGGTGTAATCTGCGTTTATAGTTCCAGCAGTATAGAATATATGAGTACACAGACCAGGAATATAGTTTTCTGGACGAAAATCGGCAGGAGATGGACGATTTCGAGCCCAACTGGTGAAATAACATGCCCTTATATACTCTGAACTCACCAAGGGAAATATTATCAATAGCGAAAATAAAATATTCTTCATCGTTGCAATCACTGAAATGACGAAAGTGAATATGTGTGTCGATGAGTATTCTCAATGACTCCGCCTCTTAAAACTGGTTATTAATATATTTGTTTCTTCATTCGATTGACAGTTAAATAATGAATACAACTTAAATTTGTTATTCTGGAAGATAAGTAAATGCCACTTACTAATCAGAATTACCAAGGAATAGTTTTCAAATTGAAGGAGATTTTACTTTTACGGAAAGAAAAGTTATCTTACTATCAATAAAGGAGTTGCGAAGTAATTCATAAAACACGGAATTTAGAATTTTGAAATATATAGAAACTCACTTGAATTGAAACAATTCAGTCGTCATTGATTAACAGCACTTTTGACAGAAAATTACAAATTAGTTCGTCCATATCGGTTCAAAAAAAAGTCACTCCAAATTTTCTTTTTATTTTTATTTTTATCAACCAAACTTTATTTTCCGTTATTCGTGACCAAGTGTAATTTTCTACATTTTTTATTTTATTGTAAGTGCAAATTCAACTAATGAAGGGATGATCGTAACTTTTAGTGCCATTATTGTTCCCAATAATTTCTTCTGATGTTTATAAAGTTGGTCAGATAAATGATACGGTATTATGACTGAGACTTGATAAAATAAATAAATAACTTTTAGGAATACATAGTCCATGAGGTAAAAACAGACTTAAGAAATTTCTTAAAATTGAAATCAGTTTCATCTGAGAAAAAAACAAAGTTAGACATCCCGATTTGTGGACTTCGAAAAGCTGAAATCCACAAGAGACAAGTCAAACTCTACGGAAGTTCACTATTTATTCACCTTCATGACAGTAATACAAATGAAAATAATCTTGAGATCGTGAATTTAGGAATTTTCTAAAAAAATACAAAAACAAGTCTTCGAATAATACAACGTTTAGTACACATGACGTGAAACTCATGAGATCAAAGCTCGATTCCTGGTCCGAAGACTGCAGATCCAGGCCTTGACAGCCGCAATCTGACTACAAACGGCCAAGACACACTCATCAAAGAAAGAAGCGAGGTCAGAAGGAGCACCAAAAAGACAATCCTAGTAAGAGGAAGAATTCCTTGAAGATGATCAAAGGCTGAGATGCGCGAACAATAGAGGAAAAAAATTCAAAGCCTGAGTATATCATGTTTATAATCCTATATTGTAATTACTTTGAAACGTTTGATAAAGTGCTAAAATCCAAAAACAATTCAGAAATGTTTCATAATTGATGCCTATTTCGATGAAGAAGTCGTTTATGTTTATCATCTTCTAGATAATTATGAAAATGTTGTCTTTACTTAACAATAAGACAGATACAGTTATTATGCTTTTGTTTTCATCTTAACAGCCGGTTTGTAATCAGCATAATCTTATCTATTCTTATACTACTCTTGAAACAGAAACTAAACTAAAAAGAGAGGAGTTTAAGCGATATCCTGAATATCAGGGAAAAAGAGTACTGTAGGACATGAGTGAGAATCTTAGTTGTCTTGTGTAAGAGCATATATAATAACTTTTTATATATCTTATTATTTCAGTAAATATTTTTATTTTACTTTTGTTTTCTAGTTTAATATTCATAAAAAAATTTATTAATCCATAAGTGATCCTTGGCCAAGTACAAAATAAAAAATTGTCAAATATATTTATTCTAATTGGTAGAATATCATGAACACGAGAAAATGGCTTTTCTCCAAAAAGATGTTTTCCAAAATTGCACCTTTGGCGCTTACTGGGTTTTCACTTAGTGTACACGTTGAGATGCCCGAGGGCAAAATCTTAACATTATTTAACTGTCAAGGAAATCAACAAGGTATTAGTGAAAAATTAAATAAATTAGTTGGGACATTTCCGAATTAAAAATTTTCAGCAGAAAGAGCAGCTAACAGGGCAGTTTTTCTTCATATATCCCATGAAGATTCCGTTGCAGAATCCTGCATTCTTCCAATGACCACAGAAGTGTTTTCTGTCTTGGCAAGGAGTCGAGGTTGGCTGGGGACTGGGGGACGGGGCAGAAGTCGACGGAGAGGCAGTTGAGCTTTCTTCTGGCCTAAAAAATAAGTTCATTATTAAAGTGAAACAAAAAGCGAATTAACTCCTACTACGAAATCCCTGAAGAGATTACGGTAATTGTTTGTATAAAAATTTAAAACTAATACAGTAGAACTTGGATATAAGATATCTTCTTAGAATCGGCCAAAGCGTATGTTATAAGAAAGGATATATCATAGCAGGGGGTAAATTTGAAGGCAGACTAACCAAGCTAACTCAGACCGTATGCTACAACGTGAGATATATTATAGCGGGGATATCTTATAACAAAGTTCTACTTTATTATAGAGGGGTAAATGTGAAAACAAATTAATCAAACTCACTCAGATCATATGCTATAACAAGAGATATGTTATAGCGGGGATATCTTATATCCAAGTTCTACTGTATATAAATTTGTATTTTTTTCGTAATTGTTAAATTTGTATTTTTATAATTATTAAATTTGTAATTTTTGCGTAATTGTTATTAAACCAAAAATTACGCTTTTCTGTGTAGAGTACACAATCCTCTACTTCCCTGAGTTTAATTACCATGTATGAAACTATTAATAAATATCCAAAAATCATAACCGATACTACAGTATCCTGTTGAAATTGTTTTTTTAAAATATAAAACATAAAATTTACCTGAGAGTTGGCCAGAAGGTCACCATGGGCATTTGTGTGATGACAGTGGGTTTGTCAGGACGATCGACGGGTCCCGGTCCTGGATCAGGGATTTCAGTAACGGGAGGAGCGAAACAGAATCCACAAGATTTGGCACAGTAGATTCTAGTAAAGTTTTGAGCCATGATACAGTAACGACGTTTGACAAGTTCAGAACAATCAACTCGGAGATCTTCACATTCAGGAACTGGTTTTGGTTTGCACATTCCACAAGAAATCGGACAGTTATCCTTCATCCAGCCGGGGTTTCTCTGACACCAGCCTTGTTGGGCGAGTTGATCGCAATCTGGTCGGGTGTTTCTGCATTCCTCGATGACCGGAGGGGGCGGGAGTTTCGTCGTTGGGGGTGAGGGATAAGGACGTTGAGTAGTCGTCTGAGGGAGTATAGTGACGACTGGAGCCGGGGGGTAAGTGGGATAAGTAGGAGCAGGGGGTCCTTGGGTGGCGGGAGCAGAGGTGCTAGGACCTCCATTTGTCGGACATCCATACAGAGCGTTGATTTTGTAAGAATCCACAGAACTGAATCCAGATCGTTGTCCGATCGTAGCCTTATGTTTGGGGACGATCGTTGGAAGACCGTTTTTGCTGAATGCCTTCGGACCGTAATGCATGATGGAGGAGTAATCGTAGTCCGACCCCAGGGCCTGAATAGTGGCAGTACTGTACTTCTCGAACTGTCCGGCCATGCCTGGCTGGATGTTGTTCCACATGATCGTGATGTAGTCATCACGATCGGTTCTAGATTGTTCGTGGAAGAACCCCACGGCATGCATCATTTCGTGGATGATGATACCCTTCTGGATGCATCCGTTGCCCAAGGACAAGGTCTGTCTTCCCCCAGTTTTGCCGACCATAGAGTAGCACCCCCGATCAGGCATGATATAGACGTAATCTGTATCTGCATTCGTCTTAGGAACCCACTCAACACACGTGTTTTTTGTGTATTCTTGCATAGAATTAGCAATCACGGATCGACTAAAATTATTTTTAATCATTTTTCACTTTTTTAAAACATTTGAACTTTGACAGAATGTAACCAAGATGTTCGGATTCGACCGAACTGAATAAACAAAACCGAATCGGATCCGGTTGCTGTTTTTGACTTCATCGTCTGAGCGAAAATAAGTTTTTTCGAAAAAACACGAAAAATTGCAGATGCAAGTATTGTCGTCACTATCGTCAACAATAGCAAAAAATCCACATAATTCCAACGGTAATCTTTAAACTGTCAACTTGGTGACTCTAAACCATCCTTAGGAAGATTATTGATTAACCAAATATGACTTAAAAAGTTTCGAAATATGCAACATGATAAACGATTTCAGAAGTAGTGGGTGAAATTTGAATTGTTATACGGTAATAGGAAAGTACTGTAGATGATTGGAATCTTGTTGATGGAATTTAAGTTTTTAGAATTTTCTATATACAGTGTACTTCAGAAGTTGTGAAAAAAGTTCGAATATTTTATAAAAACTACGAAATTTCGTCTTTTGTTACAACTTTTGAACTGTACAGTACATAGAAGTCTCCGATAACTTATATCCTAGGTTCCCTTGACGGTATTCAAAGTTTTTAGAATTTTCTGTATACAGTATACTTCAGAAATTACAACAAAAAATAAGAAATTTTCTATAAAAACTACGAAATTTCGTCTTTTTTGTTTTAATTTCTGAAGTATACGGTATGAAGAATTATTTAAAAATTTTAATTCTATCTTTTTGGCAATATTCAGTTTTTAGAATTTTCTGTATACAGTATACTTCAAAAATTACATCAAAAAATAAAAAATTTTGTACTTTAATAGATTTCAACTTTTTTTGTAATTTTGAAAAACACAGTATACAGATGTCTCTGATAACTCTAACTATAAATTTTATCGAGCAGATTTCCATAATCCACAGTAATTTTTTGTTACTGTATACCAATCCAACTAGGAATTAATACTTCCGAAATTACATGCCATACTCTACACGTATGTAACTTTAGTAAAATTAACATCATTACTGCTGGATCGGGTACCTCATCCTTAATGGGAAGCGCAACCGACAGGGATCACTTGGTCCCGAATGGATTGCTTGAGTATCAACAGGGAGCGCTTGGTCCTGAACAGATTTCCTTAACGTCAACAGGGATCATTTACTCTCAAACGGATTGCCTTAGCATCGACAAGAGAACATACAGTTTCTCTTGGCAGGAAGTTGATATATGTTATTTATATCGAGTCTGACATGGTATTTTTGTATTGTGCCTAAGGCATCTATTAAGTAAATCTTTCTACAGTATTGTCTCTCTCATCTGGACGCGGGTCACTCGGCGTGACAGATACAACAATTACATATGGAAGTTTTTTCTACAGTAAGAACCTCTTACCTGTAGCTACTGTACTGACTGGAAATGGCGTAAGGAATCTTTCCATTGGGCCAGAGTTGACGTCGGTTACGAATAGCGTTATGCTGATTAGTGCCTCTAGAGTTCGACGTACCCCCAATCAAAAATAACGGAACAGTAGAAGCATTTAACTAAAAATAATTCCAACATTTCACATTTAAAATTTTTATATTCTCTAAAATCTAATTTTTTAAAAATCAAAATTTCTTACTTTTTAAAATTTTCACACTTCTAGATTCAAAATTCTTAAATTTTTTAAAAATTAAAATTAAATTTTTTTATTTTTTTTAAAATTAAAAATTTGTTATTTTTCTAAAATTTAAATTTTTAATTTTTTAAATTTTTTAAAATTTTATTTATTTTAAATTTAATTTTTTTTATTTTTTTACTTTTTTAAAATTTTATTTTTTACTTTTTTTAAAATTTTTTTTTACTTTTTTTTTACTTTTTTTAAAATTTTTGTATTTTTTAAGTTCTTACGTCATTGGCAATGTCGCCTTCGAACTTGTCGGTGTTGTACATGGCGTCTGAATCCCAAATATCTCCTTGTTCGTTGTTGAATTGCAAAACTTCGGACATATGGGTACTCATTTCGAAATCGGCAGGAGTCAGAACTGTTTCGTAATCAGGAATCGAACGATCAAAGTACTGTATTTTGAGCTATTAGATTTGTTTTTTAAAATTAAATAAATTTAAAAAAACTCACGAGAGATTCATCTTTAAGAATTTTTGATCGTTTTTCTTCTTTGGAATTGACTTCGGTAGAAAATAGAATAAAAAATAAAATAATCGAAATTTTCCGACCTCCTCCAAAGTTTCGAATTCTGGCCATTTTCTAAAAAATTAAATTTAAAAAAATTTAAAAATTTAAATTTTATAAAAAAAATTAAAAAAGATTAAATTGAAAAAAATTAAATTAAAAAATTCTAAAAATTTAATTTCAAAAATTTTATAAAAAAATTCAAAAAGATTAAATTTTAAAAATTTTAAAAAATTTAATTTAAAAAATTTTTAAAAATTTAATTTTAAAAATCTCAAAATTATCAGAATTTATAGTGGTCAGTTTTGACTGACTCACCCTGGTCGCGAGTACTCAAAAAATCCGGTACATGAATCATAAAAGAAAAACGACCGGTCAAGAGTCTGGCCACAAAAGAGGATTTGGAAATATCGCCTGAGGGGATGCACAACAATTGCCTCTTATAGGGACTTTTACTCCTTTGGGGTTTTTCCCCTAATGATATCTATTTTTTTATAATTTTTAATTTAAAAAAATTCGGTTCTCTAATTTCTAAAAATAAATTTTTTTAAATAAATTTTTTTAAATAAATTTTTTTAAATAAATTTTTTTAAATAAATTTTTTTAAATAAGTTTTTTTAAATAAATTTTTTTTGAATAAATTTTTTTTAAAATTAATTTTTTTAAAATATTTTTTTTTAAAATTAATTTTTTTTTAAAATTGTTTAAAGTAGTAATTACGGACAAAAAACACAAATTTAAAATAAAAAATTTGGAAATTAATAATAGTCAAAGAGATAAATGCCTCAGGGGATTAACTACTTACAGGTATTTTTTAATTTTTAGATTATCATTTTTGGTCCTGAAACGACCCAAAAAGACTTCTAAAAAGTTTTAAAAAATTGCACAATGGTTGTTTCCTTGGGGCATTTTTCGAATTTGTAAAATTAACCTAATTTATACTTTTTAGATCAATTTTTAAAATTATTAAAGATATCTAAAATAGTAATTAAAAAAATTATTCAACAAAAAATTCCAAAATCAAAAAAGAGTAAATGCCCCAGGGGAGTAACTATCACTTAAGGTCAATTTTATGCCGGTAATTTTTACCTTTTTAGACAAGTTTCATGGATATCTGAAATCACCCGAAATAATTCTAAAAATTAAAAACTTCGAAAATCAAAAATCCAATCCTTCAGAAGCTTTTGATTCATAATTTTATACTAATTATTTTTTATCTTTTTAGATAAGTTTCATGGATATCTGAAATCACCCGAAAGACAAATCAAGGATTAAAAAGATGAATTTTAAATGATATAAAAATTGAAGGGTCTATTGTACAGTCGCCGGAGGGGATCGTTGGGGACATTCACGTTTGAGCCTTAGGTCATCCAAGTCTCCTCGAGAAATTGGATATTAGAAGCCTCGAATGGTCATTTCTACTTTCACAAAAGTACACTAACAACTATTGTCTAGAGTTGTACAATGAGAAGAGTAATCGTTCTTTGGACCGCTGACCGATATCGAGAAAAACCGTGTCTATATCTGTAAATGTCGTTTTTTAAGCCTTCGACCAAAAAGCAGCAACGATGATCGAATTGTCATTTCGTCGAGCCCTGTGGCTGTTGTCGCCATTTTCGGGGGTGCGCACCTATATCCCCGATTTTAGAGTTTTCATTTTTCTTCATTCAAAAAACTAAGACCGTCTTTGGCTACTGTTTTGAGCTCTCGTAGCGTTTATTCTTCTATAATCTTGTCTACTCGAAGAAAAAAACAAATTTTTATTTTTGTAAAAAAATAAAAAAAATAAATTTCTATTTTTTTATAAAAATAAAAAAAAATAAATTTTAACTTTCTTACAAAAATTAAAAAAAAACAAATTTTAACTTTTTTATTAAAATTTAAAAAATTAATTTTAACTTTTTTGCAAAAATTTAAAAAATTAATTTTTACTTTTTTACAAAAATTTAAAAAATTAATTTTTATTTTTTTATTAAAATTTAAAAAACAAATTTTAACTTTTTTATTAAAATTTAAAAAATTAATTTTTACTTTTTTGCAAAAATTAAAAAGTCACGGATAGTACTGTAGACTTGCCAAAAATTCGGAAAACATTTTCGTGCTTTTTTCGAACCAAAAAGGCAATCGAGATCAAGTACACCAACACGTACTCGACCCAAAGTTAAGTAATCCAAAACGATCCTAGACAATAGGTGGGTACTTGAGGTGTTCATTAATAACCCCAAAACTGAGTACCTAAAAGTATTTAAAAAACAAAAATAGGGACGAAAATTCCCCAAAAAAGAAAAATAAAAATTTATCTTTTAAATTAAATTTTTAAAATATTTTTATATTTTTTAAATTAAAAATAAAAAAATTAATAAACATGTTTAAAAATCTAAAAAAAAACGAAAATTCCTCAAAAAATTAAAATTTATGTTTTAAATTAAATTTTTTAAAAATAAAAAAATTAATAAACATGTTTAAAAAAAACAAAAATTTTTATGAATTTCAATAAAATTTAAATTTTTATTTAAAAAACAAATTTTTGTTTAATTAAAAAATTTTTAACAAAAAAATAAATTTTTAAATAAAATTGAAAAAATTAAACAAATTTATTTTAAAAAATAAAATTAATTTTCAAACAAAATTTAAAAAATAAAATAAATTTATTTTAAAAAATAAAATTAATTTTTAAATGAAATTGAGAAAAAAAATATTTTTTAGAAATAAAATTAATTTTTAAATGAAATTGAAAAAATTAAAGAAATTTAAAATGGATTTTCTCGAATTATGGTAAATTTCACTTTTGTCCCGCCTCTGGCCGGATTAGACAGTAGGATCAGCGAGATTTAATTAAAAATTGATGACTCGATCCACGAAGATTCTTCGTCAAAAAAAATGAAAACTCTTTAAAGCCTAGTTTCGTGAATCATTCCACTCCGTCTAATCCGTCACTCACAGGATCAAGCGATCCAAATCGAAAAAATAATTCGAATTAGTCGTACAGTTCTTTTTTAACTACGTAAATTTAAAAATTTTGAAGATAATAATCAACAAAATTTTTTTATAAAGAAATATTTAAAGTTTCAAAAAATACTTAAAAAATAAATTTTAAAAATACTTAAAAAATAAAATTAAAAATAAATTTTAAAAATAAAAAAAAATAAATTTTAAAACTTAAAAAAAATGAAATTTTAAAATATTTTTGAAAGTTTTAAATTTTAAAAATAAAAAAAATAAATTTTAAATTTTCAGAAAAATTTGAATTTTAAAATATTTTTGAAAATTTAAATTTAAATTATTTTAAAAAACGAAAAACTTTTTTGAATAAAATTAAATTGTTTTTATTGTTTAATTAAATATTCATTATTTTATTGCAGAAAATAATTCCAATTTTTCAATTTTATTAAATAAATATCAGACTATTTGTCATCAAGTAAGATTAATTCGAAAAAAATTTTTAAATATGAGTTCTTTGACAATCGTTATAATTTTCAAAATTAATTGAAAAAATTGAAAAATGCATTAAATTTTTTTTAATAAAAATTCCACAATAAAGAAATTTGAATTTTTTAATTTTTTCGAAAAAAATAAATTTGAATTTTTTAAATTTTTCGAAAAAAATAAATTTGAATTTTTTAAATTTTTCGAAAAAAATAAATTTGAATTTTTTAATTTTTTCGAAAAAAATAAATTTGAATTTTTTAATTTTTTCGAAAAAAATAAATTTGAATTTTTTATTTTTTCGCAAAAAAAATTCTACAAAAATTACAAATCTGACATTGATAAAAAAACCAATTTTTTTACTTAAATTTTAGTATTTTCAAAAAATTGTTTCGAAAATATTTTCTAAAAATTTTGAGCAAAAAATAAATTTTTGATTTTTTTTAAATTTAGAAATTTTAAATTTTTTGAAAATTAGTATTTAGATTTTTTTTAATTTTTTAAGATTTTCAAAATTAGTATTTAGATTTTTTTAAATTTTAAGATTTTCAAAATTAATATTTAGATTTTTTTAACTTTTAAGATTTTCAAAATTAGTATTGAGATTTTTTTAACTTTTTGTACAATAATGCGACAGCGAACTGACCTAACTGTGACGTTTGTTGTGCAAGCTGCGACTTTTATCATTTTCCGTCCGATTATTTTTATTCTTTCATCATCGTTCCTAAGCTCCAAAATTATGCCTGAAGAATTGCCTATTGTTTCCGTCGTCATAATATCCGACAAAAACAAATGTCCTCCAACTCACATTCCGGTAATTTTTTAGATTTATTTTATATAAAAAAGTTATTTTTCAACATATAAAAAATTAGTTTTTATATATCAAAAAATTAAAAAAGTACTTTTTTTTATATAAAAAATAATTTTTTTAAAACTTTTTATATAAAAAAATAATTTTTTTTAAAACTTTTTATATAAAAAAATAATTTTTTTTAAAACTTTTTATATAAAAAAATAATTTTTTTTAAATTTTTTTATAAAAATAATTATTTTTTAAATTTTTTATATAAAAAAATAATTTTTTTTTAATTTTTTTATATAAAAAATAATTTTTTTTTAAAACTTTTTATATAAAAATAATTTTTTTTTAAAACTTTTTATATAGAAAATTATCTTTTTTAATTTTTTTATATAAAAATAATTTTTTTGAAAATTTGTTTATTTTATATGAAAAATTGTTGTCATATAAAAAGTACTTTTTAAATATGGTTTTATTAATTTTCAGATTCTGAAAACTTTCGACGATCGAGCTGATGCCGATATGTACAAAGATTTCGGAATTTTCACAAAGACCTCTCGTTATTTGGCCGTATCCAGAAAAATCGATAATGTTGTAAGTTTTTTTTAAATTTCTACTTTTTAATTTTTCTAAATTTTTTTTTAAATTTCTACTTTTTAATTTTTCTAAATTTTTGTTTTTTAAACTTTCTTAAATTTTATTTTTTTAAATTTTAAATTTCTAAAATTACAGTTGAACCATGAAGTTGTTACTGATCTTACTGTAACTGACAGCCGTGATGCTGTTCCTGCCAGTTTTATTGCCATTGACGTTACTGTTGATTCAAGTGAGTTTTTATAATTTTTATATTTTTATATTTTTATAATTTTTATAATTTTATATTTATATTTATAATTTTATAATTTTTATATTTATATATTTATATATTTTTATAATTTTTATAATTTAGTAATTTTTATATTTATTTTTATAATTTTATATTTGTATATTTATATATTTTTATTTTTATAAATTTATATTCATTTTTATTGTTATTATTTTTATAATTTTGAAATTGAATTTTCCAGAAGAAAAAGCATTACGTAAGAAATTTCTCTGTGCAAAACTCACACCCAGAAATGACGCATCGAACGCTATCACGGACATCGTTGTTTTGAACAAGTCAAAACGTGCTCCGAAGGGCTACAGTTCCGCCGGGGTGGTCGACGGGTTGGTTATCTGCTTCAAAGTCACAACTATTCCTGAAAATTATGCTATTTTGAATCACAATGAATCCGTTTTTAAAAATTGTGAAAATTTAAAAAATAATTTTTACCATAACAACACTATGGAATCGAAAATTTCGAAAATTGATGAATTTAATTTTTGCAAATGTCCACTAGAAGTCGTCCGGGGCATCGACGGCGTTCCGTTCAAGTTACACCGAGATTTGGAAAATCCACTAAATCCCGGGAAATCCGAAGACCTTCCAGAAGTTTCAAAACCATCATTTTTGGACTTTAAGTACAAGTTTACTTTGGAAAAACAACATTTTAAAAAATCCAAAAAATCAAAATCAATATTACGGTAACTAACAAGATCTCAATTTTCAAAAATTCACCTTTTTTTTAATTTTTAGATTTTTTAAAATTTTTTGATTTAATTTTTGTTGTTTATTTTAATGTGCAATTTTATAAATTTCGTTTAATTTGAATTTTTTTAAATAAATATAAATTTTTTTAATTTTACAAAAAAAATAAAAAAATTAAACTTTTTTTCAACAATCGTTCTGTTTTAATGTTGTAGTATTTTTAAGTTTTTTAATAATAATTAAAATTATAAAAAATAAAAATAAAAATTTTTATAAAATTTCGGAATTTTTTAATTTAAAATTCTTCAAACATTAATTTTTGCTAAATTTGCTATTTTTTAAATATTTACAATAGTTTGAATTTTGTAATTTTAAAAATATTTTTTATTTTTAATGTTAGATTTTTTGAAATTTTTTATTTTTCGAATTTTGGCGTTGTGTTCCGTTTGAGCGGTCGAGACGATTTGAGTTTTTCTTTCGTAATTTTTTATTTTAGGAAATGATTTTCCGCAATAAATTGTTAAATTCCCAATGTTTTCGTTTTTTGCAAACTAACAGGGCTTCTTCCAGTCAGTTCAATCCAACGTAAGTACTTTGTTATCTCCAGGAAAATAATACTTAATACTTTTAGGAACTGGCACGTTGTTGCTTTGAAAAACGGCGTTGTCGCTTCTTGGCATCCTGAAAAAGAATTTCCATATAAATATACCAGACCTATTGATCTAGAAGCTCTTCAAAAACAAAGAAAAGTAAGTTTTTATATATAAAGTTTTATTCAAATAATTTTTAGGAAGAAGAAGAACAAAGAAAACTCGACTCCGCTATTCGTCGTACTCGTGATAGAATTTACGGTCCTACTGGTCCAGACAACCTTGCCTTGAGAAGAATCTTCCACGCTGGAAGAACGGAATTCGTCAGCAAAACTCGTGAAGACAGATTATACAAAACCGCGGCCCCGATTCCGAGTCGGAAGTAGAGATGGCTCTTGTCAAGGCCCTCTGGTTCGGACGACAAAAGTATCTTCATGGACTTGCGATTCAGGAACAGTTATTTCAGAAACTAAACAACAAAAAACATCAAGGAGTAATTGGCGAGTGAGTTCGGAGTGCTTAATTTAAAGTTTACTTGGTTTTGCAGGCACTATCTTTGTTTATTTGAGCACTATCCTACATACACAGTTGGTCTCCGTAGTCATTTGTACGCAGCAGAAGAAGAAACACGGCTAAAGGCTATGGGAGCTGAATTCCATAGGATCAAACGCGGCGGAATGATCACTTATCACGGTCCCGGTCAGCTGGTTGCTTATCCTGTATTCGATTTGCGAAACATCCGTCTGAAGCGGAAAAATCCCCGTTCTGGGTTATCCCTAGGTGTGAAGACATTCGTGGATTCCATCGAAGAAGTTGTAATCCAACTATTGACAGACGACTACCTCATTGGTGGTGTTTCCAGGACTGCAGATACGGGTAAGAGAATTGAAATGGTGATTTAAATAAGTCATTTTACTTGCTTCAGGTGTTTGGGTCGATGGACACAGGAAAATCGCTGCAATTGGCATCCAGGTTCGTCACGGTATCACTTCTCATGGTTTAGCTCTCAATTGTAATACAGATCTTGCTTGGTTTGATGCTATTGTCCCTTGTGGTCTGGAAGGGAAAGAATCGACTTCAATCACTAAAGAACTTTCAAAACAAGTCTCGATCGATGACGTTATTAACCCTTTCTGCCGAAAGTTTGAAAAAATCTACGATTGCCAAATCGAGTTAATGTCGGAAGTGCTTCAACTAGAAAAGGAAATCGCTTGTTAGTTATTCGTTTTTCGTTGTTGATTAGGTAAATAAATGATTCTTCAATGTTGTCGAAGAATTTCTTGGTCTTGACGCGAAAAGTGTTGAACACTTTCAGATGACTTGATTTTTATAATTTTATATTTTTTGGAATTTATTAATAATGAAAAAGAAAAATAATGAGAAAATTATTGATGCTGATGTTCCGGGAGCTTCGGAAAAAAAGTAAGTTGGATTTTTGATGAAAAATTTTCCCGCTAAATTTTTTTTATTTTTTAGAATTGATATAAAAAAAAATTTCAATAAAAGAAAAAAAAATGAAATTCCACATATTGGACAAATAATTAATTTAAATGAAATTGAAAAATTTGGATTGATTCCGGAACCTTTGGAAAATAAACGTCAAAAAAAAAGAATTTTAACTGGTTTGTTTTTATATAAAAATTTATATAAAAAATTATTTTTTCAGGAACGGAAGAAATTTTAGGTACTTTGGATATCAATGATGATATTGAATCTGAATTGAAAATAAAAAAAGACAAAACGAAAGAATCTGAAATTTTTGTGAATTCTATGATTACGAAATCGACTCCTAAAATTACGAAATCGACTTCCAAAATTACGAAATCGACTTTCCAACTTACGAAATCCACTCCTGAAGTGATATTTGATGAAATTGAAGTGATTAAGAACAAAAAAAATGGATTTCGAGCTATTTGGGAAGATGCTTTGGAAGAAACGAGCACTTCGTCGTCGCCGATTATATATGACTCTTCTAAAACCGTAGTTGTTCCTGTTTATCCTGTTCCTTTGGCTCAACCAGCTCATTGGCTTAACAAATATGCTGCAAAAAAATTACCATTGGAAGAACCGAGATATCGTAATATTAACAACATTGAAAAAATTATTTTTCACGAAGATCCTGTTCAAAAACGATTCGATGGAACTAAAGCTTGTTCGAAAATCGCGGGAAATTTTTTCAAACAGATTTTTAAAAGTAAAAATTCCTTTAAATTTAATTTTGATATATAATTTGTAGAAAACGAATACGATGGAATGTTCATAATGCAACTTCCGAATTCCCTCCACGTCGTGACTAACGACAACATGGATAACCTCGTCGACGAAGACATCAGACTCAAGGAGCAAAGTCACAATTTCGAAACTTCAGTGAGTTTAAAAAAATTTGTTTTAGTGATGAGTTTTGACTATTTATATATAATTTTATACATAATTAGTTGATTTTTAGGTTTTTATATATAGTCGATCATTTTCGAAATTCTATAATTATATATAATTAAGTAGTAGATTTTAAATTTTTTATATAATTTTATGCATAATTGATCATTTTCGGATTTTTATAACTTTATATATAGTTAATCATTTTCGGATTTTTATAACTTTATATATAATTAATCATTTTCGGATTTTTATAATTTTATATATAGTTAATCATTTTCGGATTTCTATAATTATATATAATTAAGTAGTAGATTTTAAATTTTTTATATAATTTTATGCATAATTAGTTGATCATTTTCGGATTTTTATAACTTTATATATAATTAGGTGATTTATTAAATATTTGTATGTAATTTTGCATATAATTAAGTGATAATTGTTTGAATATTTGAAATTTTATATAATAATTAACTTTCGAAAATGGATAGATACTTTTAAATCTAATATAGTCTTGATTTAAAAGTTTCGAAATTCATCTAGGAAGAATATAGTTTTAAATTATTACGAAATTATAAAATTACTAAAAAAATAAAAATTACTACGTAGACATTTTAATTTTTAGAAATTTTCACAAAAACCATTTCGTTAAAATTTTTTTGATTTTTAGAATAATATGAATACGGTTGAATTTTTATAAATTCATATAAACATTAAATTTTTGAATTTTTAATCTGGACTGGGAAATTTTGAAGTTTCGTGTCGGGACCATTTCGTTGAAAATTTTTGATTTTTCATTTTTAGAATAATATTATTACAATTGAAACTATTTTCAGGACTTAAATGGACCTTTATTTGTCGAAAATTATTCTCAAAGGAAGGCTCCACCGAGGGTTTTTGCACTTGAAAATTTCAAACATGATCGACCTTTTGGAAAACTCCAAGTTTTGAAGAGCGGAAGAGTCATTCTCAGAATCGGAAACAGAATTCTCGATGTTGTTACGACTTCTCCAAGTCAAGAACACGATATTGGAACAATTTTCGATTATCAAGGAATCATGCAAACAAATCCGCAACAAGTGAAGCCTCCACTGAACCAAAGAACTCCGACTTTGAGCATCCTTGGAAAAATTGATCAATATTTTTCTGCTTTTTATAACTACAAAAACATCTTAGATGAACTTCCTTCTGACGTCACTGGGTTCGACAGAAATGTCCAACGAGAACCTCTGGAAGTGGATCTTACTGTAGATCAACCCGAGACCCCGCCGTCGATGGAGAAATTGAAAAAGAAACCTCCGACAAGAAAACAGAAGATGAATCCCAAAAAACGTCCTACTGTAAAAAAAGAACCACGAGAGCTGAGGAAACGAAGATCCAGGAAATAGCCATCTGCACAAAAAACGTGACTTTCGGATCAGTAACAAATGAAAATCGTCATTATTAATTTTCAATTTTCGTCACAAATACGGAATATTCACGAAGAATGGAACGATTTGCATTTGTTACTGGACCAAAAGTTACACTTTTTTGTGTACAGTATTATCTATGATTTTAGGATTCACAGTTCGGGATTAGGTTGCTATACAGTAGTAAGGAAGTGTTCCGTTTCGTATTATCAAAGTTAGAACTCAAAATTCGAGGTCGAAATTCTAATTTTTCGTGGTAAGATACGATTCATAAATTACTGTGATTCAGGAAATCCAGAAGTCCAATTTTACCAACTTAAATGAAAGGATATTTTACAGTAAGAAAAGTTCAGATGTGTCTTAACACGAAAAATTAGAATTTTAACTTCGAATTTTGAATTCCGGTTTTGAAAATACAAACCACTGTCAACTGGAAGGATATTGTCAAAAAGATTAATTGTTTAAGATATCAAAGACTTCTAGGTACAGTGTACTTCAGAAGTTGTGAAAAAAGTTCGAATATTTTGTAAAGATTACGAAATTTCGTCTTTTGTTACAACTTTTGAACTGTACAGTACATAGAAGTCTCCGATAACTTCCCTTGACGGTATTCAAAGTTTTTAGAATTTTCTGTATACAGTATACTTCAGAAATTACAACAAAAAATAAGAAATTTTCTATAAAAACTACGAATTTCGTTACGAAATTTCGTCTTTTTTGTTTTAATTTCTGAAGTATACGGTATGAAGAATTATTTAAAAATTTTAATTCTATATCTTTTTGACAGTATTTTAGAATATCAGAGTTTTAGATACAGTATGCTTCAAAAATTACAACAAAAAAAGAAATTTTTCCGAAAAAAATTTTCAAATTTTGTTTGTAATTTTGAAAAACACAGTATACAGAATTTTCTAATATCTCATACTGTAAATTCACTAAGAAGTAATTCACCAATCTGTAGAACTTCCTTACTATGATGTAACAATCAAAATCGATGATCCAAAAATTACGGACCGTATTCCATATGTAACTTCCGTTTTTGAACTCCAAAAAACAAATACCTCTTTTATTTTTAAATTTAAAATTTTAAAATTTTTTTATTTTAAATTTTAAAATTTGTTTCGATTTTGAAATCAACTCTGAATATTACTTTTGGAATGTAAGTTACGGTATTTTAATAAAGTTGTTTTTAAATACACTTACTGTAAGTTGAAATTAAATTAATTTTTTAAAATAAAAAGTATTTTAAATTTTAATAGAAATTAAAAATTCTTTAGTGTTGGAGTACTGTAGCTGTTTTATAAAACATGATTTCTATCGTCAGAAATCTCACTAAATTATGAGTAATGTTTATGAAAAAATTCCAGATTTATCAATTTAATATATATTCGACAATTTACTATTACTTAAAATTATTTAATGCTTTTAGGAATATATACTTTTTGTTATATAGGTGGATTAACAGGCTTGAACGGTGCGAGCTGTGATCGCCACCACCGCTTTCGGGATTATATAAGCTTTTTTAGAATGAAAATATCAGACCGTAAAGACAAGAACTTTGAAAAGTCGCGGTTTCAAACTGGACGTCTCGTGCTTGCTCAACCTACTTTTACTTTACTTTTATTCCTATTTCGCACTATATCAAATTTACAAACAATACAATTTCAAACTTAAACAAATTAAATTTTCAATTTTAATTGTTTGTTTCTTTGATCCATCTGTTTCGTTGGTGACATGCGTAGATGTTAGCCCGGGTTGATAGGAGGCTCTGTTTCGTCACGTCGAAATCTGTCTTCCGACATTCAACTTCATCAGCTAGATCTTGCTCAACCTAGACGTTACGAAGTACGGTAGGCAATGGGTACTTCATAAAGAGGAAAAAGTTTCGCCACTATGATGCAGTCCACGACCTAGTTGCGCAGGTCATAGCCCTTAGGGACTGACTAGGACAAGATGCTAAATGGTTACGCTGACCATTCAGTGCAGTTCCGCAAGCCCTACGGCGGTTTACAAACCACATGCTTGATTTCGGAGGAGTTTTAACTTTTTTAAAGACAAGCACTGCTGGTTCTAAGTTTAAGGCTGCTGAATAATGAAGCTAGGTCTCGAAGAAAAATACTCTACTTGATAGACTGTGGACATACTGTACACGGCAGACCAAGTACAAACTAGTTAATATGTGGTTGTTGTCTTTAATCTTATTGTCGTTCGGATAAATATGAAACTCATATTCCTCTGCAACCACACCAGTTCACAGATATTTAACAATTTTCTAAAAAGATAAAGTTTCTAAAAAATAACTTTTCTACGAAAATAAACTTTTAAAAAAAAAACAAAATACTCAAATTTTAAAAAATTAAATTTTAAATTATTTTCAAAAATAAGAAACATTTAAAAAAAATCAGAAATTTGGTTTTTTTTTTTAAATTTAAAAATTTTGAATTTAAAAAAATTAAAAATCTGTTTTTTTAAAGGCGTTCTAATTCCCGGAATTGTGGAAATTAACATTCGGCTTTTTCGTTCTTTGTATTTGGAGGTAATTCAGTTTTTTCCAAATATCTACACCGTAGTTTTCTAACTCATTTGTCTAAATTGCCAAACGATATTTTGTAAATTGAGTCTTTAAAGTCAGAAAATTGGATTTTTGAGGTGTTTTTGAATAAAAACTTAAAAAACGTGTCGTTAGATTTCTGGCCCGCATTTAGTCCCGAGATTTATAAAAAGATCAACATCAAAATCGAAATAAAATTAACACATTATTTGCAACATTCTGACAGATAAATAAAGATTAAAATCAAAGTTAAAATTGAAATAAAACCTGCACTTTGCTCGCAACATTCTGGCAGAGCAGTCAGAATTTTTATTTACGTTTATAAAAATTTAATAATTGAAATAAAATTAACACTTTGTTTGCAGCATTCTGATAGACTGTTTAATTTTCATGCAAAAATTGAATTCGATCTTCATTTTAATGTGGATTTCTTATACTTCTTGACACAAATGAGATAATATAGAAAATTGTTTACTATGTTAGGAAGCATGAAGTATAAAATCACAACTTAATAAATATTGTGTAGCCTTAGATTACCCATCAATATAGTGACCGTAAATCATTGGTCAGAATTCATGGAATTTCCCTTCGGGACCAACGCTACATATTGCTTGCATTCAAGTAGATTGACGTTATTTCAACAAAAAACATAAATTGTTAAAAATTTTACAAATAATATTAAATTCGAACTACTTCAAAAACGAAACTTGGAAAATTGAACTTCCTACACCTATGAAGTTCTGAAATTGAGAACTTTCTTCATTTTCATTCTTTTCATATATGGACGAGAATTTAGAATTTACCTACCTATGCTAGACGAAAGGCTGACTTTACATTCGAACTTAATTTCACTGGAAGATTTTTCCGGATTGAATTCTGATCTGATGATTTTTCTGTAATCTTTATCAGAAATTTCCTTTAGACAACCAGGGTTTATTTTAGAAACATGATGATTGAACATTATCCAGATTCTGGAGGTAGAAAGACAGAATTCATATGCAGTATTTTAGTAGCTTTCTTTTGATTAGCACTGAAGTAACATTACAGCGATGTTTGAAACCAGTATATTCTCGACCACGAAATGTTTTCTTGTAATAAACACATTTACAGTAGTGATGTATCGCTGGAGTAGTGAGCAATCTTTAGATCAGCCATAGACTGATGTAGACCTATATAAACGACATATGTGAGTACACACAAAAAAGGTACATTAAAATATTTCTAATGTATATGATACATTATATTCAATGTATCGATATATTATATTCACTGTACTGATATCAACTTGATGTATTAATATCTTTAATATGGTATGTCTGATGCATCAGAGCTGCTCTAAAGCATCGATGCACTATGTACGATGTACTCATTTGCTGTGAATCTACATGCCGAGTCTAGGACGACTTCTTCACATAGTTGTCATCACTTTATCCCTGGGATTTGTGCTGATAACAAAGATGTTACATTTCTCATTTCCCTCACGAACCACCCTGGCTCATGATAGCCTAACAAGCAGTAACAATAAAATACAACAACGCAAGTGTGTGTATATTTATGGCCAACCCATCATTAACGCTTTATGGTTTTCGGTCGTGTTTTTTAAGTAAACTTGAAAAATCTTAATAGTATAGGAAATACATTCCGCATTTTGTTTTACCTATTCGTCTTGGTTTCGCCGCCCAGTACGAAATTTAAGACGTACTTGTACCTGTGTCCTGGTCTTTTGCATTTTTAAAAATTATTTTTAATTTCCAAAAATATTAAAAGTCAGTTTTGTGTAAAATATTTCTTGTTAAATTTGTTTTGGAAAAATTAAAAACGATTTTTAAATAATTCGGAGTTTGTCTGTAAATTTGTCAATGTTCGGTCCGTTATTCGACGCTGAACGAAACTATAACGTTCCTGGACGGTTTTTGCTGGACATACGAACTAGTCATTCGGAAGGTATTTCGTAATCGAGTATGAAACAACTCTAACTTAATTATAAACTAATTAAGTAAAATAAAATCATGTTCACCAAAGCGAGTAAATTCTCAGCTATCGATTGATATATGAATTATTTACTTTCATCAATTACGAATCGGGATATAACGGATTTTCCAGACACCATAGTGCAATTTTTATTCAACTTTTTATTTTTAAAACAAGGAAATCGGTCTACTTTATGTCAAAGACCAACATCGGTTACTTAATTACATACTGCCAGATTGGGTTCTTTCTTTTCAGTTTTAAATTAACAGTTACGCCCGAAAATGCCAACATTGAATTACTAAAGACAAAAAATAACTTTTTTGTTCAATTTTAGAATTAATAAAAATCAAATTTTGGAATTTATTAATTTTCAATTTTTCAAAGACGAATTCGGAAAATTTTCGAATCTACTGAAAATCCCAGGAACTGAGCCAATCCGCTTATTTCTGGACCAAACAAGTCATATGGTATTTTTGAATATTTTTATAATTTTCCCCGAAAATTCAGTTTTAAAATCGAGACCTTCCTCACACAGTGATGTAGTCAATGTCGGTCTTCAACATGGAGTAGGTTAATTTCCTTATTTCATAATATTGAAGAGAAAAGTCAAATTATTTTCAAAAATAGTAAAACTTACTGTATTTAGGTCTATATTTGGTAAAAGTGGATGGTTCATATATCAACCGACAGGTGGGATTATTTATTACATCGATTAGGGTTTTGCTTTATTTTTATTATTAATTAAAGTATACTTTTTTGGGGTGAAATAACTTTTAAACCGACAGTTCGTTTTTTAAGTTGTATGACATTTGTGTCCCAAGCAGTTATGTTCCAATTCTGGAATTAGATTTGAGTAAAAAGTACTTGAATAAAGCAATCAAACCTATAAATTCCGAATCTGAAATCAGAATCAATAGTTGACTTCCAGAAGCTCGGATTCTGAAGATGAATGTTTTTTAAGAATATTTAAAATTTTATTTCTGAGATTTTATAAAAAACAAAAATTTATCTAGAATAGCTTCTAAACTGCTATTTAAAGTATACAAAGTTATTCAAAATTGCTTTTTAGTTGTGAAAAATTAGACATACTACTGAAAAATTAGAATATAAATGTTTAAGACACACAATAAACGGTAAATGATATATAATGTATGGATATATTGTACTTAACATATCGATACGTGAAATATAATATCACTGTATTAAAGTTAATATATCGGTATATCAAGTATAACTGTATTATAGTCAGTATATAGGTATATTAAGTATAGTATCGCTGTATTTTCTATAATATATCGATGTATCAACTATAATATAACTATTATATTCAGTATATAGGTATATAGGTATATTAAATATAGTATCACTGTATTTTCTATACTATATCGATGTATCAATTATAATGTAACTATTATATTCAATATATAGGTATATAGGTATATTAAATATAGTATCACTGTATTTTCTATACTATATCGATGTATCAACTATAATATAACTGTTATATTCAGTATATAGGTATATAGGTATATTAAGTATAGTATCACTGTATTTTCTATACTATATCGATGTATCAATTATAATGTAACTATTATATTCAGTATATAGGTACACTTAATACAATATATTGGATACATTAGAGTTGTTCTAACGTATTCTTTTTTGTGTACAAATGTCTCAGCACAGTTCATCGGATGAGAAAAATTCAAAAACCATTGTAGTTGCATTCATGATTGGAAAATCGATCAAATTGTGACAAATGTTCTGATAAACCTCCGAATATTAATAAAATATGCTCATTTTTTTAAATTGCTTAATATTCAAAAACATTAAAAACAAAGCAAAATTTGATAATTAATTTTCTGTAATTTTTTATTCAAAATTATTGAATTTCGATAAATTTATTTTTTGAAATTGATTGATTTTCGAAAATTAAATTTTTTATTCAAAATTGTACAAGTTTTAAAAATTTTCATCGATTTTTTTGAAATTTAAAAATTTTTGAGTTTTAATAAACTTATTTTTTAAAGGACAGGGAAGCACAGATCTGTACCAAAGTTAGCCTGTGGCAAGTCTTGCTCACCGTTAATATGATTTCCATTTCTTCAGTCTTGCCTCTGGGAGTACTTTCTTAATTCCGACACCTGCTTAACATCTGCTTCAAGTAACGTTTGCGCATGCCATTTTCTGATTTTTACGAGTTCTCAAATGCTGACGAAATTCTATAATATTATTCAAAATATCGATAATTATTAAGATTTTAAAATTTTTTTATTTTTAAAAATAATTTTTTCAGGTAAAAACTTGATAATGACATCAACACCTTCTTCGTTTGATTTGTTGTCCGTGACGCTTCTGTTCGACAATTTGGCTTCCACAGAATCTCCATTTCATTCTTCTGATGACTTAGATCAGATTCTGAATTCCTCAACCACAACGGTCCCTTCCCCCGTGCTTCATCCCTACGTCATCTTCGCCCGGAAAGTTTATATTTGGTTGGTTCCTGTCATGGTCGCTGTTCTTGCGGTAAGTTTAAGGTTACTGTAGATTACTGTACACTATCATAAGTTACTGTAAAAGTGTGTACACGATCATAAGTTACTGTAAAAGTGTGTACACTATCATAAGTTACTGTAAATGATTATAGATTATTGTAGGTCATTATCGACTATAATATACTAAAAATTACTGTAAAATATCATAGATTATTATAGATTATTGTAAAATATCATAGATTATTGCACATTACTGTAATATATTACAAGTTACTGTAAAATGCCGTGGATTACTGTAGATTACTGTAAATTATTACTCATTACTGTAGACTACTGTAATACCTTACAAATCACCGCGAAATATCATAGATTATTGTAGTTTATCGTAAAATATCGTAGATTACTGTAAATTATTACTCATTACTGTAACTTACCATAGCTCATTTTAAAGTATGGCATATCACTCTGAATTACTGTAAATCGTTGTAGATTACTCCAGACTATTTCGGAATACTTTAAAGTTTTCTAAAACAATATAAATTTTTCTAAATTACTGTATATTACTTATTTTTGAATTAATTTTATTTAAAATTTTACAGGTTGCTGTAATTGGAAACGGTATAATTGTTTTTTCTTCTTCTTGGTTATCACGACCAGTAAATCCGTATCATCGACTGTGCGTCAGTCTGGCAGCTGCAGATACCTGGGCAGCTTCGCTTCTGGCAACAGGTGTGAAAGAATAAAAAATTGACATCATTTGAGTTAAAATTAACATTTCAGGTCTTATTGTAAACAGTTATATGCCCGTTGTTCTTGAAATTAACAAAAAAACAGAATGTTTAGCAGCATTTTTAGAAATTTTTCGAATATCAGGAATGCTAACATCTAATCTTCACATTTTTGCTTTAGCTGTTCATCAATTTGTTGGAATTGTTTATCCATTACGGTACAAGATTATTTTGACAACTCGACGACAAAGACTTTTAATTTTTATTCTTTGGGTCGTCCCGTTAATTTTCATTTTTGGATGGTTTATCGCGATCCCCAACGACGGATTTCGACATCCAAATTGTCGGATGGCGTTCTACGGTAGACTTCCGTTCAGATTAAGTGTGTTCATCTGTTTCGTGGTTCCGCTCCTGGCCACATTCGCCCTTTACACGACCATTTTGTTCACTTTGATGAAAGCCAAAGCGAAATGCAATACTGATCTACGGTATTTGGATTTTCTAAAATCAATTTTTTAAATTTTTAAATTTCAGAAGATCGATGCACGACAATTACCGTAGACGAGTCAAGTCGAAATTGAAGTTGGTTTGGACTACTTTGTTGATTTTGTCCACATTTACTTTGTCCTGGGGACTGTGTGTACTGTACTTCGTGCTCGTCTGCATCGACGGCTGTATCTTCGTCTACAGACTTTCCGTCAGTTTTTACGTCGGATTTTTGTTAAATTCATCTGTAAATTTTTTAGTAAGTATTTCCAAAAGTTTAAAAATTAATTTTTATTATTTTTTCCAGGTGATGTTAAAACTTGTTTTTAATCCTCTGATTTACGCCCTGAGAATGAAGCATATTCGAAAAAGCGTACTGTATTGTCTCAGAACTACTTGCCTCTGGGTCTGTTTCAAACATTTGAAGACCGCCTCAAGCGCCACGAATCTGACAACTAACAACGGACTTTTTGCTTCGAATACGGAGAGGAAAATAAGCAGAAATAATTCCCACGTGAATCTTTCGAGAGCAAATTCTGATTCTGGACATAACCAAAAATACAGTATAAATTCGAAGAAGAACCTCAACGTCGTGACTATAGAAGAAAATGTTGAAAATTACAGATTACATCCGAATCACGCCGTCAGAAGTCACAAAGAATCTATTCAACTTCTGGAAACTAAAAGAACGAAATTACGAAATCAGATAAAAACTTCGTTGAACGACTTCTGGGACGATTCTGATTCCGAAGATTGAAAAACACTAGTTATACGGGATTTGTCAATCGTGACGTACCTGATTAATCTAAAAATAAATAATTTTTTTTTGTTTTTTAAGTGGCACATGATGCAATTTACGAAAGTTCTTTTTAATCATGTTACCGTAATTTCATCATTTTTTCCTTTCGTATTTCATCGAAAATATTCTTGATTTTTTAAATAAAATTTCGAAATTTCAGAAATTACACTGTAAAATTTTTTTAAATCATTAATTTTAAAAAATTTTAAATTAAAAATAAAAAAAATTAATTTTAAAATAAAAATAAAAAAAATTACTTTCAAAAATTTTCGAAAATATTTAATTTTCAAAAAATTAAAAATAATAAATTTAAAAATTTTCGAAAATAAAAAAAATTTTAAATTTGATAGATTTTTGAAAATTATAAATTTTAAATTAAAAAATTAAAATCAAATTTATTGAACAAAAATTTGAAGTATTTTCGAATTTTACTTATTAAGAATTGATAAAAATAAAATTAATTCAAAATTCTAAAAAATCTATAATTTTAGAAATCGATAAAAATAAAAATTATCAATCGGGATTCCGAAATTTCACAAATTTTCTAAATTATTGAAAATATCCAAAACTATTTAATTTTAAAAAAACAAAAATAAAATAATTCAAAATTTTAAAAAATCTATAATTTTAAAAATCAATAAAAAATAAAATTTGTCAATTGAGATTTTGAAACTCCATAAACTTTTTAAATTATTCAAAATATTCAAAACTATTTAATTTAAAAAATAAAAATAAAATAATTCGAAATTCTAAAAAATCTATAATTTTAAAAATCGATAAAAATAAAATTTGTCAATTGAGATTTTGAAATTTCACAAATTTTCTAAATTATTCAAAATATCCAAAACTATTTAATTCAAAAAAAAACAAAAATAAAATAATTCGAAATTTTAAAAAATCTATAATTTTAAAAAAATCGATAAAAATAAAAATTATCAATCGGGATTTTGAAGCTTCACAAATTTTCTAAATTATTCAAAATATCCAAAACTATTTAATTCAAAAAATAAAAATAAAATAAAATAATTCAAAATTTTAAAAAATCTATAATTTTAGAAAAATCGATAAAAATCTAATTCATCGATCGGGATTTTGAAGCTTCACAAATCTTCGAAAATGAACAAATAGGTCTCTTCCTTTCTACGCGTTTTTGTTGGATAAAATACCACTTGCTATGCAATGAATTTTTCTGTTATTACTTCCATAGTCGTTGTGTACCATGTGGAAATAAGTTCAGGCGGTCCCCTTGTATGCAGAGAATTTCCGTCTTCCTTCCCATCCATCTACTGGAGAGAGCGGTTCGGCAGTAACGCGGACCGATTGTTCTTCTTCCCGAGGGTGGTTGCGTCCCGCGGAGGTACTTGAATTGTGTGCATAGCCAACTGTTTACCAGTCAAAGGAAAAACGGGTCTGTGCGGAAGGAAAACCAAAGTGAAATACGACTCTTTTTGGATTGTTTGTCTTTCATCTAAATCGGAAAATTTTTTCCATAGTGAATATGGGCGGAGATTGACGAAATAACGAAGAAAAACAAGAGATCCAAGACAGCTGTTAGAAATTCGGGGCCGACCTCGACAGTCACACATGCGAGGTCCGTGTCAGGGGCTAAACGACCAGACTTTCCTGTTTCTCCAAAAAGAACATCGAAAAAAAAAATAATGCCCAAGGCTATCGTGCGAAAATAGCACAACCAGAGAAGAGAGTCAGAGTCAAACTACATATGAGAAAGCCCGAGGGTCCACAATGACCATCTGTTGACTCCTTCCCTGGTTAATAAAAAATAGCCTTTGGCGCGTTTTCTGAGTGAATTAAATAAACGTGTTGTTCCGTGCGTGACGACCCACAAGTCCCTCTAAAAAGTGCGTTTTCCTGGCCCAAGTCGCAGAGCAGAAGGCACTGCAGCTCCCCGACGGCCATATCATTGTGGTCCGTAATTTCGGAGTTATTGTTTGTGATTAGTTTTATTATACAGTAATATAAAAGTACTATATATTAGAATCCCCCAATGAACTGTACAATAGAAATCATGAAAAAATTCTGTGTAATTTCTGCTTCTGAAGTTGTTATAGAAATTAGGTTTTCGAACATGGATTTGATAATTGTTAAAAAATTTGCATTTTTGTAGTAATTTCTAGAGCTGAAGATATATAGAAACTTTTGAAAATGTAGAATACTTTTAAAATGATCTAAAATTGAAGTCATCGGAGACTTACATCTTCGGATTCAGAAGTTATAACAGAAAATATGAAATTTGAAAATGTTATTAAGATAAATCTTGTATTTTTTATCATAATTTTCGGTATCATAGATATTAGAAACCTCTGAGAATGTAGAATATTGTTAAGATGATCTAAAATTGAAGTCATCGGAGACTTAAATCTTCGGATTCAGAAGTTATAGCAGAAGATATGAAATTTGAAATTGTTATTAAGATAAATTTTGTATTTTTATCATAATTTTCGCTATCGTAGATATTAGAAACCTCTGAGAATGTAGAGTATTGTTAAGATGATCTAGAACTTAAGTCATCGAAGATTTGTATCTTCGGCTTCAGAAGTTATAGTAGAAAATCCGACTTTTTAAAATACGAAATTCAATAATTATTATGAAGAAGAATTTTCTAAATTTTTATCATAATTTTCGAAATTGAAAATGTACAAAATTTCCGATAACTTTGGAAATTTCACTCAGAAGATCCCAATGATCTTCAGTGCTTTCCTATTACTGTATAATAAGACAAATTTCAAATAATAATTCCGAAATTGTGGACCATACTGTACTTTTTCGAACTGTTTCCAAAGCAAGATGACAGTATGTGCCCCGGGTCAGGTGCGCCTCCGACCTATGTCCCATGTCAATCATTATTCAGAAACTCGATACAGTATGGCATGTAATTTTAAAACTATTAGTTGTAACTTTTTCCAGTTACTGTAACTTCAGAATCGGAAGCTTCAAAGATACCATAGATAGGTCGGATTATGGAAGGTACTGTGGAAATTCTAAAGACCTACAGTATCCTTTATTACTGTACAATGAAGCAAGTTACAATCAATAGTTTTGGGTTGCGGATACTGTATTGGGGTTACTGTATTGGGATTACTGTATGTGTGAATTTTAAAGGCAGATTTCAGAGTAGAGGTCCCAACACGATTGGAGCACGTTCTGCAAGGATCCAAGTGGCTGTTGTTAGTTCATCTTTAGCAGGATAAACCTTTAACTGTGGTGGATAAAGGAATAAAAAAGCAAAAATCAGATCAAGATTGAGTTTTCAAAAATCGCTTGGGTTTCTTCGGGAATCCAAGAAAAATAAAAATTTACAATGAATTATGACCAAAAAATGGTAAAAAAAAATTTTTTAAAATTAATTTTAAAATAAAATTTTAGTTTCAATTTCAATTTCAACAAGTACCCCAAAATGGAACATACGTCAACTCTCAGCCGGTGGTCCAATATAGGACGGTGATCGATCCCAATCAGCAATTTATTCAACAACCTCAACAACACATTCAACATCAGATCATCCAACAACCTCAACATATTCAAGTTCAACAAACCCAACAAACATCGACGAGAGAAGGCAAGTGCCCAGTTAGAGGAAAAACTTCACCTTATGGATTCTTCGTAAAAATGTGCTACGAAGAACATAAGAAAAAATATCCCGGAGAGAACGTCCAGGTAACTGAAATTTCGAAGAAATGTGCAGAAAAGTGGAAGGTATGTCATAAAAATAATTTCTAAAATTAAAAAAAAATAATTTCTAAAATTAAAAAAAAATTATTTCTAAAATTAAAAAAAAATTATTTCTAAAAAATAAAAAACTTAAAATTTGCTTTGGAACTATTTCGTACAAAGTTTATGATTTTTTGCAATTTTTGGTCCCAACTGGAAAATTTCGAAATTTCGCGTCAGGACCATTTTGTCGAAAATTTATTGTTTATAATTTTTAAAATGATGTTATTATAATTATATTTTTCTAAAATAATATAAAAATTAAATTCTAAAATTTTGGGTCCCGGTTGGAAAACTTCGAAATTTCGTGCTGGGACCAATTAGTTGAAAATTTATTGTTTTTATAATTCTATGATTATGATTTATATTTCAGACCATGAACGAAGAAGAAAAAAGGAGATTTTACGAACTTGCCCACAAGGACGCGGAACGGTATCAGGCGGAGATCCAGGCCTACGGGGGAGAGGACATGATGCGGAAGAAGAAACGGGCCAAGAAAGACCCCAATGCCCCTAAGAGAGCTCTGTAAATTTAAATTTTAAAAAATACAAAATATAAAATTTTTTTAGATCTGCATTTTTCTTTTTTTCCAACGAAAAACGACCAGAAGTACAGACGGGTCATCCTGAGTGGAAGGTCGGACAGGTGGCCCAGGAGCTCGGACGGATGTGGAAGGCCCTCACCGACGAGGAGAAGGCTGTCTACGAACAGAAGGCCAACATGGATAAACAGAGATATGCTGACGTAAGGATTAATTTAAAGTTATCAAAATACCCATAATAAAAAGTCCTGAACGGGATACTGTAGTAGCAAAGATCTTCGAAAATTTATTAACGATTTCATATATGAAAATTAACTTTGGGGAATAGATAGAGGATCTTTTACTTTGTATACTGTAGTTTAGGAACTTCTAAAATTATTTTAAAAAACTATTTCTGAGAAATTAATTACGAAATTACGCAAGATATTTAAAGAAATGTAGAAATCACAATTACAAATTACTGTAAATTCTAAGAAGTTCTAGAAATTCCCGTCGAGACCATTTTACGAAAAAAATGATTTTTAAATTTTCCTAATGGTATCATGATGATCGAATTTTCACGAAAATGTTAAATTTTACCTTTTGGATCTCGATTGGACAGTTTTAGAAATTTTGTTAAAGAATTTTATTTTTTATTTTTAGAATAATATGATTATTTTTGAATTTTAGGAAATGAAGAATTACCGAGAACAAGGACCAGCCCCTCCTATGCCTGCTAAACAGGAAAGTGTCCAAATGGTCCAACAACAACAACAACAGCAGCAGCAGCAGCAACAACAACAACAACAACAGCAACCTCAAATGATTGTGATTCAACAACCTCAAGTCACTCAACAACAACCCCAACATGTTCAACAGATTCAAATGCAGGGTGAAATTGCTTAAATCAGGAATCTGCCGGAGATCCACTAGCCTTCTGCCTTACTTCTAAGAAGTCCCATTCTTATACACAAAAAAGGTACATTAAAACAACTCTAATGTATCAGATACATCATATTTAATATGCTTATACATTGAATACAATGTATCTGATACATTGGAACTATTTCAATATATATCGATACATTTTATATAATACGCTGATATCTTACTCAGTGTATCGATATATTGAACACAATGTATCTGATACATTATATCCAATGCATTGATGTACTGAGTATGACATCGATGCACTGAATATAATGTATCTAATACATTGGAACTATTTTAATATATCGATTTATTGAACACAATGTATCTGATACATTATATCCAATGCATTGATGCCATACTCAGTGCATCTATACATTGAATACAATGTATTTGATACATTGGAACTATTTCAATATATATCGATACATTTTATATAATACGCTGATATCTTACTCAGTGTATCGATATATTGAACACAATGTATCTGATACATTATATCCAATGCATTGATAGCACATCCAATGTGCCGGTACATTGAATATAATGTATGAGATGCATTAGAGTCGTTTTAATGTACCCGTTTTTCGTGTGTAAAATAGGCCTTAAAATTGGCAAAATTAGTCTTCCCGAAATCCTTCAATTTGTAGATATCCATGCATTTCAGGGCTGTACGATAGTTGTTCCCTTCGTTAATAACGGTTCTTTCCTGGGGTATTTGATTCTTTAGATTTCCTAATTTAAAAATTCTTTGAATTTAATCTTTTTAGTTAGGATTGTCTTTTAGGTCATTTCAGAGACCAAAAAGACTGGTCTAAAAAGGTCAAAAATAGATGGTAAGACTAGTCGATTTCGAAATTTTCTTCTAGACCAATATTTTTTATTTTTTAAAATAATCCAGTTGCTGGAAATATTGATCTAAAACAATTCAGTATTACAAAATTAGGAATCGATTACTGTATATTTTTTCGTTTTTGGACCAGAATTTTCGGTTTTGAAACAACCTGAGAGGGTAGTTGTGGTTCGAGGATCGAGTTTTGGGGTCTGTAAGACGGTCGACATCAAAATCAAATTTGATCCATCTTAATAATTGGGTAAGCCGGTCTGCCCGAATGTTACAAGCAAACTGCGGATTTGATTTCGATCTTTTTACAGACTTCTGTACTAGTTTAAAAAGTAAAAAACAATGGATTTTACGAAATTAGGGAAGTAAACATCTCTCTAGGGATCACATATTCCTAAGGACTATATATCCGTAGGGACTAAATACCTTAGGGAAGTAAACATCTCTCTAGGGATTGCTTATTCCTGAGGACCGAATATCTCCGGGAAGTAAATATCCTCAGAAACTAAACATCTCTCTAGGGATTACTTATTCCTGAGGACCATATATCCCTAGGAATTAAATACTTCCAGGAACTAAGCATCTCTAAGGATTACTTATTTCTGAGGACTGAATATCTCCGGGAAGTAAATATCCTCAGATACTAAACATCTCTCTAAAAACCATATATCCCCAGGGACTACACATCTCTCTAAAAACCCTATATCCCCAGGGACTAAATACCTCCAGGAAGTAGACATCTCTCTAGGGACCGTGTATTCCTAAGGACCAAGTGCCGTGCAGCTCATTTCAAGAATTCTCTCCTTCAGGCCCAATTTGTAATAAGTTATTTAGTATCCGTCTTAGTTCCCATAATTTGGCCTAATTAATCCGACAGTAGTTGTATGTCCGAGCTCATTTCTTGAATTACTTATTCAGAAGCAGATGGTGCAACTTTCTTCAAGGAATCTTACTGAAAACGGGCTTGTTGGAAGCGCGTGTCTCGCAGCGCTTTCCTGTAACTACCTTCTTTGTTGATTACTGTCATTTCATGAGATGATTGAAGTCGCGTTGCATAAGCTAATATAACGAATGAGATCTCCTCTTGATATTGCTTTTTATCATCAGTGCTCCTAGTGAAAGACTGCTACCATAAAATGTGCCAATTGTGATTTGTTTATATAAAAATCAGTTGTAAATAAAATGCGAAAAATAATTTTTTACAAAATGGTCCCGAAACGAAATTTTAGAAAATCCTAGAAATTACAGTATTTTAAGTCGGAAGTTTAATTTTATGATTATTTTGTAATCTATCATATTGTAAAAATTTAAAATGAATTTTTGACAAAATGGTCTCAACGCGAAATTTCGAAGTTTTCCAACCGGGACCCAAAATTTTAGAATTTAATTTTTATATTATTTTAGAAAAATATAATTGTAATAACATCATTTTAAAAATTATAAATAATTAATTTTCGACAAAATGGTCTCAACACGAAATTTTGAAATTTTCCAGTTAGGACCCAAAATTTTAGAATTTAATTTTTATATTATTTTAGAAAAATATAATTGTAATAACATCATTTTAGAAATTATAAATAATTAATTTTCGACAAAATGGTCTCAACACGAAATTTTGAAATTTCGAAAAATTTATATCGATTTTTTTATTTTTTCGAATTATTTATTTCCAGATGAATTTGAAAATTTTAAAATTACGGTACATGGGGTACACAACCCTGCAATTTAGGATTGAGTTCCATATATGAAAATTCCAATAAATATTCTAAAAATCATAATTAACGCCGTAATTTCTGATTTAAAATGTTTTTTATTAAAATTCAAAATCGATTTTTTCGAACGTGTTTTAAAAAATTTTTTTTCAATTGGAAATTTTTTGTTTTTTATCCTTTTTCGATCCAAGTTCAAGATTTGGATCAATAATGAGTCACTGCTATGCGATATAAGAAAAAAAATAGTGTTATATAAGTGCCGAACAAGACATTTGTTATGTGATATAAGAAAAAAAATAGTGTTATATAAGTGCCCAAACGAGACACTGTTCGAAATTTCCGCCGCGACGAAGAGAGAACATTTTCGCTCGATACCAGTGCGAGTGGTCAGTTTTTCCCCATAATCCAAAAAAAAATTGAATTCTCTGTCCTTCATAGGCTCGATGTTCTTTTACAAAAGTTGTTTGACATTTTTCTCGTTTTTTGCGATATAATTTTGATTTGTGTGGATTTGTTTGGTATTTAAATCTGTTTTTGAATGAATCACCAAATTTGCGTATAAAATTCCACATTTCAGATGGTGAACAACTGTTTGAATTTGAAATAGTAAAAATGATTTTTTTCCGACATATTTGGATATTAACGCAGAAAAATCTGCTGATTATCAAAAGATCGAAAGTATGGTTCTTCTTCGAGATGATATTTGCTCTGTTGATGATCCCGTTATTTGCCTTCATTGTGAATGTAAGTTGATTTATTAAATACATCTTTCTAAAAATCGTTATAGTAGGGAATTGATATATCAAAAATCGATATAGTAAGGAATTGATATATCGGAATTTAATATATTCAGAAATTAGTATATTCAAAATCGATATAGTAGGAAATTGATATATCGAAATTTAATATATTCAGAAATTAGTATATTCAAAATCGATATAATAGGAAATTGATATATCGAAATTTAATATATTCAGAAATTAATATATTAAAAATCGATATAGTAGGAAATTGATATATTGGAATTTAATATATTCAGAAATTAATATATTAAAAATCGATATAATAGGGAATTGATATATCGGGATTTAATATATTCAGAAATTGATGTTTTGAAAAGTTATTGTGTTGAAAATTAATATTTTGAAGAATTTGTATACTAAAAGTTGAACATGTTTATAATTATTATATGGAAGAATTGATACATTAAAAATCAAAGTTCCGAAGAATTCAGATCTTAAAAACTAAGTTTTTTAAAATTTATGTATTGAAAATTATTTTTTAAATTAATATATGGATGCTTTTTAGAAATCCCGAACTGAAGTCGATCCTGGCCGTGAATTCGAGCCAGTCAAGATCACTGGTGACAGGGCGGATCTCGAAAGACTTGTGCCGAACATCCAGAGGATCTCCACGAAGATGTGCAATGGAAACAGAACACTTGGATTCGTGTACCCTGACGAGTCTGACAGATGGATTATGGACGAATTTGCAGGAAGATATTCGAATTACAAATTTGCTATTCATACTGAGAAATTCCAAAATTTGGAAGAGATGAAGAAAGCTTTGACTTCTGATCTCAATTTCACTTCTAACAAGGTCTGTGGAAAGTACATGGGAGGCGTGCACGTCAGAACCCTGGATGTCGATTCTAGAATTTTCGATTACCGGATTTACATCCGGGACAGAGAAGGAAACGACTGGCAAACGGACAAGTTCTGGCCCGACGATGGGCCCTACGGAGCCCCTGCGGACATCAACAGTATCCCAAGTAAGCCGAACTACTGGTCCACTGGTTATTTAAGTTTCAAGTATGCTTTGGATTCGATTTTTTTACAAAAATCTGGACGAAATTTAACTAATTTTAATTTATATTTAACCAGATTTCCCACACCGATGTTCAGAAACAATGCATTATTGGCCTTGTTGAAAGCTATGCCGATTTTGTTCATTATCCTTGCTTTGACCGTCATGATCCACACAACGAAGGAAATCGTGGCCGAAAAAGAAGTCGGAATCAAGACCCATCTGATCGTGATGGGCCTAAATTCGGCCGCGTTTTACGGTTCGCATTTCATAATCGCATTTTTAAAAATGTTCATAGTTATGGGATTATCTTCAATAATTTTATCTCTTGGATTTTCGGTAAATTTTAATATTTATATTTTAAATAATTTTAAATTTTCAGAGTATATCTCCGGCTGTTTTTATTTCTTTTTGTTTAATTTTTGGAATTTCTGCAGTTATTTTTTGTATTTTAATTTCAGTACTTTTTCGAAAAACTTCCTTAGCTGTTGCTGCTGTGATTCTTCTATGGCTGGGCTTATACGCTATCGATACTCATATAAAATTATCCCCGACAAATATTGGATTATCGTTACTTCAATCTTTCAATGTATTTACAGCTTTTCATTTGGGTCTTCTTGCAATGGGACGGTATGAAAGCAGATGTAAGTTTATTTTTTTATTAAGTCGAAAAATTTCTGATAAGATTACTATAATGGTAGTTATGATTTTTAGGATATTTATTAATGATTTCATATATGAAAGTTAACTTTGGGGAATAGATAAAGGATCTTGTACCTTGTATACTGTAGTTTAGAAACTTCTAAAATTATTTAAGAAAGATATATGTTTAGGTTATGATTTTTAGGATATTTATTAATGATTTCATATGTGAAACTTATTTCTAAAAGATCTTTTACTTTGTATATCGTAATTTAGGAACTTCTAAAATAACTTAGGAAAAATATTTCTAGGAAATTAGTCACGAAATGATGATGAAGAAGAAGAATTTTAAGATACTGTAGTTTTTAAAAGTTTAAAATTTGCCTTTAGAAAATAAGAAATAATTTTCAGTGATTGATTTGAATTTATTTAATATTTTTGCTGAATCTACAACTTCGTTTTCTGTTGGTTTAGCATTTTTGATGCTTATTGTGGACATTACAATAATGATATTGCTTATTTTTTATCTAGATGCTGTTTGGCCAACAGATGATTCTCCGAAAAAACATCCGTTGTTTTTTTTACCGTTTATTCCACAAAAAGATATTGGAGATGAAATGGATTTGGAAAATGCTGAAGATGAATATACAGATAATTGTGAAAAAGATAATTGTGCCGGAAGGGATGAAGCGGATATAAGTGTTAAGAAAATGTACAAAGTATGGGAAGGCGGACAAGTAGCCGTTGATGGATTGACGTTGAATGCATATAGGAAACAAGTAACAGTGCTTTTGGGACATAATGGTGCTGGAAAAAGTACTGCGTTTTCTGTTATTTGTGGTATATGTTCGTCGACGAAAGGTGAAGTTTATATTTGTAAAAAACCAATTTCGAAAAATTTATCAGAATGTCAAAAAGAAATAGGCTATTGTCCACAATATAATCCATTATTTGATAAACTTACAGTAAAAGAACATCTTAGATTATACGGTAAATTGAAAACTAATACATGGGATTTAAATTTGGAAGAAAAAATGAATCAACTTATTGAATCAAATCAACTATTGCCTAAGGCAAATGAAATTGCAGGAAAATTATCAGGCGGAATGAAGAGGAAATTATGTGTAGCGATGGCATTGATAGGTAATAGTAAAGTTATATTACTGGATGAGCCGACGGCAGGAATGGATCCGGAAGCAAGACATGAAATTTGTAAAATTTTAGAAAATGAAAAAAAAACAAAAACGATTTTATTAACAACACATTATATGGATGAAGCAGATTTATTAGGTGACCAAATAGCGATATTGGTTAAAGGAAGATTAATATGTAAAGGATCACCAGAATTTCTTAAAGAACGTTTTGGAACAGGTTATGTTTTGACAATGGTTATTAATCCGGAAAAACAAATGTATTCTGAACAAGATCTAATTCCAATCAGATCGAAATTGATGAATGTTATTGGAAAACATGTAACGAATGCAGTTATTGAGAGTTCTACTGGTTTGCAGTTTTCTGTTATTCTTCCTACTAAAGACAAACCATAGTGAGTTTAATATTAATTATTTAAGAAATTAGTTTTTGTAGATTACTGTGATGTTAATTTTCGGTTTTTAAAGTATTTATTAGTTATTTTTGTAGGTTACTGTAATGTTAACTTCTGGTTTTTAAGGTATTTATTAGTTATTTTTGCAGGTTACTGTAATGTTAACTTCTGGTTTTTAAGGTATTTATTAGTTATTTTTGTAGGTTACTGTAATGTTAACTTCTGGTTTTTAAGGTATTTATTAGTTATTTTTGCAGGTTACTGTAATGTTAACTTCTGGTTTTTAAATATATTTATTAGTTATTTTTGCAGGTTACTGTGATGTTAATTTTCGGTTTTTAAATATATTTATTGATGACTATGTATCAAAATTAATTCTAGGAGGTAGATGGAGAGTTAAATATACTATATAATCATTATTTAGAAGTTTCGGAATTTAGTTAATAAGAATGTTTGTGAAAAATTAACTACCAAATCACTATAATATAAAATTGGAGTTTTAATGTGCTGTAATTTCTGATAAGTTCTAAAAACCCATATTGAAATTACTTTGCAAAAAATTACATATCATTTTTATAGTAATTTGAGTGATTACGAAGACAATATTATTTAAAACTAAATTTTTTAGTTACTGTAATTTCTGATAAGTTCTGAAAATTTGTGTCAAAATTGTTTTACAATAATATTAGTTTTTATAATATATGATTGATGACGAAATAATAAAAAAACCGTTAATTGTAGGTTACTGTAATTTCTAAAAATTGTTCTCGAGATTGTTTTATAAAAAATTAAATTTTTGTAATTTTGTTTTTTTAGTTTTGCAAACTTATTCGAAGAACTTGAAAAAGAAAAAAATAATCTTCATCTGAGTTCATTTGGATTATCTTTCAACACTTTGGAACAAGTATTTCTGAAAGCCGGAGAAATGGCAGAAAGTCCAGGAGATGAAGTGGATTCTGATACGGTAATTAATAATGCTTGTACGTTATTTGATGGATTGTCGAATGAAAAAACAAATGCTAAATTATGGATTAATCATATTTTTGCTGTTCTTAATAGATATTTCATCAATGCTTACCGTAATAAGATCAGAACTTTTCTGCCATTGGGATTGGCTATTTTGTTGTTTTCAATAACGACTTTTAGTAATAATCAAAATTCGAAAGATCAAGTTAAAGATTTAAGTCTAAATGCCCTTGAATCAGTGACTATTCCGATTCAACTTTTGCAAGAAAAACAAATAATTGCAGATTTTACATATATTGCAGGAAAATTGCCGAATTGTGTTATATTAAATATTCCTGTAACTAATGATTTTAAAAAAACGATAATTAAACATTCGTATGATTCTCCTGCTTTGGGTATTGGAGCACATGTGGATAAAAATGGATCTGTTTTTGGATATTTCAACGGAGCAGCGTATCATGGTCCACCGTTAGTTTTAAATTTTATAACAAATTCGATTCTTCAAGAAAAATTAAATTCTATTAAAACAAGTATTGAAATATATACTGTAAATAATTCTGATCCTGGACAAGATATGCCTGTTAATGATATATTAGTTAATATTTTGACTATTTTATGTTTTTCGTTTTTAACATCGGTATTTGTTATGCCAATTGTTGAAGACAGAGAATCAAGATTTAAACATCAATTATTATTGACAAGAATGAATAAATTTATTTATTGGTTATCTACAGTAATATGGAATGTAATTATTTATTTTGTTTTTTGTCTAATATTGACTGTTATATTATTTGTTTCGGGATCTATGCAACAATGTATGGGAACGTAAGTTACAGTAATTTTATTAAAATAAAAAAAAGTTTTTTATTGAAGTAAAAAAATTTTTATATCAAAATAAAAAGAAATAATTTTTTAATAAAATAAAAATAATTTTTAAATTAAAATGAAAAAAAAATAATTTTTTAAATTAAAATAAAAAGAAATAATTTTTTAAATTTAAATAAGAAAGTGGTTTTTTAATTAAAATTTAACAAAAAATTAGTTCTTTGTTGAAGTTAAAAAATGATTTTAATTTTTTTAAGTTAAAATTCCAGGTTGAAATTTAAATTTTAAAAATCATCTAAAAACGAAAAGTTTGGATTTTAAAAATCACCTAAAAACGAAAAGTTTGGATTTTGACTTTGAACTTTGACAAAATGGACTAGCGTTTGTGGTCGGAATTCGGACTTTTCGTGCTGAAACAACATTGGTTAATTTTTGATTTTCAACTTAATCAATTTTTTCAGAAATGTTCTCTTTTGGATACTGTATTTTTGGTCTGCAATGCCATTTGTATATGTTGCTTCGTTTGTATTTTCATCACCTTTTAAGGCGTTTGTAGCGTTGTTGACATGGAATATTATTGCTGGAATAATTGCATCTATTGCGATTACGGTAATTTTAGCAATTGGATCAATTGAATTAACAAATTATTTAATAACGTTATTTTCAATTATTTTACCGTCATTTTCACTTGGACACGGTATTGTTGAAGTGTCTATTCAATGTCAAAATCCATATGCTAAATGGGATAACTTGGAAAAAATAATGATATGTATGGTTATATCTGGTTCTGTTTTTTGGATTTTTTTATTTTTGTTAGAAAAAACTTTCACAGGATGGATACATTTGTTATTGAAGAAATTTCATCGTGGTTATCATGAATTAGAACAATATGATGAAAATGAAGATGAAGATGTTCAAAAAGAAAGAACAAAAATGAATCAAACATCGGATCAAGATTTGGCATTGTCGGTCAGAAATATTTCGAAATATTTTGGAAATTTTCTAGCTTTGAAAAAATTAACTTTTGGAGTTTATCCAACAGATTGTTTTGGATTATTGGGAGTAAATGGAGCAGGAAAAACAACAACATTCGATATATTGACAAGTAGGACTTTGGCGACAAGTGGAAAAGCGTTTATAGGAGGTGTTGATATAAAAAAAATGCCTGTAATTGGATATTGTCCACAATTTGATGCTCTTGCTATGGATTTAACTGGAAGAGAAATTTTAACATTGTTAGGAAAATTGAATGGATTTAATGATGTTGATCAAAGAGTTAAATGTGTACTTGAAAGTATTAAAATGATTCCACAAGCGGATAAATTAGTTTTACATTATAGTGGAGGACAAAAAAGAAGATTATCAATAGGTGTTACTTTGATGTCAAGAGCGAAATTGATTATGCTTGATGAACCAACAGCAGGAATTGATCCGAAAACAAGAAGACATATTTGGAATTTATTAACAGCAGTTAGAAATAGAAAAGTGGCGATATTGTTGACGTCACATAGTATGGATGAATGTGAAGCTTTGTGTAGTAGAATTGGATTTTTGAACAAAGGATCGTTGATAAGTATTGGTACAAGTCAACATTTGAAAAGTAGATATGGTAGATCGTTTTTGTTAACGTTTACTGTAAGTAATCCAAATCAAAAAACAAAGAAATTATTGGATAGTATTGTTACATCGAATTTTGGAACGGAACCGACGCAAGATTTGGATTATATGAATACGTATCATTGGGAAATTCCTAGAAATGGTAACGGGTCCTGGAGCGAATTGTACAAAAAAGCGCAGAATATTGCAGCAGATTATTCGATTTCGGATATTATGTCGGAGAAACCAATAATTAAAGATTTTTCTATTACGCAGAATAGTTTGGAACAAGTGTTTCTTAGACTTACTCAACTTGGCAAAGAAGATTTGGAACGTCATGAAGGTGTGTTAGCGACAGGGGGATCATCATATATTCCAATGAGGATTTTGTAATTAATGGTGTTAAGTTGTTATTGTACGTTTAAAAAGTATAAACTGGCTTTTTGGAATTGAATTATTTTTTATTTTGGTAGTAGTTTTGGGATGGGTTTAGAGATGTTGATGGGAAGTGTTTTTGTGGATAGAGGATGGAACCGGGGTCTCTTGAGTGGTAGTCGTGGATTCTGTCCACTGCACTGTTGGAGAAAAGTTACAATCTGCAATACAAAAAATTTGTTCTTTATTGGATTGTGTATCTATTTGAGTAACAATCTGCATGGTATTGGTCCCGAAGAGAAATACCCTGAGGACTAACGAAAGGGTTATGATTATGTGCTGGTGGGGAGAATTAAGTGAATTGTGTAATAGTTAATAGAGTTGTATTTCTCGTTTCCGACCCAATAAACTACTTTTGTATTTGTTTCTCATCTACACACAGACCAGAAGCCCTTATTCACGATCTAACAATTTTAGAATTTACTTCAGAGTAAGATTTACTTTTAAATATGTTGATAAAAACCACTTTTTTAACAAGTTGTCAGAAATTTAAAATTGTAGTTTTTCAACTGTGGATGAACTCGATGTTCATGAATAATAGTCATTTTAACAACTATACAATAGGAGAAAAACTGACAGAAATCTGTTATCTTCCTGAGTTGTAAGATCTACTTTGGGATACGGTATGGAAAGATGTTTTCAAAAACCAAATTGTTGAAACCATGTCCGAAGATGGAACTCGGGTCTTTCCGAGTGGTAATTACGCGTTCCAGCCACTGCGCTATCAAGTAAAATTAAAAGGAAGAATAAGTTTTATTTTTAAAGATGGATCTTTATCTTACAACTGATCATAAAGCACATGGGTTTACGGTTCCAGATATGGCTTTGAAGATCCCGATCAAAGATGAGCAACATAAGTGGCCAAAAACGAACAGCCAATCCCAGAAGCAATGCCGAAAACTAAGAAGAATGCGGACATTTTTCCGAGGATTCTGGCTTTGTTTGGTTCTGCTCCATGTGGAGCATACATGAGAGAAATGGAACTGTAATATCCATGACTGATGGACATGAGAGATATCAGAACAAATACAGCCCATTCATTTGGGATGAAAACTGGCCAAGTACGGTATCCCCCTGGAGCGTAGTTGCAAGAGAGGAAAATCGGAATGAACAGCAAACGCACGAAGATCGGGGCCCAAGCGTACTTCGGAGAAGGCCATCTGATGTAATCCGCTATCTTGCTCCCAATGACGGCAAACAGGTTGAAGTTCAAAAATACAAAAACTGTGGCAAATAAGTTCTCTGAAAATTATTGAATTTTAAAAAAGTTTGAAAATATAAAAAAATATTGAATTTAAAAAAGTCTAAAAATTATAAAAATTAATAAATTTAAAAATCGGAAAAATTTTTTTTAATTTAGAAACTAAAAGTTAATTTTAGACAATTATAAAAATTCGAAAAATATTAAACTTAGAAATTTTAAAAAAATCAATAAAATAATAATTTTTGGAAATTCAAAAAATGGTGAATTTAGAAATTTTAAAATTAATTTTAGAAAAATATACAGATACCTGAAATGAAGAGATCGTATTTCCTGTCGAGTGGATATAAGTGGATTGAGAGGAGGATTGACGGGAACAACATCAAAGTCACGAAGAAGACACAGTAGACGTCGATCAGGGGCAACCAGTACTCCTTCATGACCCCTATGTAGTCCGAAAGTGAAAAAGTTCCGTGGGATTCTGTAGCTCTTTTGGCGACGATCATTTGGTAAGCGAAATAACGCTGAAAAAAAATACGGTAAATTACGGTATTTTTAAATTGTATTTTTACGTTTTTTCTGACGTAGAAGAACGAAGCGATGCAGATGATCAGCAGACATACCGTAATCGAGAAATAAACGGCAGCATTGAGCTGGACGTCGGCGATGACTAAAGTGAGATTTTCCGATTTCTACAGTACACTTGTGAAAATCATCCAAATACAGTACTTTGGGATGTTGGTATTTTTAGGATTGAAATTTTAAAAAAATAATTTTTAAAAAAACAAACGAAATATCCTGGGGCATTTTGGTCCAGAAAGTTGTGGATTTATGAAAAGGAAATATGACTTCAGAATATCGATTTCGAAATCATAGAATTACGAAATTACTATCTGGTAAAATCGAAAGTTTAAGCTGTTTTTGTTTTTAAAAAATGTTACAAATTCGTGTTGAGACCGAAAAAATCGATTTTTAGTTTTCAATTTTCCAATTTGACTCTGGATTTTCGAAATCGAATAAAGTTATTTCAAATTCGATTTTTCAAATCTAATCAGTTCAGTCAAAATTCGATTTTTTTTTTATTTTCGAAATCTAATTAATTTAAAATCGATTCGAATCAGTCCGATTTAGATTTTTCAAATCTAATCAGTTCAGTCAAAATTCGACTTTTTTTATTTTCGAAATGAAAGTAATTTTAAATCGATTCAAATCAGTTCGATTTAGATTTTTCAAATATAATCAATCTAGTCAAAATTCGATTTTTTTTTATTTTCGAAATCTAATTAACTTAAAATCGATTCAAATCAGTCCGATTTAGATTTTCGCAATCAGCAATTTTGGTAGCAATGATTTTATTTTATTTCTGTTTATTCATGGAAACTTTTTTGCTTATATTTTTTCGTTGCAGGATCTCCATCATCAAATCGCAGATGTGATTCCAGTATATATTTGATAAAATCGAATTATTTCCAAATTTTCTACTTCAGGTTTTCAAATTTGAACTAGTTCGAAATTTGTCCAAATTTTTTCGAAATCATTTTGTAAAAAAATTAATTTAAATTTTTAACATATATTATTGATTACGAAATAATTTCAAAAAAACTTCAAAGTTACTGTAACTTCTAGAAATTCGTTTCGAGATCATTTCGTAAAAAAATTAATTTTAATTTTTGGAATATATTATTGATTACGAAATAACCTCAAAAACAAAATTCCCAAGTTACTGTAACTTCTAGAAATTCTGTTTAGGACCATTTTGTGGAAAATTAATTTTAATTTTTGGAATAATATAATTTTAAAAACTTACAGAAAGTAGTCAAAGTGAAGAGTACGGTAACGAAGAGACCGCAAAAGTTGTTTCCTAAGACGACGGCGTTGATGTACTCGTAGGGAAAAGACCCAACAAGACCGTAAATGCTGTTTTGGTAAAATCCATTTGCAGAATTCAAAACAATGACGGAAATCATTGATAAAATGAAAAATCCAAATGGCCCTTAAAATTTCATTTTTTTTAGATATTTTTGAAATCCTAATTTTTTTAATTTAAAAATAAAATTTTTTAAATAATTTCTAAATTTTAATTTTTTTTAAATATTTTTGAAATCCTAATTTTTTTAATTTAAAAATAAAAATTTTTTAAACGATTTCTAAATTTTAATTTTTTTTAAATATTTTTAAAATCCTAATTTTTTTAATTTAAAAATAAAAATTTTTTAAACGATTTCTAAATTTTAATTTTTTTTAAATATTTTTAAAATTCTAATTTTTTTATTTTCCGAAAATTTTTTACTTTTTAAATAATTTCTAAAATAAAAAAATTTAAATAATTTTGAAATTTTAATTTTTTGAAAAATGTTTATAAAAATTTTTAATTTTAAAATAATTTAAATTTTTCTAATTTTTTAAACAATTTCTAAATTTTGAAATTTTTGATTTTTCTAACTTTAAATAATTTTAATTTTTTTTAATTTTCGAAATAATTAAATTTTTTTGAATTGGAATTTTAAAATATTTTTAAAAAATTACACGTTGAGGTGTCGATGTAGATGAAGACGGCCGTGAACAAACATGTTCCTGTGACGATGATCAAGGAAATGACGATTCTGACGAGTAAGTTTCCACTTCCAGAAAACATGCCGATCATGTTAACTATCAAGTTGGGTAATTGAGAACAAATACAGACCCAATTCATAAAATTAGTGACGTAAGAAGGCTGAGGATTAGTTTCGGATTTAAGTTTGAATTTCTGGAAGTACAAGGGAGCAAAGGTGATGAAGACGTTCCAGGCAATCAAGGTCCCCAATCCATGGAGCATCATCACGAAAAGTACGATTTTACATTTATCTTTGGGAACTTCGTCATCCGGAGTAAACTGAGTCCTGGATTCTCCTTCCAAAAAAGATTCAGCTTCATTAACATGCTTAGGAGATCCAATATGATCTGAAATTCATAAACTTTAAAAATTCAGAAAATTAAATTTAAAAAAATTTAAAATATTTAAATTAATAAAATTTTCTAAAAATTTAATTTAGTTTTTACAATTTAAAATTAATTAAGTTAGATAATTTTCTAAAATTTATTTAATTTTAAAAATATTAAAATTTATTTAAGCATAAAATTTTTTAAATTTAAAAATATTTAAGTTTATTTTATTTTAAAAATATTTGAATTTATTTAAGCATAAAATTTTTTAAATTTAAAAATATTTACGTTTATTTAATTTTAAAAATATTAAAATTTATTTAAGTTTAAAATTTTTTAATTTTAAAAATATTTAAATTTATTTAAGCATAAAATTTTAAAATTAAACTTGCCTTTTTCTAAGGAACTCATATCCGGCGAGAACAGCACGAGTGTCCTCGGATCCGACAGTTGCTAAAATTTAAAAAAATGTAAATACATGACGTCTAAAAAAATTTTCACTACGAAATAAATCAAAGTTATTTATAACGAACAAATTGGCTTATATTGTGTTCAAAAAAAATAAAATTGACAGATTGATGATTTTGATCGACAGAAAAACGACAAAGATAAAGTTTTTCGAGTGATTCACATAAATTAAGCTTCAATAAGGTCGAGAAAAGCATAAATAATCAGATTATTATAAAAATCAAACATTAAAATTCTTTTAAAAATTTTTAGAAAATAAAAATTTAAAAAATCGACTTTCTTGCTAATGCCAGATTTGACATTTCTAAAGTCTTCAGTTTTCTGCGCGGGAATTTGAAAATTTAAATAATCAGACTATTGTAAAATTGAAAAATTTTAAAAATCGACTTTTTTATTAATGCCAGATTTGACATTTCTAAAGTCTTCACTTTTCTGCGCGGGAAATTGAAAATTTAAATAATCAGACTATTATAAAATTGAAAAATTTTAAAAATCGACTTTTTTATTAATGCCAGATTTGCCATTTCTAAAGTCTTCAGTTTTCTGCGCGGGAATTTGAAAAATTTAAATAATCAGACTATTGTAAAATTGAAAAATTTTAAAAATCGACTTTCTTATTAATGCCAGATTTGACATTTCTAAAAAGTCTTCGCTCTTTTGCGCGGGAATTTGAAAATTTAAAAAAATACATTTAAAAATTAACAATTTTTTAAGCAAATTTTAATATATTTGAAAAATTATAAAATTTAAGTCTCAAAACGAGTTTTTAGGCTTTTTAGGAACCTTTAAGGTTGTCGTAAAAGGAACAAACAGTGCGAGTGAAAATAAGGTCAGTCGATTTCGGCAACGATTGCCAGTTTTGCCATTTTTTCTTTTTTTATAGTTTGCTCTCTCTGCACAAAAGTCCAAACATTCTCAAAAAACATTATGAAAAATTAAAAATAAATTTTTTAAAAATAATTTTGAAACGAATTTTTAGGATTTTTTAAAATTTAGGTAAAAAAATTTAAAAAACGCGAGTCGATTTTTGTATCAATGCCAGATTTACCATTTCTAAAAAGTCCTCATTTTTTGCGCGGGAATTTAAAAATCAAAGAAATTACATAATTTAAAAAAATTTTAAAATCTATAAAAAAAATAATTTTAAAAAACTTTAAAATTTATAAAAAAAATAATTTTAAAAAATTTTAAAATTTATAAAAAAATAATTTAAAAAAACTTTAAAATCTATAAAAAAAATAATTTTAAAAAACTTTAAAATTTATAAAAATATTTTTTTTTAATTTTAAAATTTACAAAAGTATTTTTTTAATTTTAAAATTCGTGGAAAAATAATTTTTAAAGATTTTAAAATTTGTAAAAAAAATACTTTTTTAATTTTAATGTTTGTAATGCAGAAAAATTGCGCAAGATGAGGGTTGTTGAGCGAGTTCTTGAGGATTGTCATCTATCCGTCCTGTTGTCTAATTGCTGCCGTAAACTTGGCCAGAATGAGCGCATCTTCAATCAAACCGCACGGGCTGTACGACAGTTGTCCCCCAGCAATGTTTGCTCCCTGTTTTTTTCCTTTTTCGATTTTCATTGATTTCGAAATTTTTTTAAAGTTAATTTTTTCTTAATTAACCGAGACAGTAAGTTAATTTAACTACAAAAAAAAATAAAAATTAAAAATTATATAAATATCGCGAAATAGAAAAGAAGCAAATGTCATACAGTAGTTCCTCAACGACATTTATTCCTTATTTTTTTCCTTTTTCGATTTTCATTGATTTCGAAGTTTTTTTAAAATTAATTTTTTCATACTTAACTGAGATATTCAATTAATTTAACTACAAAAAAATAAAAATGAAAAATTATATAAATATCGCGAAATAGAAAAGAAGCAAATGTCATACAGTAGTTCCTCAACGACATTTATTCCTTATTTTTTTCCTTTTTCGATTTGCCTGATTTCGAAATTTTTTTACTCAACTGAGATATTAAGTCAATTTAACTACAGAAAAATTGATATAAAAACGAAATGAGATAAATCTTGCAAAAGAGAGGAGAGCAAATGTCGTACAGCCAAACCGCACCGAATGGACGAACTTGACAAAACTTGCCTATCAATCCGGATAAGATTCATGTTTTTAAATAAAGTGTAAAGCAATAAATTCAAAATCGAAAAAAAATCTGATTTTTGTCGATGACAAAAGTCCAGAGATCGTGGACGAAGGATAAAAAACTATACGATGTTTTTTCCTTGATTTTATAAAAAAAATTCTTCGTTTTTAGATCAGTGCCAAAGTGTACAAAAAAGTCAAAATCAAAAATACAATCTGCACGTTGCTCGCAACAATGAAACAAATAGGTAAGTATCCGAATCATAATCAAAATAAAATTTGCAAGTTGCTCGCAATATTTAGGCAGTTAGGTTAACATTGAAATAAAAGTAAAATCTGCAGGTTGCTCGCAACGTTTGGGCAGATAAGTCAACATTAGAATAGAAATCAAAATAAAATTTGCACATTGCTCGCAACATTTGAGCAGTTAGGTTAACATTAGAATAAATATCAAAAGTCTGCACATTGCTCGCAACATTTGGGCAGTTAGGTTAACATTGAAATAGAAATCAAAATAAAATTTGCACATTGCTCGCAATATTTGGGTAGTTAGGTCAAAATCGAAATAAAAACCACAGTAAAATTTGCACATTGCTTGCAATATTTGAGCAGGTCAACATCGACATTAAACTCACATTTGGAGGTTGCTCGTAATATTGAACCATAAATTAAAATTTTATATCCACATTTATAAAATTTTCGAAATCAAACTAAAATCCGCAGTTTGTTCGCAACAATCGGGCAGATCGGTTTATTTAATTATTGTAAAAAATTAAACTTTGATTTTGATGTCGACCTCTTTATGAACCTCAGCATACAATATCTGAACAACCAAAAAATCCCAAAACAGCAATAATGACTAAAAAATTAATTTAAAAATCTTACCAAACAAAAGGTCAAATACCTTATAACTTACTTTTTAACTTTTCTAGACTAATTTGTTCGATATTTCAAAACATTAATCAATTTTTAAGAAATTTAAAAAATTTAAAGAAAAAATTAAAGAAAAATTGAAAAAATTAAGAAAATAAAGAAATTAAAAAAAATAGAAAAAAATAAAGATAATTTTTTAAAAAATTAAAGAAATTTAAAAAATTTAAAATTAAAAAAAAGCAAGAATCTTTGGGGATCAAAATTCACAGAGGTTAACTGTCGTATAGACCATTTTTTATCTTTTCAGACCAGTCTTTTCGGTCCTTAAAATGTCCTAACACAGTAATCATGATCAAAAAGACTAGTAAAAAATGAAACAATTTTAATCAAAAGAAACTTTGAAAGGGGATCAAATGCCCCAAAGGAGGAACTATCACACAATTTACATATTACTTTTTTGGTCCATAAAGTAACAACCATAACTAAAAAAGTGAATTTTGACAAAAAAAAGTTTAAAAATCAAACAACTTTGAAAAGGGGTCAAATGCCCCAAAGGAGGAACTATCACACAATCGATCAAGTTTACTTTGTCGTTGAACAAAACCGAGGACAGTTATTCTCTGAGAAAAAAGGAAAACCAAGTCTGGACTGACGCCCAAATAAGAGGTGATTATGGCGGGATCTGTTTCCCTCAAAAAATAGCCATGATGTTATCGAAAAAAAAACGAGAGTATTGACTGGAAGTCGGACACCGAAAAAGATTAGATTTAAAATATTTTTCTTTAGTTTTTAAATTAAAAAACTTGTGATTTTTAGGATATTTAAAAATAATTTGAAATATGAAAATTAATTTTCGAAGGTTCATATAGGGTTAGGTATCTAATTTACCGTAATTCAGGATTTTCTAGATCTATTTAAAAAAGATGTTTCTAAAAAAATTATTTCCAAAATTATCACAAAAAAATAAATTTTAGGATACTTTGATTTTTAAAAACTTCTTAAATTTCGCGTCGAGACCATTTTGTAGAGAAAATTCATTTTTAATTTTTAACATATATTTAATCATAAATTACTGTAAAATCAAAAAGTAAAATTTTAAACCACTTTAATTTCTAAAAACTTTACTCAAAATCAGTTTTGTGGAAAAATTTAATTTTAAAAATAATGACTTTATTTTTAGTTTTCAGAAGGCAAAAGGTTTCCGGGAGAATATCGTTTTTGAGCACTTTCTAATCCGCTTTCAGAAAGTTCCATTCGAAATCGGTCTCCCTATCATTGTTTGACAATCGTTTTAGAATGAAACAAGTACCGCATTAGCATCGGCCCCAAAGCACGAGGGTCCATCTGTCTGCAAATTTAGGACAATTTATGAATTGTAATTTTTTCTCATAAATAAATATAAAAATTATCAAAAATATTTTCCATAATTGCTATAAAAGTGGAAAAATTATAAAAATAACTAAGAAGTTGAAATTTTCAACGAAATTATCCCGAAAAGAAATCTCGAAACTTTCCAATCGAGATCCAAAGTTGTAGAATTTAGTTTTTGTGTTATTTTAGAAAAATATCATTGTAATAATATCATTTAAAAAAATACAAACAAATAATTTTCAACAAAATTGTCTCGCAACGAATTTTCGAAAATTTCCAATCAAGACCCAAAAGTTTAAAATTTAACTCTTTTATGATATTATTGAAATCCAACTGTAATTGCATTATGGCGAAAATTAGAAATTAAAATATTGTACAAAATGGTCTCAACAAGAATTTCTAAAACTTTCGGAATTTTTAGGATTGTCGGAAGAGAAGTAGACAGTGCGAGTGCGGACAGAACGAGTCAATAGCGATTTGCCAAAATTATCATTTTTATATTTTTATCAAGTCTACAAAAATTGAAAAATCCCGAAAAATATAAAAATCAAAAAATTCCACATAATTATCTGAGAATAAATTTCTTCTAAAATCCTAAAATTTGAGTAAAAAACAAAAAGTGCAGACAGAGCGAGTCGATTTCGACAGTGATTTATTAGATTTACCATTTTTCTACTTTCACTCCCTCTCTCTCTGGAAAGTCAAAAAATCAAAAACTTAAAAAAACTTAAAAATTAAAAAAACTTGAGAAAATTACAAAAATAAATTTTTAAAAATTATAAAAATAAAACTAAAAAATCTTGAGAATAAAATTATAGAAATTTTGAAAATTTTCGATTTTATAAATTTAAAAAATGATTATTGAATTTTAGGTTTTTGAAATTCTATTATTTGAAACAATTTAGAAATGCTAAATTTCGGAATTAATCAACGTCGAAGATTCACAAAAATGACCTTTAGTCTACATATTATTTTAAAATTAATCATACATTATGTGAAAATTTTTAAAACAATTTTACACTATTTTTAACTTTTAAAAATTTCTTTAGAAATCAATTTTATCGTTTTAAATAATCTTTAAAATTAATTTTTCCTACTTCTTTTAAATCAATTTTATCTTTTTAAATATTTACTTAAAATCAATTTTTTATAAAAATCTCTGGAAGCCTAGACATAGGAAAAGGTGTAAAGTTTCATATATCAATAATAATGGAACTCAAGAATACATTCTCTGATGTTTGAACTTTCAAATATATTCGTTTTTCTACGTCAACTTTGTTTTAATAATTATGTTTTATAATTAAGTGTAATTTTCCATCTCATTAAAGTATATAATTAATTTCCAAAAGTTAGAAAACTTTAAAAATCAATTTTTCTTATATATCGAAATTAATCCGAAATTCAAATTACTTTAGAAATTTCAATATTTTATAAAATCAAATTTAAAAATATTTTTAAGGTTTATTTTTCGTTAAATTGTGGATGGTAGGGAAACAGACTAGAGGATTTAAAAGCAATAACATTGTAAAAAATAAAAATGATGAGAATAATTACATGATTTTCAATTAAATTGGAAAAATTAAGCAATAATAAAAACAAAAATTGACATAACTAACAAAGTTTTCCCCAAACCTACAGTATATTATTTGATAATCGAGATTTTTCGCTCCGGGATCGTTCTTTCGAAATTACTCACGGTTCCGTGAAGTTGATTCTCCCACGTTATTTCATCTTTGAAAACCTCCAAATACCCCATTTTAGATTTTATTATTCCTTCATTTCCAAAATACTAAAATACAAAAACCACACCATAAGCATCCCCAAGATGCATTTAATCCTTTTAAATTACAAAGCATGAAATAAGAAAGTATCACAATGTAAACGCGTAGAATCAACCACAAATCATATCTGTTTTAGCGAAGCTTCTCAAGTAGATGTTTGTTTTTAAAGTACAATCCAAGACGATCACGACCGTATTCAGCGAAACCAAAACCAACAGGAGAAACTTCAACTTGAAGAAGTCCCCAAACTCCCCAAAAAAGATGAGAAACCGGAATAAACGGCAAAGTTTCCTGAAAAAATAAATTAAAAAATTAATCTTCATATATAAAACAAACCTCAACCATTGCTTTTGCACTTGGTAATAGTTCCGCATCTGATTTATTCATATTTAATTCTTTCAAATATGATAGCATAAATTCTCTCATTCTTCCTTCATCAGGAACATCATCTGGGCGTATCTCGTAATACGGTGCTTCATCAACATCATAATTAATGGAGTATTCAACAAAGTGATTTGCGAAATCAAATCCACGATAATTATAACTAGCGTATTCAAAATCAATAAGCACCAAACGCGGATCATGTGGGTTAAAAGCGCTCAAAGAATTTGTCGCTGCCCCTTCGTCTGACACCGGAAGTCTGATATTTCCCGAACTTGCTTTAGGTAATAAAATATTTCCTTCTTGTAAGTCATTATGACAAAATGATACTTTACTCGAACTTTTTGTAATTCTCTGACGAAGATATTCTATCTCATTTTCTATATCCTTGATTGACAACGTTGTGGGTCCATAATCACTATAAATATCCGGCAAATCAAACGTCGAATGAGCACTAGGAATAGCAATCAATTGATGAAGCCAGCGTTCTAAAGCATCGCATAAGTAGTCTGGTTCCTTCCAAATCGGTACTTCAAGTTGATGTACATGTGCAAGTCTCCTGGCGATCTTGTTTGAAATAGAAGGGACCGCTATCTCAGCACATGTTAATGGACGTGACTAAAATCACACTATTAAAAAACCTAACTTTTACATGTTCTTGAAACAAATTTCCAAACACTAAATCAGCCTAAAATCCTTACTTCCCATTATAATGAGTTCGAAACCAATTTTTTTAAAACTATATCTTTCTCATATAAATCTAGAAAGTCCTAAATTACGACACATAGAGTACAAAACCTTCTATAAAATTGCTTTCAAACACCCTAAAAATCACAACACAAAAATACCTTATTGAAAACTTATTTTTATTTAAAAAAACAAACCGGAATGTACTCTTCCAAACGTCCACCAGAAAAAATACCGTACAATTTCGGTCCCAAGTGACGTTCAGAAAGCAAAGTAAAAATCACAGATTCAGCAACAAGATGACTTTCAGTTTCCGGGTTGAAATAAACACGTAAAAGTACTTTATCCGGCTCATTTCCAATCGGTGGGTGATTCTCCGTTAATCTACACAAAAAAAGCATGTTGCTCATTCCTCCTCTGAAAATTTCGAATTTTTAAAACAGGTTTTAAATGAGGCAAAAATTGATATTTTTAAAATTTTAATTCCTCATTAGACCAAAATTTTTCATAAAAATCAAAAAATGATAAATCCGACAAGTCAAAATCAACTTCTTTTATTTTTTAAATTCCCGCGCAAAGTTGAGAAATTTTCAAAAAGTGACAAAATTTGATATCAAAAAAACCTAATTTTAAATTTTTCTTTTTTATCTAAATTCTAAAACCTTCAATTTTTAAAAAGTATTATTAAATTTTTATTAGAAAATACAAAAATATTCTTATTTTTGTAAATGAAAAATGGAAATTTCTATATTTTTAACTGAAATTAAAATTACAAAACTAAAAAAACTTACTTAATTCTCGAAATTTTCATATTTTCTAAAGAAACTGTTTTCCAAGCTCCACCGAGGAATCTCGCACAAAGAATATGGGTCTTTTCCTTGAATTCTACGTGAGAATTCGGCTCTGCATTGGGGTCCATGGTGGAAAGGACCTCCTTCATACTCCTAAAAACATAGATATAAAAAAATGAAAAATTAAAAAATCCCCAATTAAACCAGATATACCTCAAGTGTTTATCGTGTTGTATCGGCATTTCTTTGAAGTCTCTCCTACCAGAAGTCGGAATTTTCTAAAATTAAACAAAAAATCAGCTACATATTCATCCAGATATTCAATACCTAATCTATCTTCAACCCCTTATTTAAAAACTTAAAAAACTGACCCTATTTTATGTGACATATCCATTTTTAAAAATTTAGTTAAAAATAAGTAAAAAAATCAAAAATTTCTCAAAAATGACAATAATGTCCCTTTTTATTTGGTCGTTTTTGGTCCAATGAACACCAATTATGACGGACAATCATGAATCCACGTAAATTTCCCATCAATGATCAGTAAAAAGAAGAAAAGGAAAGACCAAACAAATTGTCGTAACGAAAATAGACAAGATTATCATTCACGAAAACTAAAAATCAAGACGAAAAATTCAATAAATCACTAAAAGTAAAAAATTAAAAAACTTCCGAAATTAAATTAAGTGAAAAGTGCAGAAAAATTTAATACAAAAATCTAAATTTAAAAAATTAAAAATTTATAAAAAAAACATTTTTCAAAGTACAATTTAAAAAGTTCCAAGTCAAACAATAAAAAATAAAAACTTTTGAAAACCAATTGTTCAAAAAAAGCAAAATTACATACAATTCAAAAAATTTAAAAACAGACAATAGTTTAAAAAAAAATTAAAATTAAATATAAAAAATGTTTTTAATTAATCAATAAAAAAATAATTTTAAATTTAAAATTGGATAAGAATATAATTTTCCAAAGTGCACCTAAAATAATAAAAAATTTTCAGATTAATTAACTACTAAAAAAGATCATAAAAAATTAAAAATAAAACAAAAATTTAATTTCAAAATTTAGCTTAAAAAATGAAAAATTTCAAAAAGTAATTAATTACGAAATTATAAAAAATTCGAAATTTTAAAACAAACAAAAACATAACTATTAAATAATTTTAAAAAATCTTCAAAAACAACTTAAAAAATTAAATAAAATAAAAAAATCAAAATTGGACAAGAATATAATTTTTTCGATTTATGAGCGTTACATAAATTATTTTTAAAAATTCCTAATTAATTAGAAATTATAAAAAACTTAAAATTATATAAAATTATTTTCAAAATTTCGGAAATTAATTAACAAATTGCATAAAATAAAAAAATCAAAATTGGACAAGAATATAGATTTTCAAAGTACAACTAAAAGAACAAGACTCGCGACGTAAGCGAAAATCCCATTCGTCTACCTGGATTATCTCGAGAGCTGTTCAGATTACACAAGTTTTGGGAAAACAGAAGAAGCTTAGAAACAGTCAAGAGTTCCAATAGTACTTCCATGTTGTTTTAAAAGCACTTGTTTCAGGTTGAAGGTGGATCCTTTAGAAAAAAATTATTTTGAACCACTTACAAATAGATAAACCTGGACAGTGCAAAAAAGTAAAATTTAGAATTATTCAAAAGGTAACTAAGGACTAAAAGTGGATATTTAATTAGAAGCAGTAAAAGTAATGTGATCAATAAAGTTAACACGGACAAATTGCAAGACCACAGCTCCTACTGGGTTCCTAAGTGGCTAAGATCGCTGCCAGTTGCTAGACAGCATAACAAGATCGATCAAAATACGTGTGAAAGCAATGGATAAATCCGCCTGTCAAGGCAAGTTCCAACCAGCGCCGGGGAAATTTCATATATCAAATATTAATCCCAATATGGATAAACGACTCACTTTTATAACTAATTCCTCCATCCCACAAGTTTCATCGCCATTGGCATCCATCACGGAACAGGTCGGTTCGTTGTCCATGTTGAAATCAATATATGGAATACAGCCTAAAAAGTAGTTTCATATTGAACTTTTCAAACAAAAACATTGTAAAAACCGGATTTTATTAGAATTATTATATCAAATACATTCTAAAGGTCTAGTATTAGGATAAATATATGGAATATGGCCTAAAAAGTAGTTTCATATTGGAATAGTTACATATGGCTTAAAAAGTAGATTTTATATGAAAACTATTTTGTAATACATATTTTAAAAATGGTTATTTATTGGAATTAGCATGAAATATGTTAGATCGGTTTAATGACAAAATGAATGTTCACACTACGGAGTAATACGCGGAAAGAAGCGCTTGTAAGTTAGAAAAACCCTAGAGGCATTCGTAAAGACAGCTTAACTTAGGAATTTAAACTTAGTAGTTATTCCACTTATAGAGTATTTATTCAGTGATTCCTGTTGTCCGAAGCCTTATCTTATTGGTTTGGAACAACTGAATAAACGTGCTTATTTTTCTCTGGTCTCGATGTGAACAATAAGTACACGAAATCTGACCTAAAAAAACTTCCGTGTTAGAATGGTTACATATGGCCTAAAAAGCAGATTTCATATGAAAATTGTTGTTGGGATTTGAAGAGACGGCACTCCCTGAATTGTTGGTCTTAGCACAACTACCGTAACCTTACGAGGTTTATGTTACTGTATGGTTGTTAGGTGGTGATATAATGATAAGATTGTGACTTGTTGTTCTGTACAGACTCCGGTGCCCGTTTCCCTACGTTGCAGCGTCCCTTAGGAAGTCACAACAATTACTATATAATATACATCTCAAAAATGGTTATTTACTGGAATTACTATATGGAATATATGTTAGACCGGTTTAATGGCAAAACAAATACACGAAATCTGACCTAAAAAATTTCCGTGTTAGAATGGTTACATATGGCCTAAAAATGGTTTCCATGTTGGAATATTATACGAAATACATCTTTAAAAACGGTTTCCATGTGAATTAAACTGTCACGCGTTGAAGAAATACATTTTAAAATCGTGAAATGGCACAGAGAATGAGCATTCCAGAAAGGACTGGGAAAGAAGCATGTCCGCGGTCCCCGGGCTTGTTGTCTTCTCTGTTGAGCAAACGGACAACCGGACTGGAAAATTTAAATTCTCAATTGAGTTTCGTCTTCTTCAAAAGGCATAAAAACAAATAAAAAACCCAAAAGGACACGGTAAAGATCACAATAAGAAGATCCCACATTTCGAAATAGTCAAATATCATTTTTATTTACCAGTTTTTTCCACTCGTTCTCTGCAAATTTTGATTTATTTGTTTTTTCATATATGGATGATTTATCTTTGGTTTTTACATGTAAACGGATAATTTTTGAGTTTTCGATATATGAATAAATTTCAAACTTTTTATATATGGATTAATTTTAATTTTATATATATGGATAATTTTTGAACTTTTTATATATGAATAAATTTCGAACTTTTTATATATGGATTAATTTTAATTTTTATATATATGGGTTAATTTTAATTTTATGTATATGGATAATTTTTTAATTTTTATATATGAATGATTTTTGGACTTTTTATATATGGATTAATTTTAATTTTATATATATGGATTAGTTTTAATTTTCTATATATGGACGATTTTTTAATTTTTATATATAGATAATTTTTAAAAAATATCTCAGTATCATGTGACTGAATATCCTAGTCAGCTCGAGACAACTGCAAACAACAACTCGCGCAAATGTACCCTGTCAACGAACGTCCGTGAACCTTGCAACAAGCCGGTTCGTCACTGTCGATGGAAAAATAGCGGTGTTTCCGTTGACTTTGAGTCAATCTGTCTCCTTTGCAGCTTGATTCCTTTTAATCCGTTGCTATTTCAATCCAGTTCATAAAATCCAATTATCTATGATCCCGATTTCGTAATTTTGATTTTCGAAAATCCTTTATTTCATTGTTGAAAATATTAATTTTAAAAAATTAAAAAATTAAAATTTTTTACAAAATGGTCCCGACGCGAAATTTGAAATTTTCCAATCGGGATTCAAAATTGTAGAATTTAGTTTTTATATAAGTTTTAAAAATCTAATCATAGCTACGCTATTTAAAAAAACCAAAAATTAAAAATTAAAATTTCCCACGAAATGGTCCCGAAGCGAAATTTGAAATTTTCCAATCGAGACTCAAAACTTTAAAATTTAGTTTTTATATAATTTTAAAAAGATGAGATCATAACTATGCTATTTAAAAAAATCAAAAAACAAAAATTTCCCACGAAATGGTCCCGAAACGAAAACTCCAAGATTTCTTAAAAACAATGATATTTTAAAATTTCGATTATTTTGATGACTTCAAAATTAATTTTTGAAAAATATATTTTTCTTAGATAGATTTAGAAAGTTTCAAATTACAGTATATAGAATACTTAACCCTATATGAACGTATAAAAATTACTTTTCGTATATAGAAATTATTTGTTTCATATAAAAATTATTTTTTATATATGGAAATTAATTTTCATATATGGAAATTAATTTTCATATATGGAAATTAATTTTCGTATATAGAAATTATTTTCTTCATATAAAAATTATTTTTTATATATGGAAATTATTTTTTATATATGGAAATTGTTTTTTCTATATAAGATTACTTTTCATATATGGAAATTACTTTTCGTATATAGAAATTATTTTTTACATATAAAAATTATTTTTTATATATTAAAATTATGATGGATGTCGAATAAACAACAGTATGAAAACAATCGAAAGCGGATTGCTTTTTTTATAAAAAAACATTTCGAATTCCATTGATCGACTTTCTAGGTCTGAATAACAAAAGTTTTTTTAAAGATCTTTTTAAAATTTTTAAATCTTAAGTTTTAACTTTTTTAAAATTAAAATAACTTTTTTTTGGCTTTTTAAAAAATTTTTAACAATATTTTTTAATTTTTTAATTTTTTGTTAAATTTCTTTTAAAAACTTTTTAAATTTTAAATTTTAAATTTTTCTTAAAATTTCTATTAAATTTTAAATTTTTAAATTTAATATTTTTATTAAATTAAAAATTTTTTGTTAAATTTTCGAGTTTTTCTTAAATTTTTTCTTAAATTTTAAATTTTTAAAAACTATTTTTATTAAATTTTTTTAGATTTTTATTAAAATGTTTATTAAATTAAAAATTTTTTGTTAAATTTTAAGTTTTTTGAGCGAGTTGACTGGATCGAGTGTAACCGGACCTTGATTCTTCTTTCGTCGTGATTTTTTGCCTGTCCAACTACATTTTACTGTTATCGATGCTTATCAGGTTGAATTTAAGATGAAAGATGTTTTCATTAAGGACACAACTAAATATCTAGACTCTCGATAAACTCCCCAAATGCGAAATATTCCCCATCGAAACTGCCGGTTACACGGACACACAATTCCGTTAATTTTTGCCAAGAGGGGGTTTGGAAGCTCCTCGAAAGTGGTACTTTTTCTGCCGTTGGAAATCAAAGGCACAACTCCGCCTTTCTGGAGGTGACACTGATTCTTTAGAAGGAACACTATTCTTGATTCTTTCAGAGGACACTATTTTTGGTTTCCAAAGGACATTATCCTTGGTTTTTAAAGGTAATATTATCCTCAATTTTTAAAGACACTATCCTTGGCTCTTAAAAACACTATCCTCGGTTTTTAAGGAACACTATCTTTGACACTTGAAAAAACACTATTCTCGGTTTTTAAGGGACACTATCTTTAACTTTAAAAAAAAACACTATCCTTGATACTTGAAAAAACACTATTCTTGACACTTGAAAAAACACTATCCTTGACTTTTAGGGGACATTATTCTTGACTCTTGAAAAAACACTATTTTCAACTTTTAAGGACACTATCCTTGGTTTTTAAAGGTGAGATTATTATTCATTTGTAAGGATACTATTTTTGATTCTTTCAGAGGATATTATTCTTGATTCCTTGAAAGTGACACTATTTTTAACTTTTTATCAGTGACAGTATTTGCGATTCTCTGGAGAGCACTATTCGTGATTCCTAAAAGGTAACGTTACTTGCAGTTTTTCGGAAGTGATATTATTCATAGTTCTTTTGAGAGAACACTATCCGTGATTTTTCAGAGGTGACACTATTCTTGAATTTTCAAAAGAGAACACTGTCCGTGATTATTTAAAAGGAATAATATTCTTAATTCTTCGAGGGAACACTTCCCGTATTTTCAAGGGAACACTACTCCTGATTCTTCGAGGGAACATTTCTCATATTTTCAAGGGAACACTATTCCTGATTCTTCGAGGGAACACTATTCCTGATTCTTCGAGAGAACACTTCTCATATTTTCAAGGGAACACTATTCCTGATTCTTCGAGGGAACACTACTTCTAATTCTTCGAGGGAACACTATTCCCATATTTTTAAGGGAACACTATCCTTGGTTCTTCGAGGGAACACTATTCCTGATCCTTCAAGATTCTCTTTTTTAATATTATCATGACCAGATTTTGTATTTTTTATTTTTATGTATTTGTGACAGTACTGCATCGGGGTATGAGTCAGACCCCCCAATGTCCACCCCAGTGTACTTGCCAGGAGTTGTTTGTGGACTGTGCAAAACAGGACCTGGTGGATATTCCTCCAGATCTTCCAGAAACCACATCAATTTTGTAAATTCTTAAATCTCAAAATTATTTTAAAAAATAAATTTTTTCAGGGATTTATCACATAATAACTTAGAAAAAATAGAAATTGAAAGTTTTAAAAGTCTTCAAAATTTAACTTCTTTGTAAGTTTTTCTAAATTAAAAAAATCCTTACTTTTTAAAAAATATTTATTTTTTACTTTTTCTAATTTTAAAAATAATTTTCGATTAAAAATTTTTTATAATTTTTTTATTTTTAAAATTCGAAATTTTTATAATTTTTTAAATATTTCTATTTTTTTATTTTTAAAATTTATAATTTTTTAAATTTCTTAAATATTTCTATTTTTTTATTTTTAAAATTCGAAATTTTTTTAATTTCTTAAATATTTCTATTTTTTTATTTTTAAAATTTATAATTTTTATAATTTCTTAAATGTTTCTATTTTTTATTTTTAAAATTTATAATTTTTCTAATTTCTTAAATGTTTCTATTTTTTATTTTTAAAATCCAAAATTTTTTAGATCACTGTCTTCGAATCGGCTATCGTCGATCCCGGCGGATTTATTCCAGTTAATTCCCAATTTGAGACAGTTGTAAGTAAATCTTTGATTTCAGCCGCGGTTTTGCAAGTGTAGACTCATTCAAATCTCATTATCCCATGATTTATCTAATCCCTTAAAGACTAGGACTATTGTTACAGGGAACTTCGTGACAATCGTTTGACGAACATTCCTTCCGGCATTCGACAACTGACCGCATTAGAAAAACTTGATTTGTGAGTTTCCAAATGTTATACAAGCACCGTTTCAATTTATCAAAAGTTGACAATCAAAGTTCAAAGTCAAAATTAATTATCAAAGTTCAAAGTCAAAGTTGACAATCAAAATTCGGCTTCAAAATTAATTACCAAAGTTCGACCTCAAAGTCAAAGTTGACGATCAAAGATCAACCTCAAAGTCAAAGTTGACAATCAAAGGTCAACCTCAAAGTCAAAGTTAACAATTAAAGATCAACTTCAAAGTCAAAGTTGACAATCAAAGATCAACCTCAAAGTCAAAGTTGACAATCAAAGTTCGACCTCAAAGTTGGAAGTTAAATTTCGAAATTAAAGTTCAAAGTCAAAATTAATCATCAAAATTTGACTTCAAAGTTAATAGTTAAAGTCCGATTTCAAAGTTCAAGATCAAATTTGGACTTTTCGTGTTAAGACACAAAATCATAATTTTATTCAAAAATTTAAATAAATTTTAATTATTAATTTAGCTAATTTAAAAATAAAAAATCTATGAATATTGTTTGAGAATAAAAAGTTTAAAATTTAATCTTGATCTTTAACTTTGAACTTTGTCAACTTTGAGGTCGAACTTTGAAAATCAATTTTGATTTTAAACTTTGCTTTTGAACTTTGAAAATTAATTTTGACTTTGAACTTTGATGATTAATTTTGATTTTGAACTTTGATTTCGAAATTTAACTTCCAACTTTGAGGTCGAACTTTGACTGTCAACTTGGGTAAAAAAGCAGAGGAAAATCTGTCTTTAAAGGATTACTGTAGTGATAGTCATGATTTATGGGATATTTATCAGGACTTTCGTATGCAATATTTAACTCTGGGAGATGGATAAGGGTCCATATCTCATATGATTTCCAAATCCAAAAAAGTTTTTAAAAATTTCGAAATTTTATAAAATTACAAAGTCGTCAGACTACTGTAGCTTCTAAAAAACTTGAATTTCGTGTCGGGACCATTTTGCACAAGATTTTTATTTTTTTAAATTTCAAAAATTAAAATTTGCAATTTTGGGTCCTGAGTGGAAAATTCGTGTCGGGACCATTTTTTCAATTTTTATAAATTATTAGTATCTCCAAAAATCCAATTTTATTGGATCATAAAAATTATTTCAAAATCCAGGTGGTCTGGCCCAGTTTATTTTTATTTTTTTTTCTTCTGGACATTGGCGCCACATTGTCGCTTCTGACGGTCACTGAACATAAAAAATATAAAATTTTTATTTTTTGAGAATGATTCAAAAAAAATATTTAAAATTTCAGAAGATTAAATGAAATCAAAGAAATTACTGAAAATGATATTTTTGAAATTGCACATGTTAGAATCATTAATCTTGGAAAAAATCGAATACAAAAATGGCCAAAAATCCATTTTAAATTTTTTACAAGTAATTTTACTTCACTTGATCTGGGCGGAAACGACATATCCGTTTTGGAACCAAACGTCTTCCAACCGTTCAAGAAACTCACGAATCTCAGATTGGCCAGAAACAAACTAGAAGTTATCGAGAGGAATCTTTTCGGAGAAGCCATCAGAGTACTGTAAGTTTAATTTTTTGTTTTATTAATCAAAAATTTCTCCAGGGATTTGAGCAAAAACCGGATTCGTCGGATATCGTCCTTGAATTTCGCCTCCCAGACTGACCTTCAGATCCTGAACTTCAGCAAGAACTTCATCGACAACGTCGAAGCCGGGGCTTTCCACGGAGTTAACAATCTTCAAACTTTGGATTTATCTAATAACCATATTTCTCACATTTCTGAAGGCCTTTTTGGGTTGTCGAACTTGACTAACCTCGATCTCAGTCACAATCGGTTTTGGACCGTTTCTGAGAAAATGTGGACGTACGTGGAAAATTTAAAATGGCTGTCACTTTCAAGTAACCAGATCCTCGAATTGAAGCCTTATGCCTTTCGCCCACTTAATCGGCTACTCTATTTGTCTTTGGCCAAGAACAAATTAAAAAGTGTAAACAAAAAATCGCTTCTCGGACTCAAGTCATTAGAAGAATTGTAAGTACTTTTATATCCTTATGCTGTCGGTGATAGGGGGCATTTTAAATCGTTCAATAACCGACAATAATGCGAATGAAACAGTAATAGTAGTGATAGTAATAATATAGCAGCAATAATAGCACAATTGACACAGGCTCTTCCAGTTGTAGTGCCACCAATAATTGATATTCAAGATTCTTCATTCTGAAATCACACGCGAGATAGAGAGACATTAGAGTTGTTTGATATATCAAAAATAACACGGACGACAAAAAAACTACACAACGATAAAGAAAAATTTAAAAAACAATAAAGAAAACACAACTCTTCTCCAACTACAGTAACACAACTAATTGATAATCAGGATTTTCGTCCCGGGACCATACTATCTGCTTTGGTCGCACTTTGCCAAAAGGACAATCCTAAGTTTTTAAATTAAATTTAAAAAATTTTTAAAATTTATGTAAATTATTTTTTAAAATTAAATATTAAAAAAATTATACTTTTTTAAATTAAGTATTTAGAAATTTTTTTAGGAATTTCTCAGGCAACGATTTGGCCGTTTGTGTCGAAGAAGGAACTGTCCTTCAAAATACGTCTTTGATCACGCTCAAAAAACTTGATCTTTCGTCTAATTTGATCAACACGATTCCGACAAAAGCATTCAGTGGATTCAGGAATCTCGAAACGTTGATTTTGTTGGATAATCCGATCGCAACGATTTCTGAAAAAGCGTTTTATCCGTTGTCTTTGAAAAATATTCAAATTTCGACTTCTATGTTGATCTGTGATTGTCGCATCAGATGGTTCCCGTTGTGGCTGATCAATTCTGGTTTCGACACGAACAAAATCCTGACAATTTGTGATTATCCACTTGCCCTGAGGGGACATGATGCCAGATTCGTCGATCCGGCGAAGTTAATTTGCTGTAAAAATTTTTATTTTTTAATTAAATTTAAAAATTAATTTTTAATTAAATTTGAAAATTAATTTTTTATTAAAATTTGAAGATTTTTATTTTTATTTTTTAAAATTAAATTCGAGTTTTTAGAAAATTTTAAATTTGAAAATTAATTTATTTTTTGATTAAATTTCAAAATTTTTTAATTAATTTTTTTTAAATTATTTTAATTAAATTTGATTTTTAGCAAATCGATCACCTTTGGCAAAAATAACGATGGAACCTTTACCCTTGGTCCTGGCACAGAACGGAAGAGATGTCCGACTTTTTTGTAAAGGTTACGGTGCTTCCCCGGTTCGGGTTCAATGGAAGGTCTTCGAGGGCGACAGGGAGCGGATTCTGGAGGAAGACAATCTCGTTATAATCTTCCAAAACCACACCATCGATGGTTAGTTAAATTTAAAAAAATAAAAATTAAAAAAATTTTAAAAAATTAAAACCCAAAAAAAAAAAATTTTAAATTTTCTTATAATATATTATTTTTTTTTGACTTTTTTAAAAATTTATTTTTTATTTTTCAGAAGAGGCTTTCGAAAACGAATATGTCTTTAGTGAACTTCTTTTAAAAAATATTACGGTAGAAGATGAGGCTGAGTACCAGTGTATCGTCAGGAATAAACACAGTAGTTCCTATTCTGCTCATTCTTTTTTGAAAGTTCAGGAAGTCCCGAGGTTTACTGTAGCGCCTCCGGAGGAGTTTGCAGTTGTGGCCGGGAGTACTGTATCGTTCCCTTGCAAAGCCACAGGGATTCCGGAGCCAACCATAGGGTTCCAGAAAGACGGGGTCAGTGTGTTCGATGCTGTCAGAGAAAAAAGAGTTTACGTGCCGGATTCTGAAGACGTTTTGTACATTTTGAGAATCAAAAAAACGGATCAAGGAATTTACTCCTGCATCGCCGTCAACGAAGCTGGACAAGCTACAGTATCTTCCACATTACTCGTTTTCGGTTTGTTTTTTGTATTTTAATCAATTCATTAAAAATGGAATACTGTAGTTCTTAAAAATTGCGAATTTTCGCGTCGGGACCATTTTAGAAAAATTTGATTTTTTAAATACTGCGATTTTGATCAAATTCTTAAAAAACTACAGAAACACTGAATTTTATATTTTTGGGTCCTAGCGGGAAAATTCTGAATTTTCGCTGTGAGATCATTTTGCAAAAAAAATTAATTTTTGACTTTTTTAATATTATAATACAATTATTGCATTGTTTTAAAATTACAAAATCATTGAATTTTGAAATCTTAAATCTCGAGTGGAAAATTTTGGGTTTTCGTTTTGGGACCATTTCGCAACAAACTTTGGTTTTAATTTTATTTTTGATGCCGTGATTTACAGATGGAGGGTTTTCGGACACTTTGACGGATACTACAGTAAAACTAGGAGGTCCACTGGTTCTGTTCTGTCGAGGATCAATTTCTACTTCTTACACGATCCACTGGCTTCTGAATGAAACCAGAATTTTCCCAAACAACGATCTCGGAATTTCCTTCAAAGGGTCCAGCAACGAAATGCTCGTTCTGTCCTCTGTAAGTTTGTTTTTAATATTGATTGAAAATCAGTTTTGTTTATCAGACTCATAACTTCAATGCTGGTCGTTATCGATGTCAGATGAGAGTCACGGAAAAACAGATCTTGCTTCTTGAACAGTCAGCAGACGTGGTTATCGATCCGAGTCCTGTGATAGACGACACGGCGATGAGAATCGAGACGCATATCAGCTCCACTCTGTCTCCTATAACAAGGCAATGGACCACAGCGAAACCAACAACCACAGCAGACAACATAACAACGACTTCATCAAGGGCTCCATCAAGGGTTCCATCGACGACTTCATCAAGGGCTCCATCGACGATTTCATCAAAGGCTCCATTAATAACTTCATTGAAGGTTTTGCCAGGAAATAATTCATTGTCAATAACTAACCCAACTTCATCGACCATTTTATTGACCACTTCATCGATCACTTCATCGACGGAAAAAACAAAAAAACAAAACTGGTACACGAAATTCATCTCCGTTTATCAAGTGAATTTGCCGTTGTTCATCCTACTTTTGGTATTCCTGGCCATGATAGCCACAACAATGTCGATTTTGTGTTTTTACATTTTCCAAAAAATAATCAAAAAAAAATACCGTAAAGGTAAAAAAATCCGTCAAAATGGAGCAATTATAGTAGAATGTAATTCATCTTCAACAGACACTAGAACAGTAAAATTGAAAACATTTGAATCACCGGATTCTCTTCCGACAAATTCTACAATTTTTTCATATACCTCCATTGCCCCAGGCTCCGAATCTGAATGACGAAATGTGGTACTTTTTTCGGGTTTTTATTTTTTCTTAAATTACGGGTTTTGTAATTTTTTAATTTCGTTAATTTTTAAACCTTGAAGTTACTGTAATAAATTTTTTTAAATTAATTTCGAAATAAATTTAAACAAAAAATTTAAAAAGTAAATTTTAAAAAATTTTAAAAATTTAGAAAATTAAAAAAAAAATTAAATTTAAAAATTTAAAAAAATAAATTTAAATTAAAGATTAAAAAAGTAAAAAAGTAAATTTAAATAAAAAAATTTTAAAAAATAAATTTAAATTTAAAAAATTTAAGTAAATTTGAATAAATTGTGAAACTGAAAATATTTTGAATACGGTAAAGATGAAAAAAAAGGACAGGGTAGTTTTACAGGTGATCTTAGAGGAATTTTTAAAAATTATTTTTAGATACTGTAAATAAGTTTTTTTTGTGGATATAAATATATTTTCGTAAAAATAAACAAAACTTCGGGATCACCAAAACTTTAATTTCTTAAATCTTATTCTGTTGAAAATCGAGGAAAACGTTAAAGTACAACATGTTTATTTAAAATTTTTCAAATATAACAATTTTTTAGAATTTTAGATTTAATTTAGTAAATTTTCGAATATAAATATTTTTTGGAATTTCAGATTTAATTTAGTAAGATTTTCAAATATAACAATTTTTTAGAATTTTAGATTTAATTTAGTAAATTTTTGAAAATAAATATTTTTTAAACTCCAAATTTAGTGAAATTTTTGAAACATTAGTATCTTTTAAAATCTCAGATATAATTTGATAAAATTTTTCAAATGTAGTAATTTTTTAGAATTTTATATTTAATTTAGCAAATTTTTGAAATGTGGTAATTTTTTAGAATTTTATATTTAATTTAGTAAATTTTTCAAATGTAGTAATTTTTTAGAACCTTAAATTTAGTTTTGTAACAAATTTTTTAAATGCAAAAAATTTAGAAAGTTCTGTAGCACTAATAACGACAATTTTAAACATCTTTTTAGCTGTCACCAGGTACTGTAAGTAATTCGATTTATTAAAAAAAATATTTTTTTTAATGTTTACTACAAAACCTAAAAATCACTGAAATCTTGATTCTCAAAATTGTACTTTATTTAAGCTTTGAAAATATTCAAATTAGAGATATTTATTTATAAATTTTGAAACAGGGAATTATTTAAAATTTAAAATTATAATTTTTTAATTTATGCATTTTATTTATTTTTAAAAATATCGAATAAATGCTAAAATTTTTAATAAGAAATTAAAAAAACTCTATTTCGAAATTATTTAAAAATTTAAATTTAAAATTATAATTTTTTAATTTATGTGTTTTATTTATTTTTAAAAATATTGAATAAATGCTAAAAATCGTAAACAGAATAATTCCGAAGTGAGGTGTTTCATTGATGAATCAAACAAAAAATTTCACTTCTAATTCTGAATCAATGAAAAAGTTGCTTTTCGAAAAGAAACTTTTTCATCAACGAAAAACGGACTTTCGATGATTGTAAAAAAATTTAAAAAATTTCTTCTGAAAAATAAGATTTTATATTTTTTAACTTTAAAATTTTTCAAAATATATTACAATAAAAATTTTAAAAATTCTTTTTAATTTTTTAAATTTCTCTTAATTTTTTTAAATTTAAATTTTTTTGTTTTTTTTTAAATTTTTTTTCGAATTTAATTTTTTGTTCAAATTTAAAATTTTTTTTTCGAATTTTAATTTTTTTGTTTTTTTAGATGCTGTGGAGACTTCGATCGAAGGACATGATGGCTTACTGTATGGACGGTGGATGGAAGACGGAAATCCTCAAAGCCTTTCCTGTTCTGTCCGATTATGAAATTCGAAAAAGTAAAAGATTTTAATTTAATTTAATTTTGAAAAAATTATGAAAAATGTCTCAACTAATATATAATCCATGCTAAGGTCGAAATAAAACCCGCAGGTTGCATGCAGCATTCTCGCAGATCGATCAACATCAAACCAAAATCCGCAGATTGCGTGCAGTGGTTCCGCAAATAAGAGAACGTAAAAGTTAAAACTGAATCAAATTCTGCAGATTGCCCGCAACATTTTGGCAGATTAGTGGAGGTTTTCATATTTACATTTATGAAGATTTCGAAACTAAACTAAAATCCGCAGATTGCGCTCAATGTTCCCGCAGATTAGTGGAAGTTTTCATATTTACATTTATGGAAATCTTGAAACTAAACTAAAATCTAAAGATTGCCCACAACGTTCTGATGAATAGATTAATATTAAAATCAAACTAAAATTCGCAGTTTGCCCGCAATGTTCTCGCAGATCAGTCGAAATTTTCATATTTACATTTATGAAAATTTCGAAATTAAACTAAAATCCGCAGATTGCCCACAACGTTCTGACAAATTGAATTATTTAATGTTTATATAAAAATTAATTTTGATGTCGACCGCTTTATAAACCACGACACGGATTTTCAAATTTCCGGTGATTCTCAGTGACTATCCTCAAAAGTGTAAATATCAATTTTTCGATAACATTGAAGACACTCTTTATTTTTGATAACCACTTTCGAAAGCGACGTGGAATAATCAATTTTCAGAAAACTTTAAAACTTCAAAAATGTCAAACGAACTTCAAACGTATGTTTTTATTTATTTTTTAATATATAAATAATTTTAGAAAAAACACACTCAAAAATGATTTGAATGAAGATGAAAAAAAACGAATAAAATTAATTTTGAAAAATTTCGGAATAAAAAACGAAGTTTGTCACGGAATCGCCATGGTCGTCAGAGCTGTGGACAGAAGTTGGGAAGAAGTTGGAAAAGGCGATCTGTATTACTGTAAAACAGCTGCAGACGAATACAAACTTTTACTTGTTAATTTCGATTCTGACTCGCCGTCGTGGCAGATGAAAATGTGAGTATCTTAGAAAATGTAAAAATAAAACGTATTTTATTCTAAATACCTTTCTAAAGTAATTTATATATAATTTTACATGTTTTAGAGTAGATTCAGGGTGAAATATCTGTGATTAATAAGAATTTGTCTAAGAAGAAAGTAATCCTAAAAACATAAAATTTCATATATCAAAAATTAAAATTTCTTTTAAATATTCTTCAAAAATAACTTATATATAACTTTTAATCTTTCAGGATACAATATCTGTGATTAATAAGTATTTGTCTAAGAAGAAAGTAATCCTAAAAACATAAAGTTTCATATATCGAAAATTAAAATTTTTTTCAAATATTCTTCAAAAATAACTTATATATAATTTTTAATCTTTCAGGATACAATATCTGTGATTAATGAGTATTTGTCTAAGAAGAAAGTAATCCTAAAAACATAAAGTTTCATATATCGAAAATCAAGATTTCTTTTAAATATTCTTCAAAAATAACTTATATATAATTTTTAATCTTTCAGGATAGATTCGGAATATAATATTTCTTATTAATGAATGATTTTCTGAAAAGAAAAAAGTTGAAATATTCCATATATCAAAGTTGAAAATTTTCTTAAATATTATTTTTAAATCATTAATATCTAATTTTCGAACTTAATAGATATATATTCGAAATTCCTATTCGATTTTTCCCAAATTATTCTTTTTAAAAAACATATTTGATAAAATTGAATTCTAAATTCTGAATATTTAAAAAAATTAAAATTGATATATGAGAAATTTTTATAAGGATATGTAAAGTAATTTTTTCTAAGTACAATATTACAGTAACCAGAAGTCATTTTTTAAAAAATCATCTAGTGAAAATGAAAATAATTATCGTATTACAGTAATCAAAAGTCATTTTTTAGTGATTTTTTAATGAAAATAATTACTGTATTACAGTAAGAAAAATTTATTTTTAAGTGATTTTTTAATGAAAATAACTACTGTATTACAGTAACCAGAAGTCATTTTTAAGTGACTTTTTTATGAAAATAATTACTGTATTACAGTAACCAGAAGTCATTTTTAAATGACTTTTTTAATAAAAGTAAAGTACTGTATTACAGTAATCAAAAATCATTTTTAAGTGATTTTTTTATGAAAATAATTACTGTATTACAGTAACAAGGACCTCCATGCCCGTCCGACGAAACTTAAAAACTTCATTTGCATATCCGACGACGGAAGGGATATCATGGGACTTTCTTTTGTCACGGACGAAATAACCACGAAATGGAAAGAAAAATTCGACAAAAAACAAAAAGGTATTAATTTTAAAATTATTTTTTTTAAAAAAATTACAGAACGTGCTGAAAAAAATGCAAAAACTTCACTTTTTGATAAATCCAAAAAAGAAAAACCAAAAAAAATCGAAACTGTCAAAAAACCGCCGCCGAAACAGGAAGTAGAGAGATTAGGTGGATTTATCATAGAAAACGGGACGTAAGTTATATATTATATTACTTAAAAATTAATACAAGTATTTGATTTTAAATCTGGCACTTTAATAGGAATTGTGATTTTTTGAAGACATGGGAACTTTGATAGACAACTGTGAACTCTGGAAAGTGGATACTGAGTTCTGTACCTCATATTATCTCAATCAGAATTTTTAAATTCATCTAAAGATATTTTAAAATTTATATACAAAATATTTTATTTTTAGTAGTTTTGAAGACATGGGAACTTTGATAGACAATTGTGACCTCTGGAAGGTATATACTGAGTTCTGTACCCCATATGACCTCAATCAGAATTTTTAAATCCAATTAAAAAGATATTTAGAAATAAGGTTCCGTACCGCACGTGATCTCGATCACAATTCCTGAATCCCTCCAAATGCATTTCAAAGTTAACTCCCAACTCTTAGGAAGTTACACTATTCCCAAGTAGGTTACTGTAGGTCCTAAAACCTTCTAAAATCCCCCTCGAGACCATTTCAGAAATTCTTAATTTTTATTTTCCGTAAAATGATATAATTATGATTGGATCTTTGTAGAATTACATAAACATCAATTTTTATACATCTATGTCTTGACCGAGAACGTCTGAAATTTCGCGTTGAGACCATTTTGTAAAAAAATAAATTTTTGATTTTAAAAATATCGTGATTATTGAAAATACAATATTTTAGAAAAGAATCAAAGAATCCTGTAAGAAATGTAAAAAGAAACGAAGAATCAAAGTTGGATTCCCGTGTCTATCATGATGATTTAGCGGCTGCCTGGGGAGACAGCAAAATAATTGATCCATATGTCAAATTTGAAAAAAAAGATGGTGTCATTCTTCAAGAAATCCCACAATTACCTGCAGATTACTCTTATTTTAAACAATTAGTGGAACAAAATACTCAAGAAGAAACTCCGCCACCCGTTAGAGATCGAACAAGTTCCATGATGCCTCCACAAGCACATGTAGCTTCTCCTCAGGTACATATACTTCCTTCCCAGATACATATGACTTCTTTTCAGACACATATATCTTCTTCTCAAGTACATATACCTCCTTCTCAGACACATGTATCTTCTTCTCAAGTACATATACCTTCTTCTCAGATATATATGACTTCTTTTCAGACACATGTATCTTCTTCTCAGGTACATATACTTCCTTCTCAGACACATATGGCTTCTCCTCAGGTACATATACATCCTTCTCAGATATATATGACTTCTTTTCAGACACATGTATCTTCTTCTCAAGTACATATACCTTCCCATCATGTACCCTTGTCCTCTTCTCAAGCACCTGTACCTCCTCCGCCTCAACGGGGGACTTCAATGAGAAACCCATCTCCAGTAAGACCTCAAGTTAAACTACACAATACTTATAATGATGATCATAAATCTCGGAATATGCTGGGAGTTCCTCAGGGGAATACTTTTACTTCTGATGTTGCAGCAGAAATTCGACAGTATTCGGATAGGAAAATTGCAGACAAAAATGAGAGAAAAACCGCTTCGGGTCGTTCTGACAGAGATGAATTGGCTCCACCACCGACTACGGTAAGGAAGAATTCACTCGTGTCAGATGAGGATGATCATCATGATTACCGTAATCAGAATACATTCAAAGAAAATATTCATACTCGAGATCAACGTACAGTAGTAAAGTCTTCTTTTTCTCCAGCCCCTCAGGCAAACAGTCAAACTCCTCATATATTAGTTCCTCAAATGGATAATTTTGGAACCAAACTTGCAACTGAAATCCGAAATGAACGAGAAAAAACCAAAGAACAAAACAAAAAAAAAATTCCTTTGTTGCCGCCAAATACGGACCATTTCAACAAGGACAAATTGAGTCCATCACCCACTTCAACGAGGAAAAACTCACTAGTTGCAGATGGGGATGACATTAATGAGGAAGAATACCGTAGTTCGACTACACATGAAGGAAATATGGAAACTCAAGATCGTCTTGTAGTCTGCAAACCTCCGCTTCCTCCGACCCCTCAGGCAAGTGCCCAAATCCAGTCTTCTGATGCTGGATGTGAATTGAGTACTTTGAAAAATATGAAAAAATCCAAATCTCCTTCGTCTTCAAATCTTACTGTAGATCCTCAATCTAATTCTACACCGTCTTCTGAAGGCGTACTAGAATCAAACGTCTGGAAAAACGTCCAAGAAGTCGTGTCTCTTCCTCTTGCGGATCCCCAACCTCCGTCGGAAGCTCCTCAGACGAGCAATGGTTCTGATTCCAAAAAAGACAATCATTTTTCAATTACCAAAACTATGAAGGGATTAAAAAAACATTTTCGAATTCAATCTTCTTCGAGTTCGAATAAACATGAAGATGAATTGGTTCCACCACCAACTACGGTAAGGAAGAATTCACTCTTATCGGATGGGGATAGAGATAATGAACGAGATTACCGTAATAAAACTGCTTGTGATGAAAACGCTGAACCTCGAAATTATCCTCCAGTGCCTCGGGGGACTAGTCAACCCCCTCCTCCCCCGCCTATGCCCGTCGGAGGTATATTTGGATCTAGTGCTTCGAAAAATCTCCAAGAATCCAAAAAATCCAATCCACCAATCTCACCTCCAGTGCCTCAGGGAACTACTCAAGTACCTCCTCCCCCTCCTCCTCCTCCTCTTAGTGGATTAATTGGATCTACTGCAGCTAATCCGACTTCAACGTCTTCTGGCGGATCTCCCCCTCCTCCTCCTCCTCCTCCTCCAGAGGGATTGTTGAAATCCACTCCTCCTGAAATTAATTCCGACGCTCGAGTGAACTTGATGGAAGCCATCAGACACCACGGAGGAGTTAGAAAACTAAAAACAGTAGATAAAGACGAAACAAATAATGACAATCAAAAATCAGTTTTGTCCCAAACAAAAGACTCAAACAGCCCGGCTTTGTCCTTGGCCGAAAGTCTCAAAAATCGGATGAATGCCATGAGGAAACATATAGGTATTTTATTACTTTTTAAAAATAATAATAATGTTATTTTCAGAATCGGAATCAGAAGAAGAAGATCAAAATTGGGACGAATAAAAAATTTAAAAAATCAGAAATTATTGACGTAAATGAGATTGGCATCAACCCGAATTTCTTTTTCAAGTTTCACCAATACTGTAGAATTATCCAATGTCACGTTGTCTACCAGGGGTATGGGGATCCCGATACGGAGAGCCGTGTCTGCTGCTACAGTAATCATGGGTTTCAGAATCACTTCCAATGCTTTCAAGAAACTGAAAAATTACAGTATGATAAATAATTTTGCAATTATTCGTTGTAATTTAAGTTACGGTACAGTCATAGGAAAATATTGTAGATATTCGGAATCTCCTTGATGAAGTTCATAGTTTAAGTTATAAGGGAATACTGTATGCTTTGAGAGTTATGAGGGAATACTGAATACTGTATACAGTATGCTTTGGGGGTTATGAGGAAATACTGAATACTGTATACTGTATGCTTTGGGAGTTATGAAAGAAAATATAAAGATTTTCAATGTGTGAAATTTGGTTATTATTTAAAAAACTATTTATTTTCGGTCGTAACTTCTGAATCATACTGTATGCAGAATTCTATTATAACTTAAAATACAGTCAAGAGGATCTAAAATTCAAGTTACCGGAGATTCCTTTACATCGTACAGTTCAAAAATCGACAAAAAAATGATATTTCATTATTTTTTTTAAAGATAAACTTTTTTCTCATAACTTCTGATTCATACTGTATGGAGGATTCCCTACTACCTTAAACTACGTACCTCATCCATAAGATCCCATTAACCTACAGTACTTTCTTATTACTGTATAACTAACTAAATTATATTCATTAATTTCGATCTTTTTCTCCAAAATTCAAATTTTTAATAAACTTACAAGTAATTGAAATTTCCGATTGTGGAAGAAATTTGTTTAAATTCGACTTTTGTCCCTGTCAATTTCCCCACAATTCTGTCGTTGAAGATGTCCGGTTCCATCGTGGAATCTGTCGTCATTTCTAATCTTGCCAGAGGATTTGGATTTTTAATGTAAGGATTTATGTGAATGTCGATGAAAAATATAGTTTTAAATTCGACATTAATTGACTCAATTCCACAATTAGGTGCTTTTCCGCTTTTAAAAACCAAATCGACGTATTGATTAGGATAATTTTTTCTTAATTTTTTGAAAAATGTTCCAAAACAAATTTCTTTTTTCAAAGATAAATCACATCTGGAATTAATTTTCGCAAATATTTTTTTGTTTTAAAAAACTTACGATGTCTTTAAAAATTGAGAAAGATTTCTTTGGAGATCTTTGTCGATAACGAATTTCAGCATGTCGTCCTCATGAGCGCTTTCAAGAATGCAATTTACAATACTTTCAGAAAACCAGATGTTCGTCATGTAATTGTTTCCTTCTGGAGCCACTGAAAGTCTTTGGTTATATTACTGTGAAAATTAAAAATTAACTTTTTTGTAAAATGGTCTCGAGGGGGATTTTAGAAGGTTTTAGGACCTACAGTAACCTACTTGGGAATGTGTAACTTCCTAAGAGTTGGAAGTTAACTTTGAAATGCATTTGGAGGGATTCAGGGATTGTGATCGAGATCACGTGCGGTACGGAACCTTATTTCTAAATATCTTTTTAATTGGATTTAAAAATTCTGATTGAGGTCATATGGGGTACAGAACCCGATATCTACCTTCCAGAGTTCACAGTTGTCTATCAAAGTCCCCATGTCTTCAAAACCATTAAAAATAAAATACTTTGTACATAAATTTTTAAATATCTCTTTAGATGAATTTAAAAATTCTGATTGAGATAATATGAGGTACAGAACTCAGTATCCACTTTCCAGTGTTCACAGTTGTCTATCAAAGTCCCCATGTCTTCTAAAAGTCCTAATTACCATCACAGTAACTCCCCGAAAATGTGTTTCTTTGGATGTTGATTAAAAATTAATTAAAAGGTCTGACCGAATTTCACGGGGACGAATGGGACATCACAAGTTCTGTTTCCAATTGTTACATCTATGAGTGCATCTCCTTGAACGTACTTGTTCGTGATCACGGGATTATTAATCAGACCATAATCGAGATAAATGTTGTTTGTTATTTCGACACGTGTCGGAAGGGTCATTAATGCGTTGTTGGCTTCCGTCAACAACACTGTTCTCGTCAAGTCACAAAACTGCTCATGAATTGCAGATTTTATGGCAGAAGAAAGTGGAACTTTAAATAAGTTGATTATCCACGGAATGACACCTCCACTTAGGCTCATATGCAAATTTTTGACTTCAGTTGTGCAATTGAAGACGGATATCTAAAAATTAAGCCATAATTTATGGAAAATAAAAAACGAAAACTTTTATTTTAAAAAAATAAAAATTACTTTAAAAATCAAAAAGCAAAAATTTTATTTCAAAAAATAATTTTTTTTAAATAAAAATTAAAAATTTTATAAAAAGTAAAACCTAAACTATAGATTATTTTAATTTCTAACAGCTTCTAGAAATTCGTGTCGGGACAATTTTGTATAAAATTTTTATTTTTAGATTTTATAAAAGAATTTTATTATAATTCCATCCTTCTATATTCATATATACACTAAGTTTTTCTAATTTTGGGTCTCATATTGGAAAATTAATAAATTCGTGTCAGGATCATTTTGTATGAAAATTTCTATTTTTTTAATTTTGTAATAGTGTGATTACGTTTTTTCCTTCTAAAATCACATTAGTACTAAATTTTCCTAATTTTGGGTCTCATATTGGAAAATTAACAAATTCGTGTCAAGGCTATCTTATATGAAAATTTTTACTTTTTTAATTCTGTAATAGTGTGATTACGTTTTTTCCTTCTAAAATCACATTAGTACTAAATTTTCCTAATTTTGGGTCTCAATTGGAAAATTAACAAATTCGTGTCAAGACTATCTTATATGAAAATTTCTATTTTTTTAATTTTGTAATAGTGTGATTATAATTTCATCTTTCTAAGATCACATTAGTACTAAATTTTTCTAATTTTGGGTCCTGACTGGAAAGTTCCAAAATTTCCCGACAAGACCATTTGTAACAATATCCGTTTTTATTTTTTACAATAGTATGATTATTTTACCTGAGGATGTTTATTGTAACCGTATGCCCCCAGGGTGAGGACGGATCGAATGTCATTTGCCGTCACGTCCACGGTGCCGCTCAAATGTACCTGAAAGTTTCAAATTTAAATTTAAACTAAAATTAAATTTCTGACAGTAACGAGTACTGTATAATCCGCTTTCCATTTGCCAGACAGCCTGAGGGCACCACCTCTGGAATGCCACGTGATGCCTTCGTCCGGAGCCAACACGAATTTAAATTTCGGAGATTCGAACTTCTGAAGTACCGTATCCGAAACATGAACTTGTCCACTTCCCGGTCCGCCGGAGATCGGAAGCGTCAAATCCGGCAAAGTTAATCTTGGAAGTTCATGATTTACCTAAAATAACTTTTTTAAAATTATTAAATTCCAAAAATAACTTTTTTAAATTATTAAATTTCGAAAAATTATTTTTTTTAAATTATTTAATTTCGAAAATAACTTTTTTAAAATTATTAAATTCCAAAAATAACTTTTTTTAAATTATTTAATTTCGAAAAATTATTTTTTTTTAAATTATTTAATTTCGAAAATAACTTTTTTTAATTATTAAATTCCAAAAATAACTTTTTTTAATTATTAAATTTCGAAAATAACTTTTTTTAAATTATTTAATTTCGAAAAATTATTTTTTTAAAATTATTTAATTTCGGAAAATTATTTTTTTTAAATTATTTAATTTCGAAAATAACGCACAATTTTGTGGCCGATGTCGCTGAAAAATTGTAATCCGGACAAGGACAGGCGGATTCCCAAAGTCGAATTTTTGTTTTTTGAAGATAATCCTTCTGTCGTCGAAAATATTGAAAATAATGAAAATATTAAAAATAACTTCATCTTCGATCTCATCCGCTGCAGACTGAAGTCGGTAGTTTATCGAGTTCGATGTTTATCTTGAGATCACTTGATGTAACCTGATAACCGGAATTTTTAGTTTTTATCGATCATCTGATGTTTATAAATCTACAGTAGTCTTTTTTGGATGCTATTTATAAAGTTTTTAAATCTTAAATTTTATTTTTTTAAATCTTAAATTTTATTTTTTTTTAATTTTAAATTTTATTTTTTATAATCTTAAATTTTATTTTTTTTAATTCTACAGTAATTTTATTTTTTTTTAATTTTAAATTTTATTTTTTATAATTTTAAATTTTATTTTTTATAATTCTACAGTAATCTTTTTTTTTAATTTTTATAATTTTTTAAATTTCAAATTTTATTTTTTTTTTAAATCTTTTTTCGAAAATGACTCATGAAAATTATAACTTTTTTCAAAATATATTTTTTGAAATTGAATTTTAAAAAATGAATATTTAAAATCCTGAATTTTATGTTTGTGAATTTATTTTAATTTTTTTGGAATAATGTTCTTTAAAATTAATTTTAAAATAACATGAGAATTTAGGATTCTGATTTCATTTTTTTTTTGAATTTTTCTCGAAAATTTTGATTTTTATTTTTGAAAATAAAATATTTCACTTTTTTAAAGAAAATATTTAAATTTTGTAATTTTATATTTTTCTAAAAATTTTTTAAAATAAATTTTAGAAATTTCGACTTTAATTTTTATGTATTTTTAAATTTATTTTTTTTGAAATTTTTTTAGAAAAGAATTTCCAAAATTTCGATTTTAATTTTTATATTTTTTTAATTCATATTTTTTTCGAAATTATATTTTTATTTTTCCTTAAAAAAATTTTTAAAATTTTAACTTTAATTTTTATGTATTTTTGAATTATGGTTTTTTAGGAAGAATTTCAAAAATTTTGACTTTAATTTTTATATTTTTTTAATTTATACTTTTTTTTGAAATTTTTTTAGAAAAGAATTTCCAAGATTTCGGACTTTAATTGCCTTCTAGGAGTGAGGACAAGTATCTGTCTAATGCTTTTGACAGAGAGGAAGAAGTTTAGTGACAACCACATGTGGCAGATGGAGGACAGGACATGCCATGTCACGCAAGTAGGGCGGTCCCTGAGGCTATATAGGCACTTCTATCCAAGGCGTGGCTGCGCAGGCTTCATTGAGCAACGACGAGCTCAATAATGTTGTCGTCACAAATTTTTTGTTTTTAATATTAACTAAAAAATATTTGATTAAAATTTAAAAATTTAAAAAAATTGTTAAAATTTTTTTGGAAATTCATTTTTGAAATTTTTTTTTTCCAATAACTAAAATGCCTCATTTGGCAGTCATCCTTGGGACAATTTTTGTCTAATTTTCGTTCCAGTTGACTTTGCAGTATTTATCCTCAGGCACTTTTGTGTTTTCACTAGGTTCCTTTTTGCAGGCTTTTCAGTCAAATCTAAACCTTATTCTACTTCCACCGAGTTCACTCGAAAAAGTGAAAAAAGTATCGTTTTTCGTGTCAAGATTTGAGTACTTTCGAAAATCTGTTTTCAGCTGGACGATGACCTCCAGCAACGCCCAAGCCAGGATGATCGAGTTATCCGATATCGAAATCCAGCAATTGAAGGAGCAAAATCAAAAAAGAATCAAACGGGTGGTTACTGTAGTTGCGATTTCGTTAACTTTGATATCAGTGATACTTGTCGCGATTTCACTTTCTCTCGGACCGAAAATTGACCAACTTGGTAAGTGTTTAATACTTTTTAAGATAAAAAAACTGCTATATGAGCATTGATTATGTTTCAATAATGTTTATTTCGCGTTGGAATAGTGTCTAGATATTATTGGTTGTTATTTTTTGCGACCGGCGGGAATTGAACCCAGGTTCCGCGAACGACAATCGCGCATTTTAACCACTAAACTAATCAACAAAAAAACAACCTATTACATAATAGACTAAATTATTTCTGTTTAATAGTGTTTATTTCATCTTGAAATAGTGTCCGGATATTATTGATTATTTTTTGTGACTGACAGGAATCAAATCCAGATTTTACAAACGACAATCGCGCATTTTGACCATTAAGCTAATCAAGAAAAAACTCGTCGCTTACGTAATGGAATAAATTATTATTTATGACTATTTTATTTTTCCTTATTTTTGATTTCCAAAAACTTGGGAAAAGACTCAAGTTACCCCCGGAATTTTATACTTTAGGTCATTAAAAACTAAAATTGACCTGTTGATGTCATTTATGAATTCCATTTTCATTAACCTTTGTTCCGAAAAACGATATTTCGGTTTTCCGGGTTTTATGAAGATTTCCGAAAAGCATTTGTGACGCGCTTTTTGAAATTATTTGTTTTTCCTGTGTTTACTCGGTCTCGAATAATCAACTGAGGGACACAGGGATCAGAGACTTAATTTTTTTTGTAAAATAAGGATAAATTGGATTGAGATTATTTCGAAATTATGTAGATTTACTTTTGTAAATTTTTTAAAATTGAATCCTATGGAAGTGAATAAATTAGGATTAGTTTATTTATTTTCAGTTCATAAACCAAGAAATTTGGTTTTTATTTTGCATTGAAATACAGTATGGTGGATATCCTCACAGATGTTAGACGTAAGTCAGTTCGTTATACAGTAATAAGGAAGTACTGTAAATTCATAGAATTCTCTCAAGGAGATCTAGAGTTTGGGGTATTAGAGAATTCTGTAGGTCTTCTACTTCAGGAGTTGCGAGGAAAAATACGAAATTTTTCAAAAAAGAAATTTGATAATTTTTACGTTAAAAAACTTCATATTTTTCCTCATAGCTTCCGAAACAGAAGACGTCCAGAATTCTCTGATATCTTAAATTCTAGATCTCATTGAGGAGATTCTACGGATTTACAGTACTTTTCTATTACTGTATAACGAACTGCCTTACATCTAACATCTGTGAAGATATCTACCATACTGTAGTAGCCCTCCAAAAACTCTAGATAAAGTTAATGGCATGCATGATTAAATCCCCTTACGTAAGAATAAAGCCAAAATTCAATCAGACCAATTGTTTTTGACCAAAAAGCCATTCGTGTCAATTTTGAATTCCCTAAAAAAATTGAGTTTCCATCAAAAAAGAAATAGTCATGGCTAGTAATCTTGTTAGTCTCAGCAGACGTCAAACTTGAATAAATTTAAAAATAAAAAACTTCCTAACAAAGAAACAATTTTCAGTAAGTGAGTCTCTCGATGGGAAGTTGTCGTCAAAGGACTTGTTTCTTAGTCCTCACCAAAACGAGTCAGACGTCGAAAATTTGAATTCAAACTGATTGTCAAAGAACAAACCAAAGAAGTTCCAAGAACGGGTTAGTTTGACATCAGACAAGGGATGCATATATAGTATGGTACATAAGTTTGAAAGTATTGGGAATAAGTCGGGTTGTTATACAGTAATAAGAAAGTACTGTAGGTTAATGGGATCTTATGGATGAGGTACGTAGTTTAAGGTAGTAGGGAATCCTCCATACAGTATGAATCAGAAGTTATGAGAAAAAAAAGTTTATCTTTAAAAAAATAATGAAATGTCATTTTTTGTCGATTTTTGAACTGTACGATGTAAAGGAATCTCCGGTAACTTGAATTCTAGATCCTCTTGACAGTATTTTAAGTTATAATAGAATTCTGCATACAGTATGATTCAGAAGTTACGACCAAAAATAAATAGTTTTTTAAACAATAATCAAATTTCGTATTCTGTCATGGCTTTTGAACTGTACAGTATAGAGGAATCTTCGACAATTAGAATACTGTCAAGAGGATCTAGAATTCTAAGTTACGAAAGACTTGTATAACTTCTGTTTCAGAGGTTATGATGAAAAACGCGGAATTTTTCTTCATAAAAATAGTCAAATTTCGTTTTTTTTTTCATGACTTCTGAATCATACAGTACATGAAAATTTTCGAGGACTTAAACTACGGATTTTATTAAGAAGATTCCAACAATCAATACTACTTTTCTATTACTATATAAGAAACCAAACTAAAACTAATAATTTCGAAATTATCTACCGTAGGATTTCTGATGGATTTGCAATAGGTTTCAGTTGCTCAATAATTTTAGTTTTTTAATTTTTTATATGTGCAGTTTTGATTTGATTAATGTATATAAATTTTGCTCTTGTTTTTTGAGCAATAAATTAATCAACAAATTTATCGAAAACAAGGATAATTGATCTTGATGGATTGAGGATTGGACATTTGTTCGATATAAAAATAGTAACAAATTTGTAAGCTTTTGTTCTCAAAAATATGTTTAAAATAAAAAGTTGTAATTTTTAAATTTTTAATCAACATGCAAAAAAACACATTTCGAAAACTAGTTTTTTTTGAATTTCTATGAATATTTAATCCGAAATAAATGACCCTAGAAAGCGGACAGGGGGTTGTGTACCCCGTAGGACCCTAATCAAGGGATCTAGACCTGTCTAAGAAGAACATGTTTCTAAAAAATTGATTACGAAATCGTCACGTAAAACCAAAGTTTTAACTTTTTTCAGTTTTTAAGTAGTTCTGAAATTTGGCGTTAGAACCTTTACGTTTAAAATTTTCATTTTTATTTTTTAAACTGTGTAATTATGAAACTTTTTAGAATCATGCAAAAACTAAAATTTATAACTTTAGGTTCTGACTGAAAAATTTAAAAACCTTTGCGTTAGGATACAATTATCGAAATTCTAACTTTTCGTTTTGAGACATAATTATCGAAATTCTAACTTTTCGTGTTGAGACACAATTATCGAAATTCTGACTTTTCGTATTGAGACAGAACTCATCAATGATGTTTGTATTTGTTAGATCGTAGCTGGGGGCTTCAGATCCACGTGTGGACGAAAAATATATAAAAATAACTTTATGAGGCCAAAGGTACGAGATAAAACACAACTCTCTTACAAATATTGCGCAATCTCAAAATTGCCACCAACCCCTAATCGTACAAATTTCGTTGGTCCTCAGGGTGTTTCCCTTCAGAACCAACGCTGTGTGGCTCGCACTCAAATAGGTTGTGTACAATCCAACATTTTTAAACTTATTTAATAATTTTTTTCTCAAAAACCAAACAAGAAAAAAGTCGACCTAGTATCATATGATGATTTAGTCAACATTGCTGAACAACATATCAAGATCTCGGTCCTTAAATACGACTCTGAATATATGTTGTCTAATATGGACAATATTGGGGGTCATTGAGAAATCTTCTCTATTATTTTTTGGGAATAACTGGAAGAGATTGTTCGCATATTATTTGACAGAGAATTGAATGTTCTTTATGGTAGATATATTAATATCTTTTAAAGTCCCTTAGAAATTAAGTTATTCATTTTTTTCGAGATTAATTACAAAAAAATATTTAAAATAATTTTTCATCCACATAACCCAAAGCGAATTTTGGAATGTTATGTATCATTCGATTCAGCATTCCGGAATCTGCAAATCGCTGGAATTGTTACAGATGAGCCTCCATGTGTTAAGTGGAATATCATCGTCTTTAGTAAGTGTTCTTTCAAAATATAATTAACTTTCACTAAGTATCAGATACCGGTCGCAACTCTCAATGATGAAAGGTGTTTTATGTGATGTTTATTAGCAGTTTTACACCCCGTTGGAAAAGATGCCCAAAGAGTCTCAAAATACAAACAATATGAAAAGGAATTAAATTTTGATACAATTAAATTTCCTATTAAAATAACCGATATTCCAAAAATCGAAAACATGAACAACTTGACAATTAATGTTTTCAGTAATGAAAAAGAAGAAATTATTCCAATTTATATTTCAAAACAGAAAGAAATTCTTGAAGAAATTATGAATCTATTTCTGATTAATAATCAAAATGAAGAAAACTCTCACTATTGTTGAATTGAAAACATAAATCGTTTCTCAGATACTGAAGACAACAATCATACTGGTAATCAATATACTTGCGATCTATGTTTTGTACATTTTAGTACGAAACATAAATATAATCAACATATTGAAGAATGTAGTGAAAATAAACCCGTTTTATTCAAAGACCCAATTAAAAATTATGTTAATTTTGCAATTCAAACTCGCTAAACTTTAACACATTTTCCTTGACCGTCCGCACATACTGTATCAGATCGTTGGTTTTTTCCTTCCTGTCGAAGTGCGGCTTCTTTTCTTCGAAGATTCTTTTGTTTTCATCAAAAAACCTTTCCAGTGTCTCATCCACTTTTCTCACAAAGTCTGACTCTTTCAAATAGTTCTTCCCTATTTCGAGTCTCTCCTGAAACGTCCCGAGAACCTTGCTAAAACAAAATTCAGTTATCGGAGAAAATTTTAACCAAAACGGGAGCTAAAACAATGTTTAAGAGCTTACTTGATTTTATCGGTCTGTCTAATTTTATCGTAGAAATCTATCCTCATATCAAGCGAACGACGTTCAATCAGGAAAAAGTCGACGATGAACGGAGAGCCATTACTGTCCACTCCCATATTAACCAAATGATGGTCGGCCATGTTCAGAACTGTGTAGAGAAAGAGCATTTGGACCACAGCTTTTGCGTACTTGCTCAAATCCCCCACTTCGCTTGATTCAACCTCCTCAATCGTCTTGAAACTGGGAATTTCTCGACTAGCTATGTACAAAATCCATCGGGAGCCTCCATCGTGCGGGACAAAGTGGATCTCCGGGCCAACTCCGAGTTCCTGCAGGATCCTATAGGGGAGGAATTCCTTGAGGTCCAAATCTTCACGAGTGCCTAAATAAATTTCAAAAGGTACTAATTTTCATTCACCCAATTAATAAAACTTAAAGCTGTCACGGGCCCCACCTCCATGATGTGTCTTGATGTAGTATTTAATTGTTGTATTCTCCACTTCCACAAGACAGATGCATCCACGACGATTCCCTTCTGATCGACTGGTAAACTCTATTGTTGGATTCCTCTCATGATACAGATTTTCGAAGTATATTCTTGCGAAACTAATAAATCTCATGGATCTACTCTATTTATCACAATTTCTTTAAAATCATATTTCTCCAATAATTTTAAAATAAGTAAACAATAATAACCACAATGATGCGTATCAAATTTCTGAATTTAAGCAATTCTGTGATTCAATAGGAGGATCCAATCCAAAGGAATTGAAATACTTTTATTTTTATAACAAACTCAATGAATACCAGTATTTTTACTAATATCTAAATTTATGACTCCACTTTCTATTTTATTAATCTGTCTGGAAGAGTATCCCTCACGAATACTTCTCTAAGATTTTTTATCTTTAATTCATGTGCTAGATTTGTAATATCGTAATTTGTCAATGGTTTTAATTTTTCAACACACATTTTTTGTCATTCATAATCAAAAAAAATTATGAAATAACCAATAGAATTGGATGTCCTAGGAAATTACAGGAAGGGATACTGATTGTGTCGTATGCAAATGAATATAAATACTATAAATAATTATATTTTTGTTAAATATACATTGACAGGATCGCATAAATACCATGACCTTTCCGGAGATGGATGGGACGGAAACAAGACGCCAGGTGTACCTACATACTACTTTTACGAATGTCCTTAGATTTAACATTTCAGCTACAACAAAGTAACCAGATTTGTAGGTCCTAAATCTGAAATTATAACTGAAAATTGACCTTCAGAATCCGAAAATTTAGAACTTCTAGATTCTGATGAATATCCTCAAATTTGGAAATTAACATGTAGAATAGAATTGTCAGATTTGTAGATCCCAAATCTGAAAGTAATCTTGTTCTTACCAAAAATCCAGTTACATAAGATGATTTTTAATATTTTTAATATTTTTTACAATTTTTATTTTTTCCGATATGGGTTGAATCATAAATTTTCAACCAAACAGTAATTTAAAATTAAAAATGCAATTTAGCAATACTGTAATGAAGCCGATGATGTTCTACGATCAGGGTTTTCTGCTTTGCAAAGGAGTTGAAAAGGCTTCTGAAGATCCCTGGATCGTCAAAGATCGAAAATTCGCTAACATAGGCGCATGTCGATAAGCTCTAAAAAATCCAAAAATGAAAAAAATAAAACTTCAATTACCTTGGACTATTGCTGTCCGGAAGTGAAGCAGCACTAGGAACATGTTTGGATACTGTAGGACTGATTCCCTGCTTCTCGGCTTCTAGGATATTTGATTAATGAACACATATGACGAAGTACAGTAACAGTATTACTGTAGACTAATTTCCAAAGCGTTAGTCACTACTACTACTATCTCGCGTACAGTAACACTATGAGCAGTTATTATTTCTATACTATTACGGTAGGAAGCGTTATGTTCGCTATTTACAGTATCACACGTACTTAACCGGCGTATCCTGTCTGATATCTAGGAACGACCTCAGATCGGACACATTCCACAATGAAGGGGCGGCTACGGCCTGTTGGAGTAAAAGTTATAAAAAAATTCAAAAATTTCTCCCTTATTAAGGACATACCGTAATATCGTTGTTCTGTAGACACAACTGGTTGATTATGTTCGTCAATTGACATTTGTAGAGTCATTTTTGGCAGATTTCCATCGATTGAATCGCGAGTGGATCTTGAACGATCTCCTCCTCCAATCCTGGAGCTAGAACTACTGGTGGAGTAGTCGGAAGTCGAATGTCCTGGCTCTGGCGGGAGTTTACGAATCGGTTGCGCAACAAACGACGAAGCTGCTTGCGTCGTTGACGACGTCGAAAACACACGGCCTGCCTGCAACGATTCCGAAGTGTTTCCAACATCTGTAGAGCAAAACGGAAAACTTTAAGATGCATCCCGACCTGCTCACCGGCTCTAGGCTGCCGGTATGTACACTGTAACGGTACTGCCTGATAAGGTTGATCTGTCTCAACCTCCTGAGAGTAGACAACTGGAGCACTTCGAGGTTTGTAGCCGTTTTTACCCATCCATGTGGACATCTGCCAAGTGATACCTGTCAAGGCCCTCTCAGCCACGAGGGATTTCAGTTCGCTAGGGTTAGATTCCTCCTCCCGACACTTGGGGATGCTCACATACTGTAAAAACGCGTCTAATCGTTAACTCAAAGATACAGTACGACATGCAAGTTTGGGATTATCGGTTGTAAGTTGGGTTATTACAGAGTAATGGGTTGATACTGTAGATTGCCGGAACCCTCTTAATGAGGTCTGTATTTTAAGTTATGAGAGAATATTGTGTACTGTATGCTTTGGAAGGTATGACGAAGGATGCGAAGGTTTTCAATATGTGAAATTTAAATATTTTTTTAAAGATAAACTTTTTTCTCATAACTTCTGATTCATACTGTATGGAGAATTCCCTACTACCTTAAACTACGTACCTCATCCATAAGATCCTATTAACCTACAGTACTTTCTTATTACTGTATAACAACCCGACTTACTCCCAATACTTTCAAACTTATCAGTCATACTGTACAAACCTGAAGACAGTCCCGTTCTGGCTTCCGTCCGTGGAAGTTTAGTCTCGTTCCAGCGGTAGCCAATCTTTCTAGTTCACTTAGGTCGTTGTTGTTAATGCCGACGAATACAATGGAGATCGGCGCTCTCGAAGCGAAAATAATCGCTTGGATAGTTTCCTTCAAGTCATCGAAAACACCCCTCGTGACGATCACCAAGACATAGTAACAGGGATTTGTCTGGCTTCGATTAAGGGCATTTTGAGCCAATCTGGAAAATTACTGTAATTGGGGTTTAGATCAATAAAATTTACTTTGATACGTAATAAATAACGTGGGAATAATGGGCCGTTGTTATGGGCTGGACATTGGCGAAGGAATTTTTGAAAGCCTTCATGACGCCATCCAACCCCCGACAATAGGGATCTGTCTCCAGACTCTGAAATTACATTTTTACAAAAATTTCAAAATTTTGGATTTTAAAAATGTCCGATTTTAGATAATTTTTAAAATTTCCGCGGAAAAATTAAAATATAAATTTTTATATATCCCCCAGGACGGTGTATCTGGTGACAAGTTTATTTTTGGGAAACAAGATTTACCAAACAGAACTCTTGGGATTCCCTGAAGTGCGGAGGAATCTTGGCTCCGAAGCCGAACGCGCCATAGGCACTGGTCCTGAAAAGTAATCCATCAAAAAACTTCAAATGAAGTAATACAAACACGCTGAAATCTCTAAAAGGCTCTCCGATGGCTTTGACGGCGAGTTCGACGTCTTCCAGATACCTTCGGACATAGGATTCATCAATGAAGCTGTCCGGACGCGAAAAATCGATCGCAATTGCCATGTTTAATGTTGCCCTATAAATTTAAAAAATTAAATTTTAAAATTTTAAAAATAAAAAAAATTAAATTTTAAAAATAAAAAAAATTAAATTTTAAAAATTAAATAAAAAAATAATAAATAAAATAAAATAAATAATAAATTAAGTAATAAATTAAATAAAAAAATAATAAATTATTCAAACCCGGAAGAAATAAAATCCAAAAAAGAAGATAAAGCGACGTCGTTGCAACGAAGAAGTTCGAAATTTCCGGAAGTCTTCTTTTGTCCTCTGGAGTTCTCGTAGGTGACTATGAAGGTACTTTCCGATGGATCTGCGTTCTTTAATGAATTGTAATTTGTTTGAAATTCTCCAACATAGCCTCGTTGGGTCTTGGAATCTCGGTAGTAACAGACGAAAGATACAGTATCGGATATGTCCGTGGATTGAACAGAAAAATTCCGGAAAACGATTTTTGCAGAATACTTAACGGCTTCACTACGGTACAAAACTGTAGGTTCGTTGTCGTTGTCCGACTTCTGGATTTCAAAGAAGACCTGAGCGCTGGCCGGATTCAAGCATTTTCGAGAAAGATTTTTAGCCACAAATTGAAGTAAAACTGAATGGGGCTTTGGTCTTATTGTACAGGATATCTGAGCTTCAGCAACAATCTCACCAGTATCGTCGTTCCTGCAAAATTAATGCAATTTTTGAAAAAGTCACTTTTTTCGTTTGTTGGTGTAGTGGTCAAAACACGTGACTGTTACTGAAAAGTCCCAAGTTCGATTCCCGGTCGAAACCATGACGTCACGCTCCTAAGAGTCAGTCGTAAAAGAGATGCATCGCTTTATCGGTTGTTAGACAGTTTTCCCTCTGGGATAATCGTTGCCTTGATTTCGTAATGGCTCTTTTTGTCTTCAAAGTAGTCTTCAGCAAATGCAAAACTACACATGGCAATTATGATTAAAAAGCTTGATTTAAAAAAAACTTAGAAACCAAATATCCCAGAGAACAACCATCGTATGGAAAGTTTTTAAATAATTTTTTGGTCTTAAAGTAGATCTAACAAGTCAATATACAATTCCATATGATTGTAGAATTCTTTCTGCATGAGAATTTGCAAAAATAAAAAATATAAAACAGAATGCAAATTTTTGTTCTAATAACTTTACTAGTGATCATCTTCATAAATATTTTCAAAAATTCAGAATAACCAAAGTCCCAAAGGAGGACCTACTGTATTATTTATTTTTTTTTTAAAATTAATCTTTCTAATCCTAAAATAACAATCGTGAATAAAAAATCAATTTTAAAAATAAAAATTTCGAAAAAAGTAAAAATTAAAAAGACTAAAAGATCCAAAGAAGGAACTACCGTGTTATTTATTTTTTATTTTTTTGAATTAATCTTTCTAACCCTAAAATAATAATTGTAAATAAAAACTTAATTTAAAAATTTCGAGAAAAATAAAAATTAAAAAGACTAAAAGATCCAAAGAAGGACCTACCGTGTTATTTATTTTTTATTTTTTTTTGAATTAATCTTTCTAATCCTAAAATAACAATCGTGGATAAAAAATCAATTTTAAAAATAAAAATTTCGAAAAAAAATTGAAAGGATTAAAGTCCCCGGGGAGGAATTGACATGTTTAAGACGAACTCTGCCCCAGGCGGAATAAACACAAAAAAAATAAAATTCATTAATTTTGGACTTACATAACTTTTTTGGAAATGAATCCTTTGTCCGAAACCACAAGTTCAGAAACGCAGAAAATCGTGTATCCCAAACTTGAAGCATTGTTGTCTGACCAATCACAACTGAAATAATTTTAAATTTATTTTAATATTTTTAAATTTAATCTTACACATCGAGTTTTATAAATTGACATCGTTCAAACTGAAATTCGACTGCGAAAACAGAAGGCAAATCCATGTTTGATTCTTTTTTCATTATCTCTGATGCTGCAGACTGAAAATTTCAAAATTTAATTTGTTAATTATATTATTTTTAAAATTGTAACTTTTATTCAAAATTATAATTATTTTTGAAATTTATTTTTTAAATAAAAATTATAAATATTTAAAGTTTATTTTTTAAATTATAACTTTTATTTGAAATTTATTTTTTAAATAAAAATTATAACTTTTCTATAAAATTATAAATATTTAATATTTATTTTTAAATTACAACTTTTCTATAAAATAATAAATATTTAAAGTTTATTTTTTTAAATTACAACTTTTATTTGAAATTATAAATATTTAGTTTATTTTTTTAAAATTACAACTTTTGTTTAAAATTATAAATATTTAAAATTTATTTTTTTTAAATTACAACTTTTCTTTAAAATTATAAATATTTAAAATTTATTTTTTTTAAATTACAACTTTTCTTTAAAATTATAAATATTTAAATTAAAACTACTTTCTGGACATTGAGTTACTTTGTTAATTAAGATGTAAACTTACAACTCTCCAAGGACCTGAGTAATTTTCGTCACTTTCGGAAAAAACACAAGTTACTGAATTAGAAACCCCAATTTGAGGTCTTAATCCTCGAATTTTCACGTTGATATCGATAATCTCCTTCGGACCTTGTTTTTTGTTTTCATTTTCGGAAGATCTGGAAAAAATATGATGAAATTTAATTTTACAGTTGTTTCCTGAGGCATTTTTCTCATTTTGTAAAACCGATTTTTTTTGTTTTGAAATCAGCAGTTTTAGTAACTGGATTAAGTAAGATATCAATTAAGCAAAAAAATCATATCAAAACTTATAAGACAGTCGAAATCAAAATTTTCAAATAACAATGGAAAAATCGATCTGTCCGAATGCTGCGGGCATATTGCGGATTTTAGTTTGATTTCGAAAATTCCAGAAATGCAAAAGTAAAAATTTTAATCAATCTTTGTAAGTATTGCGAGCAAGCTGCGGATTTGATTTTGATGTCAACCTGCGGAAATATTGCGAGCAAACTGCAAATTTGACTTTGACTTTGATGTCGACTTATGTGCCCAAATATTGCGAGCAAGCTGCGGATTTGATTTTGACTTTGATGTATGTAAATATTGCTAACAAACTGCGGATTTGACTTTGACTTTGATGTCGACTTGCCCAAATATTGCGAGCAAGCTGCGGATTTGATTTTGATGTTGGTCTCTTTAAGGACCTCGGTATTGGATTAATATCTAATTTAAGTTTAAAAAATCGATTTGAAACAAAAAATTTCGAAATTAACGACTGTTGAAAAAGAAATGCCTCAGGGCAACAATTATTGTGCAATTTATAAATTTATTTTTACAGTAATTTTCGCACCTTTTTGTTTTTGGCGGAAGAAGAGGCGGCATTTTCGTGGCTTTCCGCATTTCCACGACGTGGCGGATCCTCGCGAAATTCATCTTTTATTTTTTTAAATGACGTATTTCTGAAATCATAATGTTATAAAAAACAATCAATATTTTCAAAATTTTCTCGACACGAATTTTGGTTTTTAGTGAATTCTGGAAGGCATCATGGGATTCGGAAAAATTCTAAAATCTTGGTTCTAAAATTTTCAGAAGTGTTTCTGTTAATGTAAAACTTTATAAGATTCTGAGAATTTTTTATGAGATTCTGAAAACTGAAAATTTTTTCATAGATTTTCGAAAGGTTTCAGGAGCTTCTAAGAAATTCCAAAAACTTTGGGTTTTTTCATAGATTTTTAAAAATTTCTAAAATCATCAACTAGATTTCTGAAAGATTTCAGGAGCTTCTAAGAAATTCTGAAAACTTAGAAATTTAAAAAAATTCATGAAAATATTTCTAAAATTTTCAACTAGATTTCTGAAAGATTTCGGGAGCTTCTAAGAGATTCTAGAAAGTTTTAGAATCTTACTGGAAAAAATTCTGAAAAATTTTCGAATTTTTTATAAAATTAAAAAAGTTTTTCTAATTTTTCACTGGATTTTTGGGATTTTTAACTTAGTTTTCAGAAGTTCTTAAAAAATTCTATAATCTTTTATAAAAATTTCAAAATTTTATAAAATTTCACTAGATTCTGAAAAAAGTTAAAAACTTCCGGAAAATTCTCAAAAATTCCAGGAACTTCCGGAAAATCCTTAAAAGTTTAAAAACAATAAATTTTAGGAAATTTTGAAAATTTTAAACTATGAAATTCAGGAGGATTCTGGAGGTTTTAGAATTTTTATAAAATTTTAAATTATTTAAAAATTTTCAAAAAACTTAAAATATTTATTAAATTTCAAAATTTTAATTGGATTTTAGAATTTTTATGAAATTTTAAATTATTTAAAAATTTTCAAAAAACTTAAAATATTTATTAAATTTCGAAAATTTCAAAATTTTAATTATTAAATTTTATAAAATTATGGAAGTTTGAATGCGATTCTGGGAGCTTATGAAGGATTCTGAAAATTTCAGAATTTTAGATGATTCCGAAAAGTTCGAAAATATTGATTAAATTCATCTCTTGATTCTGGAAGGCTTCTGAAGCTTTCGATGGATTCTAGAATCTTAAATTTTATTTAGAATTTGAAAAAATTTAAAAAAATCAATAAAATTAAAAAATATTTTAAAAAAAAAATAATGAAAAAAATAATTTATAAAAATTAATAAAAAAAAATATTTTGTAGAAAAATAATTAAAATTAAAAATATTTTTTAAATTTATATTTTTTTAAAAAATTAATGAAAAAAATTATTTTAAAAAAATTTTCAGATTTCGGTCGACACGGTGTTTGACTTCTGAAAAGTAACATGAATACAAAATGCAAAAAAGACTGGATCGTTCCCGATGCCGGAGGCTGTTTCATTATTCCACTTCACAAAGGTGAATTGTAATGTCAAGGATAAAAAACGAGACTTTGATGAAAAGTGTCGAAATTCAATCCGTCCCAAATTCAGAAAGCCATTTGGATCCGCCAACAGGAAAACAATGAACAAAACCACCCAGAAGAAATTGAGCGTGTTTATCCGGAATGTCCAAAAAGCCGCTCTAGAGCAATACAGACTATTAAATCACCTATATTTGGACGGAAAAAACTTGGATCTTTCCACAAAAGTTGAAAAATAAAAAATTGTTAAATTAAAAAATTATTTAATTTTAAAAAGTAAAAAATTTTCATATTTAAGGAAAATAAAAAATTATTAAATTTAAGAAAAAATAAAAAATTATTAAATTTAAGAAAAAATAAAAAATTATTTAATTTTAAAAAGTAAAAAATTTCTAAATTTAAAAAAAATAAAAAATCTCAAAAATTTACATTTTGAAAAATTTTTTAAATTAAATATTTTTCAAAAAATAGATTCTAACTTAATTCTAAAAATAGAAAATTATGAAATAAGATTAAAATAATAGAAAACATAAATCGTTTATATTTAAAAAAGACAAATTTGAATTTGTTTATAAAATTCAAAAAATACCATATTCAACCAGGAATTGAAATTATAAAAATTGTTAAATTTAATACATTTAAATAAAAATTAATTTAAATTAAATTTAAAAATAAAAAAAATATGATTTTTAAAAAAATTTAAAAATAAATTCAAAAATAAAAAAATTTAAATAAATTCAAAAATAAAAAAATATAAATAAATTTTAAAATAAAAAAATTTAAATTTAGTGCAAAAAAAATTTAATTTTTATTTTCGAAAAAATTTGAATTTTAAAATTTTTGACTTTCTTTGAAATTTCGACTTTATGAAAAAATTTCAAAAAATTTTATCATTTTTATGAATCAGATCCAGGACTTTTGGATTTCCGAGAAAGCCAATTGGGAAAAGTCCAGACGACCATCTTTATAAATCCAAATTCAAAAAATTAAGAACTGTGAGAAAATTAAAATCTTTAAAAATTTTCAAAAACAAATTTATAAAAAATAGAATTTTTTAAACATATTAAAAAAGTTTTTTCTAAATTTATTTAAAAATAAAATAAATTTTTAAAAAATTTTATTTAATAAAATTAATTTTTTAAAAAACAAATAAAAAAAATTTTTAAAGATAAATTTAAAAAATAAAATTAATTTTTAAAAAAACAGAATTTTTGAAGATTTAGAAATTAATTTTTTTAAAAATAGAATTTTTGAAGATTTAGAAATTAATTTTTTTTTGAATTTTTTAAAAAAAGTCAAAAAATGGAATTTTAGCTTTTCTTGACTGGGCCGTTCTTTGCCGTTTTTTAAAGTTATTCGTTTTTCTACCGGCAGCAACAGAAAACGACGGTGCCCGTCAGTACTGTGGCTGGAAATTCCACAGCCTGAGGCACCCATTTGGGAATTCCATGACATTGATGTCAGATCCGAGATCCTCCATTTTTTGTCTTCGATATTGTCCGTCATTCCAAAGTTGAAGAAAAACATAAAATTCGACACGAACTAATCTGTCCCGATTCTTGATTTTACGATACCTAAGGGCTTTGAATTTCTTAGAAAATGAATAAATTGAGTCTATCGTAGGTCTTCTGAATTTTAAAATGCAGTGGTCTTGGATTTTTGTTTTCGAAAAAAAAAAAAAAAACACGGAATCGTCATGAAAGTATATGTCATCAAAAATGCATTTGTTCAATTGACACATCCACCAGAAAAGTGGAAAATCATTAAACTTAAAAGTCTTACAAAAATTAAAATAACGATTATACTGTAATTTTAAAAAGTCGATTGAAAAGTTTTCAGATTTTTGAAATTCCCGCGCAAATTGAAAGAAGTTTGTAAAAAAGGAAAAATTGGCATTGATAAAAAAATTGCTTTTTTGCCTAAATTTAAGAATTGTTTAGAAATATTTTCTAAATTTTATATTTTTGGATTTTTGAAATTCCCGCGCAAAGTGAGAGGAGTTTGTAAAAAAAATTGGCAAATCTGGCATTGATAAAAATTAAATCACATTTTTAAATTTCTTTTTAATTTAAATTTTTAAATTTAAAAAATTTTTAAAAAAGATTTTCTAAATTTTATATTTTTGTATTTTTGAATTTCCCGCGTAAAGTGAGAGGAGTTTGTAAAAAAGGAAAAATTGGCAAATCTGGCATTGATAAAAATTAAATCACATTTTTAAATTTCTTTTTTAATTTAAATTTTATATTTTTCAGATTTTTGAAATTCCCGCGTGAAGTGAGAGGAGTTTGTAGAAATGTAAAAAATGGCAAATTTGATATCGATAAAAACCAAATCACATTTTAAAATTTAAAAAATTTTTAAAAAAGATTTTCTAAGTTTTATATTTTTGTATTTTTGAAATTCCCGCGTGAAGTGAGAGGAGTTTGTAAAAAAGGAAAAATTGGCAAATCTAGCATTGATAAAAATCGACTTTTTTTTTCTTTTTTGTTATCTAAATTTTAGGATTTATTTGAATTTATTAGAAATATTTTCTAACTTTTTTAAACTTATTATTTTTATTTTTTTTAAATTTAAATTTTTTTGAATAAGTTCTAAAAATTCGTGTCGAGACAATTTCGTAATGATGCTGATTTCCACATCTTAGAATAATTATTTTTTCAGAAAGATCTTGTCGAATCGCCTGAGGCGTCTGTTTTTCGGAAAAACTTTTCTTCCGTGAAACCACAGTTATGAAATCCACGGAGATTTTCACTTTCATTTTAGATAGTGGCTCAAGTGCTCGGATTTCAAAGTTATCTCTTTTCGGTTTTCTTCGGAAGACAAAATAAACTCCATTTTTGAAACTTGTTGAAAAGGAAAAGATGACTAGATGTCTTCCTCTTAATCCAGAAAGATTTTCTTTTTGTTTCGAATCGCGAAAACGGTTTCTGGATTCCTTCAGACGGACAAACTCAAACAGTCGAAGAAATTCTTCTTTTCGAAGTCCAGTTTTTTGATTTTTTAATTCTAATTTGTCCACGAATCAGAATTGTGATTTCTGACTCAAAAAATTTCAGATTTCTTTGTTTAAAAAATTTTTAAATTTTTAGTTTTAAAATTACAAATTTCTTAATTTAAAAATTTCAGATTTCTTTGTTTAAAAAGTTTTTTAATTTTTAGTTTTAAAATTACAAATTTCTTAATTTAGAAATTTTGAGTTTTAAAATTTGAAAATGAATAGAAATTTTTTTAATTTTGAAAATATTTTAGATTTATAAAATTGGGAAATAATTTTTGGATTTTTTAAGACAGATGACTTAGTGTAGGAATTTGTAGATATCGACATCAAAGTCGAAATTAAATTAAAATCTGCAGTCTGCTTGCGACATTAGACTAGTCTAATTAGTTAACTAAATTGAATCTGATTTCGACATCGATCATTGTCGAGATCTATAGAGATCAACATAAAAGTCGAAATCAATTTAAAATCTGCAGTCTGCTTGCAATATTTGAAGAAATCAGTTGATATGCTTATAATTGTATTTTCAAAGGTTTCGAAAATCTGCAATCTGCTTGCAACATTAGAATGGTCTAATTAGTTAACTAAATTGAATTTGATTTTGACATCGATCATTGTCGAGATCTATAAAGATCAACATAAAAGTCGAAATCAATTTAAAATTTGCACTCTGCTTGCAGCATTTAGACAGATTAATTGATGTTTATAATTGTGTTTACAAAAACCTCAAAGTCTGCAGTCTGCTTCCAACATTAGACTGACTTTCCTAATTTTCACCCAAAAATGAAATTTTGATTTTTTAAAGAAATCAAATGTTTAAAATTTTTGAATATTTATTTTTGGAATTTTTATTTTTTATGAATGTGAATTATGTGATTTCAATAAAAATTGAAAAATCTCAAATTTTTTTGAAAATTTAGGTTTATTTGGTTTTCAGAATCAAAAAAAATTTTCGATTTTAAAATTCGGAGTATTTTTTAATTCAAAAATCATAGAATTCTGATTTTCGGATAAGTGAGAATTTTAAAAATTCAAAAAAAAGATCTTCAAAATTTTTTTCGAAAATCTATTTGTTTTAAATTTTTGGATTTTAAAAATTCAAAAATCATAAAATTTTTATTTTTAAAATTATTTAGAATTTAAAATTTTTAAAATAATTTAAAATTTTTTTGTTTTTGGATTTTGAAATTTCGAAAATCATAAAATTTTAATTTTTAAAATAATTTAGAATTAAAATTTATTTGTTTATTTTTGAATTTAAAAAATTTCGAAATTGATGGAATTTAAATTCATAGACCACTAACAGCGAAAATGCATAAAAATCTCCCAAATCCTATTTTATTTTATTTTTGAAACTCCACACTGTAATTTTTTCGAATTTTCTAAATTTTTAAATTTTTTAAATTTTTTTATTTTTTATATTTTTCCGAATTTTCGAATTTTCTAAATTTTTAAATTTTTTATATTTTTTAAATTTTTTTATTTTTTATATTTTTTATATTTTTCCGAATTTTCGAATTTTCTAAATTTTTAAATTTTTTAAATTTTCTACATTTTTTTATTTTTTATATTTTTCCGAATTTTTAAAAATTTTTTTTGAATTTATTTTATTTTTTTTTTTTGATTTTTTCCAATTTTTTTTTATTTTTTTGATTTTTCATCGATATCTATTCGCGCATAAAAATCTGCCGCCGGCAAAACTGACGGATTGTTCACTATTGAATTGAAGCCATCGGAACTTTGGAAAACAAATCCGCAGAACTTCCACTGATCGATCCTTTCTTTGTCTCATTTTTCGATTCGCGATCAATGGTGAAATTTTTAAACAAAATTCAATTTTTGTAGAAAATTTTAAAATCTAATAAATTGTGAAGTATTTGTAAATTTTAAAATAATTTTAAGATTCGATAAAAATTTCTGAAATCTTGTGGAAATTTTTGAAGCTTTTTAAATCTGTCATTGAAGCTTCTGAAGTTTTTGAAGATCCTGTATAAAGTTGAGGGTCTTCTAGGATTTAATTTTGGAAACTTCGGAGATTTCACAAAAAATTTCGGAATCCTTCAGAATTTCCTAGAAACTTTTGGAACTTTTCAGAATTTCCTAGAAGCTTCTGAAGTCCTTCAGAATCTTGTGTAAGGTTTTAGAATCTTTTAAGATTTCATAGAAGTTTATAAAATTTTTCTAGAATTTCATTGAAGCTTTTGGAGCCCTTCGGAATCTCCTAGAGAATTTTGAAAATCTTCAGAATCTTGCGGAAGTTGCTGAAGTTTTTCAGGATTTCTTAGAGGCTTCTGAAATCTTCAAAAATCCCTGAAGTTTTTAGAACCTTCCAGAATCCAATTTTCGAAACCTCAAAAATTTCACAAAGTTTCAAAAATCTTTAAAAATCTCAGAAATTTTTAGAATTTTCCGGAATCCAATAGGAACTTCTGGAATCAAGGTCTATGACAATTTTAGAAAATCCCAAAAATCCGTGTCGAAGAAATTTCAAATTTCTAAGAATTCGTGTCGAGACAATTTTTAATTTTTATAAAATTTAGGCGTTTTCGAAATGGGTCCCATTTACGGATAAATCCAAAAAACTTCGGTCCTGTGGTATTTAACGAATTAAATTCTGCATAGGATACTGTAATGGCTTCTCCAGAAGATGTCGCTTCTTCGGTCACTGGATCGTTACCGAGTACTAGTGAAATTCGGAATTCTACAGAAGCAAAAAAACATCCAGAATCCATTATTGAGGATTCCGGTTCTGTAGCGGATTTACAAACATGGTCAATGTGCCCCATGGGTAGAGGCCGAGCCACTGTTTTGATACTTTTTGTTTGTCTTTATTCGTTTCTATTTCTGTTTTTTGCTTCTCGTTCGACTGCTGTGCTCATCACAATGACAGGGTAAGTCAAAAATTACCTAAAAGTCATTTCGAAATCATCTAAAATTACTTAAAAATCACTTAAAGTTATTTAAAAGTTATTTCGAAATAGTCTGAAAATTACCTAAAAGTCATTTCGAAATCATCTAAAATTATTTAAAAATCATTTAGTCATTTCGAAATAGCCTGAAAATTACTTAGAAATCGTTTAATGCTTATCTAAAGATTCTCTAAAATTACTTAAAAATCATTTAAATTTATTTAAAAGTCATTTCGAAATAGTCTAAAAATTACCTAAAAGTCATTTAAAGTCATTTCGAAATAGTTTAAAAATCATTTAAATTTATTTAAAAGTCATTTCGAAATCATCTAAAAACTACTTAAAAATCGTTTAATACTTATCTAAAGATTCTCTAAAATTTCTTAAAAATCATTTAAAGTTATTTCGGAATTGTCTAAAAATTACCTAGAAATTCTTTAGAGATAATTTTGAAATTACCTAAAATAAGTTAAAAATTATTTAAGAATCACGTAAAAACTAACTATTGTATTGCTATAAAAAAATTTAAAAATAATTCTGGATTTTTAAAAGATTTTAGGATTATTACGAAACAAACAAAAAACGCGAGTGAAGACAGGGCGAGTCGGTTAATTGCCAGAATTGCCATTTTTTCCAATTTTGTAAAACTCTCGCTCTTTGCGCGGGAATTTAAAAATTAAAAAAAACTATTCATTTTTTAAAAATCATCATTCTTTTTTAATTCAAAGCAAATCAAAAACAAAATAATAATCCTGTTTTTAAAAAATTATTTTATTTTTTTAGAAAAATTTTAATTTTCTTTAGATAATTTTTATTTTTTTTTAGAAAAATTTTTATTTTCTTTAGATAATTTTTATTTTTTTAGATAAATTTTATTTTTTTTTTAGAAAAATTTTTACTTTTTTAAAGAATATTTTAATTTTTTTAGAAAAATTTTAATTTTATTAAAAGATTTAATTTTTTTTAGAAAATTTATCTTTTTAGATAAATTTAATTTTTTTTAGATAATTTTTATTTTTCTTAAATTTTTATTTTTTAGGTTAATTGCAGTCTGGATCGTTTCTCTGTATATCACGGGTGCGATTTGTGTCCTTTACATGATGTTGCAGAATTATCCACCTCCAGATATGGACGAAATAAATGGGATGCCGTTCAGCAAACTGAGTAAACGGGTTTCCCTTGAATCATCCCCTAATACATCCAGAGTAATGGAAGTCAAATTTTAATGTTAAAATTCAGTGTTGACGTCTATAAAGTAATCCACATCAAAATCAAATTAAATTTTCGAATAATAATTTAATAAATCAAGCTGCCAGAATATTGCACGCAATCTGCAGATTTTTTTTCAATTTCGATTTGCCGAAATGTTGCACGCAATCTGCAGATTTTTTTAACTTCAATTTACTCAAATGTTGCACGCAACCTGCAAACTTTTTTAACTTCAATTTACTCAAATGTTGCATGCAATCTGCGAACTTTTTTTGACTTTGATGTCGATCTCTTCATGGACTTCAACACAAATAGAGATTATTCTTATTTGCCATGCTTTCAATCTTGTCCAATGTTCATAAAAATTTATAAAATAAAATTAAACTTTAATAATTTAAATTCCACAAAATTAAATACTCAGATTAGTGATAGACACAGTAGGAATGAAACCCTCTCAACAGTTGTACGATAATTGATCCTTGGGGGACATTTAGAGCCGATTTTGTAAAATTAGAATTAAATTTTTAAATTAATTTTTTTAATTTTAAAAATAATCTAAAAAAAATAATTTAAAAAAATTAAAAAAATGGATTATTTGGTGACTAATCCCCTCAGGGCATTTAGAAATTTATAAAAACTAGTACTGTTTAATTTTATACAAATTATTTTTAATTTTCCAAAATAGTCCAAAATCCAAATTTCTGAAAAAATAAAAATTTCAAAAATCATTTTTAAGGAAATCAAATGCCTCAGAAAAAAGAACTATTAATTATTTTTTTTTATTTTTTTAATATTTAAAATCCAAATTAAATGTTTAAAAACATAAAAATTTAAAAAAGTAAAAAATCACTCTTAAGAGGATCAAATGCCTCAGAAAAAAAAATTATTATTTAATTTTTACTTTTTTTAATATTTATATTTTCAATAAAATAATTTTTAAAAAAGTAAAAAATCACTTTTAAGAGGATCAAATGCCTCAGAAAAAAAACTATTATTTAATTTTTCCTTTTTTTGACTTTTTTTAATATTTAAATTTCTAATAAAATAATTTTAAAAAAATTTAAAAATCACTCTTAAGAGAACTAAATGCCCCAGGGAAAGAAGGGAGTTAATTACCGTACTATTTTTCCGATTTCAAGCCATTGGATTTTTCTTCATCAACTCAAGATCACTGGCAACCATTTCTTTAACAAGTTCATTGATAGTGATTTTTGGTTCCCATCCCAGTTTTTCCTTTGCTTTGGAGGCATCTCCAATAAGTTGTTCGACTTCGGTTGGACGGTAATATTTCGGATTTACTTTAACACGGACAATTCCGGTGTCTTTTTCAATTCCAACTTCATTCACACCTTCACCTTCCCAGCTAAAATAAATAAAATTAGAAAAATTAAAAATACTTAAAAAATTTTTTTAAATTAAAAATATTTTTTAAAATTTCAAAAAAATTAAAAATACTTTAGATTTTATAAAAATTAAAAATATTTTTTAAAATTTCAAAAAAATTAAAAATACTTTAGATTTTATAAAAATTAAAAATATTTTTTAAAACTTCAAAAAATTCAAAAAAATAAATTTGTCCTAATTTTAATATTTTAAAAATTTATTTTTTTAAAAGTTTAATAATAAAAAACTTACACAATTTCTTTTCCAACTTCTTTGAAGGCAAGTTCAACAAATAATCTAACGGAATAAAACTGTCCTGTGGCAATTACGAAATCATCTGGTTTATCATGTTGTAAAATTCTCCACATTGCCTAAAGGAAAAAAATTAAAACAATTTCAAAAAAGAAAAAAATATTTAAGAGATTTTTAAGATTAAAATATTTTAAAAAATCTTTAATTTAAAAAATTGTTTAAAATATTTAAAATTAAAGCATTTTAAAATTTTTAAAAAATTAAAATACCTTTTAAATTTAAAGCGAAATTAAAATATTTTAAAAAATTTTTAAGATTAAAATATTTTTAAATTTTTAATATTAAAGTATTTTAAAAATTTTTAAGATTAAAGTATTTTAAATTTTTAAGATTAAAATATTTTTAAATTTTTAAGATTAAAATATTTTTAAATTTGAAATATTTAAAAAACTTACTTCAACATATTCTTTAGCATGACCCCAATCACGTCTTGCATTGATATTTCCCAATTCAAGGACTTCTTGTTGTCCAAGATGAATTTTTGCGACAGATCTTGTGATTTTTCTTGTTACAAATGTTTCACCTCTTCTTGGACTTTCATGATTAAACAGTATTCCGTTACATGCAAACATTTTATAAGCTTCTCTGTAATTCACCACAATCCAATAAGCGTATAATTTAGCCACAGCATAAGGTGATCTCGGATAAAATGGTGTTGTTTCTTTTTGTGGAATTTCTTGAACTTTACCGTATAATTCTGAAGTTGAAGCTTGATAAAAACGAACTTTATTCGTTAATCCACAAGCATGTAAAGCGTCCAAAAGCCTCAAAGTTCCGACAGCATCGACTTCAGCCGTGTATTCTGGCAAATCGAACGAAACTTTTACGTGACTTTGAGCAGCAAGATGATAAATTTCCGTCGGTTGAATAGTTCTAATTAATTTAATCAAACAAGAAGAATCAGTCATATCACCGTAATGCAGATTAAAACTAGCATCACCATGATGAGTAACCGGATCTGCATACAGATGTTCAATTCTAGAAGTATTAAAGGACGAAGAACGACGAATAACACCGTGGACTTTGTATCCCTTCGAAAGCAGTAATTCAGCAAGATAGGACCCATCCTGAAAAACCATAAATTAAATCCTACAGTATGCTTAATAATTATAAAAATATTATAAAATTTCTCCCATATGACAAAAAGTACTGTGAATTTCTAAAATTATTTAAAAAATCTACAATTTAAATAAATTATAATATTTCTAAAACTTTTGATTCTAAAGTTACAGAATCTAAAACAAACTACAGTATGCTTAATAATTTAAAATTATTAATTACAAAATTTAAAATTTCTAAAATTAAATAATTTTAAAACCATGTAATTTCAAAATTCCAAAATTTAAAATTTCTGAAATAATTTCAAAATTACAAAATTTCTAAAATATTTCAAAATTTAAAATATTTCAAAATTACAAAATTTAAAATAATTTCAAAATTAAAAAATTTCTGAAATAATTTCAAAATTTAAAATAATTACAAAATTTCAAAATTCTAAAATTTAAAATTTCTGAAATAATTTCAAAATTACAAAATTTAAAATTTCTGAAATAATTTCGAAATTTAAAATAATTTCAAAAATTACAAAATTTAAAATTTAAAATTTCTGAAATAAAACCAACCTGTCCAGATATGCCGGTGATCAAGGCGACTTTTCGGGCTCTATAAGCCTCCAATTCGGCTTGAGTTTCGTCCATTTTATTCAAACAATTGCCGATACACTTTTCAAATTGCTGAAAATTCATTTTAAATGAAAAATGGAACATTTAAGACAAAAATTAATAGGTCATACTTACATCGCTATCTGCCATTTTAGATAATCCGAAAAATCTCCAAAAAGAATCAAAAAATGAGAAAATTTAAAATCCAACAATGATTGCCACGTAGTTTTCCTTTTCAATGAAGAAAATTTTTGTCTGAATGAATATACAAACATAACTATTTTAAAGCACAAAATTCATCAATATTGATAGCTCCGACGCACCGGGACACTGATTAAAAATCTAATAAATGGGCGCGGTTCAAATTAAGCTTCATAATTTTAAAGAAAATAAAAAAATTTTAAAAATCAAAAAAATAAAAAACTTTAAAAATTAGAAAAATTTAAAATAAAAAAAATTTAAAATAAAAAAATTTTAAAAATAAAAAACTTTAAAAATTAGAAAAATTTAAAATTTATAAAATAAAGAAATTTATAAAAAAAAGATTTAAAATTTATAAAAAAAAATAAAATAATTTTGAAAATCAGAAATTTGTAAAAAATTTAATTTTTTTTTAATTAAAAATTGAAAAAATCAAGTCAATAATGCTAAAATAAACAAATCAAAGCCACGTAGGACATCTTCCAAAAAAGTCTAAAACGGATAAATGATATCCATGAAAATATTTCCCAAAAAATTCAATATTAATATTATATGGATTTTTTTAGTAAAGTATAGAACTTTTTTGAACATTCTTCATCCAAAAATATCTCCTATAAACAACTATAAAATTAAATCCAAAACGAAAATCCCTACAGTCCAAGTAGAGACTTTCTTTATTTTACAAAGTTCTTAATTGATAAAAGTAATATTATAGATGTTCTTAGAAATATAGGTATCCAAATCTGTAAATTTCTATGTTTATTTTCTAAATTTTAATTGATAAAAATAATATTATAGATGTTCTTAGAAATAGGGGTATCCAAATCTATAAATTTCTATGTTTATTTTAAAAATTCCTAATTGATAATTTCAATATTACGAGTTTTTTGAATAGGGGTACTGCCAATTGCCGAATTTTCATATTTAATGTGATGTGGATTTTTTAGTAACAGAAGATAGAACTTTTTTGAACATTCTTCATCCAAAAATATCTCCTATAAAAAATCATAAAATTAAACCCCTACGGTCCAAGCAGGGACTTTCGTGGCAGGAGTCCCTACTCAGTTCCTTTTTAAATATAATTGTCAAATTTAATTAATTTTTAAAAAATAAAAAAATAAAAATTTTATTAAAACTACAGTATACCTTTTAAATTAGTTTTTTTTTAAAAATTAAATTATTAAATAAGAAAAAAAAGTGGCAATTATTTCGGATTTTTAAAATTACAGTATGTTTAATTTTTTAAAATTAATTTAAAAAAAATAAATTCTTGGATATATAACCACATTTAACAAATTCCACAAATTTTTTATTTTATAAAATTTATAAAAAACCCGTTAATTTCGTTTTTTTAATTTCGAAGAAGAGTAAAGTTGATTTAATTGATCAAAAGTGTTGTAAAAAGCACAAGTTCCGCCGATAATCATTGCCGTTCCTATCCAATGATAACCGGAAAATTCATTATTGAAGACATAAACGGATAAAATAAGATTTAAAAATTTTCTCAGAGCTAGAATCATGTTCACACTCAGTGACGACACCACAGCTGTCAATTTGTACACACTTCTGATGCACAAAATCCTGAAAAAAATTAAAAATAATTAAAAAAATAAAAATAATTTTAAAAATTCTAAGTTTAAAAAAAATAAAATAATTTTAAAAATCTCAAAATAAATTTAAAAAATTAAAATAATTTAAAAAAAATAAAAATAAATTTAAAAATCCTAAGTTTAAAAAAATTATAAATAATTTTAAAAATCTCAAAATAAATTTTTAAAAAATAAAATAATTTTAAAAATTTTAGAAATTTTAAAATAAATAAAAAAATTTAAATAATTTTTAAAATTAAAAAAAATTAAATAATTCAAAACTAAAATTTAGTAATTTTTAAATTTATTTTTAAAAATTCTAAATTTAAAAAAAATAAAATAATTTTAAAAATCTCAAAATAAATTTTAAAAATAAAATTAATTTTAAAAATTCTAAAAAAGTTAAAATTAATTTTTAAAAAAATTCGAAAAAATTTTAAAAATTTAATAATTATGAAATATATGAATCTTACTGTAGAATACAGACGAGAAAAAGTTTCAACCAGAGATATGGAATTGGAAAAAAGATGAAATCCAATAATTGGGATTGATTGAAATTTCGAACAGCAGAGATTATATCAGGCAAAACTGGGATGAAGAATGGTAGAGAATAAACATGCTGAAATGGGATATTATATAAAAACAATCATATTATTTTGAAAATCATATATGAAATTTTTCGTAAAATTCTCCAAATGTGAATTTTGAAGTTTTTAGAAAAATGCAGTAATTAGAAATTTTAATTTCGAGTAAAAATAATTCTTAATCACTTGTATTTCGAAAATCATATATGAAATTTTTCGTAAAATTTTCATAATGTGAGTTTTGAATTTTTTAGAAAAATAAAGTAGTCTGAAATTTCGATTTTTTACTATAGTGAATTCTCAATTTTTTCTTAATTATTTCTTTCCAAATTGATCTAGAACCTTTTAAATTACGGTATATGGGGCACTTAACCTTCTATCTATTTTCTGAAATTAAATTTCATATATGAAAGTACATACGAACATCCCAAAAATCAATTATCTCTTGGTACCCCATTAAAAACAAGTTCATTTTTGTAGTCCGAAAATTAATCATATAAAATCAATGTTTCTCGTAAAAATCATATATGAACTACTTTACACAGTAGTTCTAACGCGAATTTTTAAACGCTTTGGAATCCCAAGTAACTTAAAATTCCGATTTTTTACTATAGTGAATTCTTAATTTTTTCTGAATTATTTCTTTCCAAATCGATCTAAAACCTTTTAAATTACGGTATATGGGGCACTTAACCCTCCATCTATTTTCTGAAATTAAATTTCATATATGAAAGTACATACGAACATTCCAAAAATCAACCAACCACGTAAAACATCATTTCGTCCGGACATTTGCCGTATTTTCCGAAAATTGCCTCCTGTCGGATGCCCAGATAAGCGGATATGAAAACACACATCGTCTGGGCTATGATTCCCGTCACGAATCTGGACCAAGGAAGATGATCAATCCACAGATACTCTGTCCGCTGGATTGGATAGTGATTACTGCTAGCTAGAGTGAAAATAACAAGTCCAAAAGTAACACAACAAACAGAGATAATTTTTATCCACGAATATATCCGTCTTTGAAGAATTGCCGTCAATACCACACTCGCCAGGAGAGTTCCCGATCTGAAAATAATAAACAACGGAAACGGGAGGTCGTAATTCACACTTTGGTTGTTCATCACGTTCGTCACGAAAAAACAGATGATGATAATCCCGTATTCCTTCATCGGTATCGTTTTCTTTTTTAAAATTTCGAAATCCTTCAAAAAACAGTACAACGGCACCAGCAAAAAAGTTGTAAAAGTAACCAAATGCATAGGATTGGTATTATTTCTGAAATAAAAAACAAAAAATATTTAAAAAACTTTATAAATAAAATCTAGAAAAAAATTAAAGTTTATAAATAAAATCTAGAAAATTAGAATTTATATATGAAATTTAAAAAAATTAAAGTTTATATATGAAATTTTAAAAAATTAAATAATATATGGAATTTTAAAAATTAAAATTTATATATCAAATTGTAGAAAATTAAAGTTTATATTGAATTTTAGAAAAATTAGAATTTATATATCAAATTGTAGAAAATTAAATTTTGTGAGTTTTTAAAGTTGTATGAATTATTACCTGGATATGGATTCGATGAGCAACATTGAGAGACTACAGCCTCCTAATACACCGGATATACACAGACTAGCCATGATCAATGGGATTTACCACGGATTTAAAGCAGAATAAATGCATCAATTGCAAGAACCATTTTTTTGAATGACTCGGATTTGCGAAGTCATGGCGACAATGCAAAAATTTTCCAGAACAAAGCGCCAAATGCCCGCCGAATTATTGTTTTGAATTTTTTGTTGATTTTTACTTTTATTGATTTTAAAAAAATTTGATTTTTAAAATAAATTTATTTAAAGTTATGTATGTTAGTGAAACTTTAAATTATTTTAAAAATGAAAAAGTGGCGGCAATGAAAAAAACTGTTCATATCAAAACGCCAAAAACCCGCGAAATTTTATTTTTTTTAAGATTTTCATATTTTTACATTTTTTAAATTTTCGTTTATTTCATGGTAACCTGATTTCCCAATTATCTTATTTAAGAAAATAGGTATGTGTAAAATGCATTTGTAATGACTGGAAGATTTTAAAAAACGTTCAGAACAAAACGCCAAAAACCTGTGAAATTTGAATTTTTGTTTTTTTTTAATTTTTACATTTTTCAAATTTCGTTGATTTCTTGATGATCTGATTTTTCTATCATCTTACTCAAGGACATTCGTGTCTGTAGAAGGAACCTCCAATCGCTGTAAGACCAAAAAGCCATTCAGAACAAAACGCCAAAAACCCGTGAAATTTGAATTTTTTAAATTTATTTTTACATTTTTCAATTTTCGTTGATTTCTTGATGATCTGATTTTTCTATCATCTTACTCAAGGACATTCGTGTCTGTAGAAGGAACCTCCAATTTGGGTCACTGTGTCATTCTTCTCTTGTGTCTTCTCTGTCGAATCAGTCTCGGTAAATCTCAGTCCCGGCGATCGGTCGGGATTTAGTTCCCAAGATGGATCTTCCAATCAAGCCAGATACCTCCCAGAAGGAATTTCAACAACGAATAAGCTATGCTGCCATTGGGATTTCTGTTTTTTGTTTGTTAATTTTATCTATTTTTTTGCCTTTAATTTTTTACCAAATTAATTCCGCAAGTTCTGATATTGAATCAAGAATGGCCGGTTTCAAATTCGCTGCCAGAGGCATTTGGCAAGATGTGATGATTGCCCAGGCAAAAAATGTCAGAATTCGTCGTCAAGGTTACGGTTCTGGAAATTCCTTCGACGAAGCCCCCCAATGTACTTCCTGTGTTCAACTACAGTGTCCTCCAGGTCCACCAGGTCCTCCTGGAGTTCCCGGAGAACCAGGTTCTGACGGACTGCCTGGCAGACCTGGGAAGGCAGGTCTTGACGGGCTGGACGTCCCGCTCGAGCCTGAACCCAGCTATCCATGGTACAGTTTTGAACTACTTCCAAAAAAGTGAAAAATTTTCAGCGTTATCTGTCCTGCAGGACCTCCAGGTCTTCGAGGGCCTCAAGGAGAACCAGGTCGTCCAGGTATCCCCGGTGAACCGGGTCATCCAGGTCTTCCAGGTCGTCCAGGCAAACCAGGTCGTGTAGGCGATCCAGGCGAGCCAGGTCCTATCGGTGAACCAGGAGAACCCGGTCTCAAAGGTCCTCCAGGTGATGATTCCGTCGGTGGAACAGGTATCAAAGGTCCACCAGGTCCTTCAGGTCCTCGTGGTCCAAAAGGTCTTCCTGGTCAAAACGGTCAAGCATCAACAAATCCCGGTGCACCAGGTCCCATAGGTCCAACAGGTCCACCAGGTCCACCAGGTCGTCGAGGATCTGCAGGACCTCCCGGACCAATCGGACAACCCGGAGAATCCGGAGAACCAGGAGGTCATTGTCCATCATCATGCGGAGTCCAAGAAATCGTCGCCCCCTCAGTCGTCGAACTCGACACCAGTGGCTGGGGTCCAGGTACTACATACCAACAACACCCCGGATATCGTCATTAATGAATTTTTAAAATCTCTATTTATCTCAAAATAAAAAATTATTTAAAATATATACAATTCTTATCGATTATACAGTACACATGGAAATTAAAACTTTTTTTAAAATTTCGATCAAAATTAAAAATATTTCAAAATTCAAATCTCGTCAATTTTCGTCTCATGAATTTCAAAAAAATCCAAAATTTTTTAAAATTTAAATATTCAAAAAATTAAGTTTTTTAAATTTAAATATTCAGAAAATATTTTTAAAATTACAATTTAATTCTAAAAATCACACATAAAGATCAGATATCCGGTGACTTCAGAAAACACAATTTTCTTCAATCATGATCAAAATTTAAAAAAATTTTATTTCTTAGTTATCCTGAGGTTTATAAAACAATCGACATCAAAAATAAATAAAAATTAGTTTAATAATTAAACAAATCTATTTTTCGGAATATTGCAAGCAATTTGGGGATTTTAAAAATCATAATGTCGATTTATTTATTTAGTTATTGAAAGCAAATTTTAATTTTAATATAAACTTATTTAAATGTCGCTCGCAAAGTGCAGATTATAATTTTAAAATCGACTTGTTTAGTTAATTATCGAAAACAAACTTTAATTTTGATATAAACTTATTTAAATGTTGCTCACAATTTGCGAATTTTAAAAATCTTAATGTCGACTTGTTTAGTTAATTATTAAAAATAAATTTTAATATACATTTATTTAAATGTTGCTCACAATTTGCGAACTTCAATTTTAAAATCGACTTGTTTAGTTAATTATTGCAAGCAAATTTCAATTTTGATATCGATAAATTACAAACCTCAGAATTTGATTTTAATTTCTTCAAAAAACACGTCATAATATATACATATATATTACAAATGATCAATACCAATATCCTTAAGAGCAGCACGAACAGTTGGATATAAGGCATTTTTTGGAAGAAAATCATTGAAATCTTTCAATCTAAGAATTTCAATTACCTGTTCTGGAATATCTGCATAAACAATATCAATATTATTTTCACATCCAATTTTTCTGATTTCACACATTGTTTCTGCTCCCATCGTATCAATGTAACTAAATGACGAACAATCAATTATTAAAGTTTTTCTTTCAATTTCAATTGGTTGCATCATAATTGACGTCAAATTTTCATCTATAATCGTTTCCGGATTTTTTTCAATAACAACAGAAACAAAATTTTCATCTTCAATAACTTCCATAATTTTCTTTTTAAATCTTTCACAATTAGCAAAATGTAATGGAGATTCAAATTTAAGAATAACCACACCGTTACCAACAGGCGAAAGTGCTCCATAAAGTGATCCATCTTTAAAAGTGTCCAGTTCTTTCGTCGTATATAGTCTTCTAGCCTTAGGCCATTGTTCACGAAGAAGAACAGATAGCAAAATAATACAAAATGAAGCCAGTAATCCCATAGAAGGATCAGATAAAGCAGTCGTAAAACAACTAACGATCCAAATCATCTAAAATTAAAAAATCAAAAATTTTCTTTAAAATGATCCTGATGTCACTTCTTAAATTTTTAAAATCCAAAGTAACCTAAGTGATTATTTTTGAGTAATAATTACTTCACAATTTTAAATAATTCCAAAGTTAATAACATATAAAAAATCAGAAAGTAAAATTTTTACAAAATTGTTTTACGGAAAATTCTCCAAATTACAGTAATTTATATTATTTTAATTTTGCGTGACAGTTATTCTACAAAATGGTCCTAATACAAATTTGAAAAATTTCCCAAATCTAAAGTAGTTTGAAATTCTGTATTTTTTCTTAATTATTTCTTTTTAAATCGATCTAGAACTTTTTAAATTACGGTATATGGGGTACTTAACCCTCCATCTATTTTCTCAAATTAAATTTCATATATGAAAGTACATACGAACATCCTAAAAACCAAAATTAATTTTACAGTATCCCATTGAAAACAATCCCTTATGTGTTAATTAAAAATTATCAATCAAATTACTTACGAAATCATATTTTGAAATTCTCCAAAGTCTCGGAAGTTGTTTAAACTGCATAAATAATCCCTTCAAACTTATGACGACAATACACGCAAGAATACACTGTAAATAAATAATTAATTTTTAAATTTAAAAAAACAGGAAATTCATACCATTGGAAGCGGTTCAAGAAACGGTCCCAACCACACAATTACCACCAATAGTAAACAAGTTGTAAAAACAACATATAGCTGAAAAAATTAAAATTACAAAAATTTCCAAATTAAATAAAAAATATTTCTTTAAATCCTAAAACCATCAAAATATAAAACTATTAAAGTATTTTTAAAATTCTCTAAAATTATTAAAATTATTAAAATTATCAAAAATTAATTCATAAAAATATTTTAAAATTTCCAAAATATTAAAAAATATTAAAAATTTAAAAAATAAAAAAATATTAAAAATTTAAAAAATAAAAAAATAAAAAAATAAAAAAAATTTAAAAAATAAAAGAATATTAAAAATTTACCTGAGATTTAACTCCTGAAATTTCACAAACAGATGATCTAGATAATGAAGCACCCGCCGGATAAACAGGAAAAAATGAACTTAAAAGACTAGAAAATCCAATAGCATATAATTCTTGTCTATCATCAACCTTATAACGATGTTTTTTTGCAAATAATTTAGCCATTGAAATCAAAAACATATAACATATAATAGATAACGATAATGCATCAACCCAAAGATACGGTATCAATCTGAAATCTGGTACTTTAGGAGGAGGAATACCTTGTGGAATATGTTTAACAATTGAAATATTAAATTTCTGTTCAAATTCTAGAGTATTAGACAAAACAGTAAAAATAATAACCAAAATTAATTCAAATGGAATAGGAATTTTTGAAATTTTTCCAAACCAAGGAGTAAAGTATTCTCTTGTTAAATGTAGAAAAACCAATCCAAATACCGATATTCCTAAAGTTATCAAGTTTGTTTTCTTAATAGACATAATAATATCAATAATCATCTATAAAAAGAAATTTAAAAATAAAAAAAACAAAAAACAAACCATTGGAAGCATGAATAAACCAGATCTGTGGGGAGTTTTAATCCCGAAAATCTTATTCAATTGTGACACAAGTACATGAAAGGCCGATCCCGCCGTGTACCCAGCGACCATTTGATCGCTCATGTAAGTAGTAACGAATGTCAGCCGAAACACTGCCATTATTATTTGATATATACTTACAGTAAACGTCAAAGCGCTTATTATCGTCATAGGAGTAACATCAAACGGCACAACATTACTGTGATAAACCTTGTAAGTATGTGTAACGTTATCTATCGATGATGTCAGAGTACTGTCTCCAGAAATCATGTTAGTCATCACGTTTCCTACCATCATACTACAGACGGCAAATACTCCTGAAATTCTGGAATGGAAATCCATGAAAAATTAAAATTAAAAATCTACCAATTGCAACATGACGAGATGTACCAAAAAATAAGTAAAAAAACGGCGCAAAAAAAGATGAATAAAGTCCATAAACAGGGTCAACGCCGGCAAGACTGGCATAGGCCATACCTGTAATCACGATATTATAAATTTAACTTTTTTTATAAAATTATTTCGAAATTTTCACAACTACAATAAAATGTAATTTTTTTATAAAAATATGAATTTTAATTTTTTTTAAATTTTCGAAATTAAACTAAAAACAAACCTTGAGGAACAGCCATAATTCCGCAAGTAATTCCAGCAATGATATCGCTGAACAAGTATTCGCTTATCCGGTATTTTGGAAACCATTGTAAAATAGGAAAAAAAGAAAGAAATTTTTCCTTAAATAAAGTACCAATAGTTATTTTGTTTTCTTCCGTTAATTTTTTTCTTTGAGTAACCAATTGTTCCTGCGTAAGACGCTGATATTCTTCATCAAACTTTGCCTAAAATAAATTAATTTAATTACTTTTTAATAAATATAAAAATTTGCCTAATAATAAACTAAAATTTCAAAAACAAAATACACAAACTACGGTAATAATATATGTAAATTTTTAATTTAAAAATTAAATAATGCGAAAATTTAATAAAAACTCACAGTATATAAAAGCCACTATAAAGTTATGTTAGGTTTTTAATAATATGAAAATTTATAAAAAAAATTATATAAATTTCAGCAGTATATCGGAAGTTGTAAGAATTTATATGAGAGAATTTACATAATTATATGCAAAAAATTACATAGTAATACGAATTTTTCGACAATGATATATGAAAAATTATGTACAATTATATAATATTATATAAAACTGTAAAGACAATAATATATGGAAACTTGTGTGAAATTCTGTAAAAAAGTTATAATAACGCGAAATTTAGATAACATAAAAAATTTTATAAGAATTCATATATGGAAATTTATATAAAACTGTAGAGACAATAATATATGGAAACGTGTAAAATTCTGTAAAAAAGTTACAATAACACAGAATTTCGGTAATATGAGAAATCTTATGATATTCATATATGTAAATTTATATAAAACTGTAGAGACAATAATATATGGAAACTTGTGTAAAATTTTGCAAAAAAGTTACAATAACGCGAAATTTAGATAACATGAAGAATTTTATATGAATTCATATATGGAAATTTATATTAAATTTTCAGCAATATAAAGAACTAACCTGATTCATTGTCGGATCAAAGTTTATATCATAACCGTAGTTGGGACAAGTGAAACTGAAATCGAACAGGTACACTAACCACCGAAGATCACTTTTTTGATAACGACAGCACGGAGGACGTACTGGGTACAATGCAGGATATCAGTCGAGAAATGATAGTGATTCGGATAGAGTCTAAGATTACATCAAACAAACAACCTTAATCAGCGAAATTTAATGAAAATATCGAAGATAAGAAGAAAAATAAACGTCTAGCATCGTTGACTAGTTTTGGACAAAAAAAGAAAAATATGTATGCGCACTTTTTGGCCAATTTTTCACTAACAGAAGTAGGCAGTAACCAGTTGGAATGGCAAAAATGGCCGTTGGCCGGTGCAAGTGAGCCGCTTTTTTCGAGTTTCTATATAAAAAAAAAGACAAATACGTCTGCGCGCTTTGTTGGCCATTTTTCCCTCAGAAGATTTGGCATTAACCGGTTGAAAATGGCAAAACTGGTCGAGATGTCTAAGTTTTTCAAAATTATATACATAAGAAAAAAATTTTAAATTTACGAAATTTTTCATTGATCACTTTTTTCATCAGTAAATCTAGGTATTAAGTACTTAAAATGACAAAACTGGTCAGTGGAACTAAGCTGGATTTAAGTTTCTTCATATATGAAAAAAGAGATCTTTGTGCATTCTCTATCAGCCATTTCTCTCTTATCAGGCCCAGGTATGAAGTACTTAAAATGGCAAAAATGGTCATTAACTGGCATGACTGATATATATTTTTCGAAATTTTCCATATATGAAAAAAATCAAAAATTTCTCTACGCATTTTTTCGTTCAATAATTTAGGCATTAACCAGTTAAAATGGCAAAAATGGTCATTAACTGGCATGACTAAAGTGCAGTTCTTAAAATTTTTCATATATGGAAAAAATCAAAAATTTCTCTACGCATTTTTTTCGATCATTTTTTCGTTTAATAACTTAGAAATTGACTGGTCAAAACGGCAAAAATGGTCATTAACTGGTATAAATGGTATATATTTTTCGAAATTTTCCATATATGGAAAAAAAGAAATAAAATTTGCGCATTTCTGTTGGTTATTTTTCTTTTATCAAATATTGGCATTGACTAATTAAAATGGCAAAAATGATTATTAACTGATATAAATGGTATATATTTTTCGGAATTTCTCATATGTGAAAAAAATCAAAAATTTCTCTACGCATTTTTTCGATCATTTTTTAATTTTAAAATCTTGGCATTAATGAGTAAAAACGGCAAAAATGGGCATTAACTGATATAAATGGTATATATTTTTCCGAATTTCTCATATATAGAAAAAATCACAAATTTCCCCACGCATTTTTTTGATCATTTTTTAATTTTAAAATCTTGGCATTAATGAGTAAAAACGGCAAAAATGGGCATTAACTGATATAAATGATATGCAGTTTTCGAAATTTTCCATATATGAAAAAAATCAAAAATTGCATTGCGCGTAGGATAATTTCCCTGATACGCAACTCGGGAGAATCATCTGAGCGACAGACCAAAAGTATCTCGAAAACGAGTTTGGATTTGTATTTTGGATTCTGGGTAATTTTTGATTCTTTTATATACAACATTGGGAAAATTTAATTGACTATAAATTACTAAAAATAGTCATGTTATTCTGATGTCATTTTTACTAACATCGGATAATACAGGATTTGGACAAAAATTTATTTGTCACGATCAGCTGAGATTTGTCGGAGTCAAAAAAGGAGAGATCTCGATCACTAGTATAATGGTGAAGCCACTTTTGTGATCAAATATAATTGTACAGTCACTTTCCGTAAAAAACAAACAGTCAAGCTTCATTTATTGACTTTTCAATGAAATGAACGGAAAAAAATTTAAATTACTTTAAAGATAAAAATTATTTTAAAAAATAAAAATTATTTAAAAAAATAAAAATTGTTTAAGAAATAAAAATTGTATAAAAAATAAAAATTATTTAAAAAAAATAAATTACTTTAAAAATAAAAATTATTTAAAAAAAAATAAATTACTTTAAAAATTAAAATTATTTTTGAAAAAATTTTAAATTATTTTTAAAAAATTCCAATTTGTTTGAAAAAAATCAATTTTAAATAAAATTCAACTTTTTTAAGGAAAATTAAAAAATGAAATTCTTTTAAAATTGCTGTTTTAAAAAGAATCATATTTTTAAAAAACCAATTTTTAAGAAATCAAATTTCTTCAAGAAAGTGCAAATTTTTAAAAAGAAAAATTGATTTTTTGTAAAAGATCGAAATTTTATTAAGGAAATTTAAAATTAAAAAAATCAAAATTCATAATCTTTTTAAAAAAACAACTTTTTAAAATAATTTAAAAAATCAAAATTTTATTAACAAACTTCGAAATCTTAAAAAAATTTTTAATTTTAAATTTTTCTAATAAATTAAAGAGACGATCTGCTAGGAGGAAGATATCTGATTCTGGTGCTGAATTTTTCCTTGGATTCTATAAAAAGAACAGCGTTTTCGTGAGTCCAGAGAACAGGCTCTTCTTTTAGACGATTATCAACGAAATCCACCAAATTTTGATTTTTGCCCTTGTTTGTGGGGCTTTTATGCGGAACATCCGTCCGAATCTGCAATTATTAATTTTTAAATACCGTAACGGATAATTATTCAATCTCACTGAAGCGGTGTATTGGACTCTTCCTGGATTTTCCTTGTATCTGTCACAGACGTGCTGGATAAGCCCGTTATATCCTTTTTCACCAATGTTCAACAAATTCCAATCTTTCGTCTCGTTTTGATAGTAACAGCCTGGATATACGGATTATGGTAATGAGGATAAACAAATCAAACCTGTTACCCATCTGCCGGTCTCCAAACAAAGCCATTGGAAATAACCTTCTCTGAACTGATCTCCGACATGGTAGTTGGTCCCATTAACGGTGCATCGAGGCTCTGAAGGGAAAGTATGGTTAAAAAACAAAAATAAAAGATTTAAAAAGTATTTGTTAAAAAAAGTTAAAGTAGGAAATTCTAGGGAAAAGAAAGAGAAGAGAACAGAAAGAGAGAGAGAAAGAGAACAGAGTAAGAAAAGAAAGAGAAGAGAGAGAAAAAAGAGAAGAGAGAGAGAAAGCGCAAGAGAGAATAGAGTAAGAAAAGAAGGAAGAGAGAGAGAGAATAGAGTAAGAAAAGAAGGAAGAGAGAGAGAGAATAGAGTAAGAAAATAAAGAAGAGAGAGAGAAAAATACAAAAGAGAACAGAATAGGAAAAGAAAGAAGAGAGAAGAGGAGAGAGAATAGTGCGAGTCGATTTTGGTACCATTGCAGATTTATCAGTTTTTCCATTTTTGCAAAGTTTTCTTCTTTTGTGCGCGAATTTAAGACTTCAAAAAAATTACATCATTGTAATAACTAAAATTAAGCTTTTATAGAATTCTTTTAAAATTGTTTTTAAAGTTTTTAGTAAACCGTAAAATTTAGGTAAAATAAATAGAGCGCGAATCGACTTCAATAACAAATTACCAGATTTACTATTTTTGTCCTTTTTGAAATCTTTTTTGTCCAAACATTCAGAGATCACAGAAAATCAAATAATAAAAATTGAAAAGTAAAATTCAATTCTAAAATTTCAAGTAACAAAAGAGAAAAAACGAGTCGCTTTTGGACAGTTGCCAGATTTTCCTTTTTTGTCATTTTTGTAGTTTTTGCCTTTTTCACGGGGATGCAAAAATTTCAAAAACATTTAAAAATAAAAATATTTTTAAAAAAGTTTAGAAAATCCAAAAATTTCAGGCAACAAAAGAGAAAAAACGAGTCGCTTTTGGATAGTTGCCAGATTTACCTTTTTTGTCATTTTTGCAAGTTTTTCGCCTTTTGCGCGGGAATTCAAAAATTTAAAATTTCTTTAAATAAATATTTTTAATGGAAATTTTCGAAATTAATCGTACCTTGCTGATACTTGATTCTGTAAATGTTGACTTCGCAGGATTGCCAGAAGCCTTCGATGGTGTCGTTGCTGTTCGGGAGGATTAACTGGCTGTTAATCGAGGACAAACATCCCGCAAAAGTTGCAGGAGCCCTAAAATCCCCGTAAAAATAAACTTTAAACCTTTTTTACCCTCTGGTGTCGTCACAAGCGTACATCCAGATGCCTTCATCCGTCCAAGTGTCTCCGCGAGTCTTACATCGACCATACCAATCCATGCAATCACATTTTTCTAAATTTTAAAATTTAGTTTAAAATTTATTTTAAACTTTTTAAAAATTTTTAATCTTTTTAAAAGAATTTTTTACTTTTTTTCTAAGTTTTCTAAGTTTTTAAAATTTATTTTGAACTTTTTTAAAATTTTTAAAAATATTTTTTACTTTTTTTCTAAATTTTAAAATTTATTTTAACTTTTTAAACTTTTTTAAAGGAATTTTTTACTTTTTTTCTGAATTTTAAAAATTATTTCAAACGGTTTTTCAGAGATTTTTATTATTTTTTAAATATTTTTAGGTTTTTAAGAAATTTATTTTTTTAAAATTTTTATTTTTTTCAAACCTGTTTCTTGAGAAATAGAAAATTGGATAAAATAAAGAAAAAGGAATAATTTTATCATCCTTGACATTGAAACTGAAATCGGATCTGATCTGAAGCGGCTATATCCCACGTCCAGGAGCCGGCTTGAAGGAGGTCAGCCCATCTCGAACCTGTTTTCTCCGGATAATCACTTTCGTCAAGATTTTCCCAAGTTCAGAAATTTGATAAATACAATTTTTTATTTTTGCAAAAAATACATTAAAAATCAGGAATTTTAAAAATTATAAAAATAAAATTTAATTTAAAAAATAAATTTAAATTAAAAAATTGAATTTTTATAAATAATTTTAAATCCAAAAATAAAAAAAAAGTTTATTAATTTTATAAACATATTTTAAATTTTAAATTTTATAAATATCTTTTAATTTTTAAATTTTCTAAATATATTTAAAATTTTTTATTTTATAAATATATTTAAATTTTTTATTTTTTTTATATATTTAAAATTTTTATTTTTTTTATATATTTAAAGTTTTTATTTTTTTAATATATTTAAAATTTTTTATTTTTTTAATGTTTTTTTATTTTTTAAATTATTTATTTTATAAATATCTTTTAAATTATTTATTTTGTGAATATAAATGTGAATATTTTGTACATTTGAGGTAGAATGGTCACCTGGTGGAATGCTGTGGATTTCAGGAAAAATCAAAATTTATAAATAACTTTGAATTAAATTTTTTGATTTTTTACAGAATTACTGTACAAATTATAATATTTTTAAAAAATGAGAAAACTTTTAAAAATAATTTTGATTGGAACATCCGGGATTTTTTTTGTTAAAGATGTTTATTGTGGGAGTTTTGAGCCGGATTCTGGAGATCTTTGAAGATTCATATTGGATTCTGGACAGCTTCAGAAGCTTCTGGAAAATTCCAAAGAACTTCGAAGACTACCGTAAGCTTCTGGAAAATCCCAAAAGTTTTCACTAAATTTTTCAAAAATTCTGAAAATTCTGAAAGTTGCATTTTGATTTTAGGAAATTCCAATAACTTCCGCGAGATTCTGGAAAATTCTTGAAGTTTTTACGAGATTCCGCAAGATTTCGGATGTCTTTAGGAAATTCCGAACGCGTTTATCAGATTTCGGAAGGCTTCTACAGGATTCTGGAGGACTTTAAAAATTTCTTCAAGTATTTTGGAAAATTTAAAAGATTCTAAAAAAGTTTCGAGGACGTTCATTTGTTTACAGAAGGCTTCTTTAAGATTCTGAAGGACTTTAAAAATTTTCTCGAAAGTTTTGAAAGATTTACAGAATTCTAAAAACCTTCAAGAATGTTCATTTGTTTATAGAATGTTTCTACAGCATTCTGGAGGACTTTAAAAATTTCTTCAATTACTCTAAAAATTTCTACAAAATTCTAAAAACTTTCAAATCCTTTTTAAAGAAGCTCAACAATCACAAATGTTTTAGAATTACAGCAATCATAATAAATATCAAAAAAAACTATGATTTATTATTGAAGAAATGTCAATTCATAATCTACAAAAATCCAAATTTCGTCATTGTTCGATTTTCGAAGCAAAATTTATGAAAAAAAATAAAAAATAAATCTAAAAAAAATAAAAAAAATTTAAAAAAAAATTAAAAATGAACTTTTTAGATCATCATTGCCTCAGGAAAAAATAGTTTTATTTTTTATCACTTTTTATTTTTATAAATTTTATTTAAAAAAATAATTCTTCAATTGAAAATTAATGTTTTTTTCCGACTTTTTTTGTTTCTTTTTCTGAAAAAATTTATTTATTTAAAAAATGGAAAACTTGTCCTTACCGATATCACGAGCCAGATGTTTGGTACCTTTGACAGCACTTTCCGCTGAAAACTCAAAAATTAAGTAAAAATAAAATTTTTAATTTTTAAAGAAAAAAATTAAATGAAAAATTTTATTTTAAAGATCTAAAAGTTTCTCTGATTTCTGAAGACTCTAGAAGCTTCTCTAAAATTTCTGGAACTTCTGGAAAGCTTCTGAAGACTCTAGAAACTTCTCTAAAATTTCTGGAACTTCTAGAAACTTCTGAAAAGCTTCTGAAGACTGTAGAAGCTTCTCTAAGATTTCTGAAACTTCTAGAAGTTTCCCTAAATTTTCTGAAAATTCCGGAAGTTTGAAAATTCTTCTTTCAAAAATTTCCTCTTCAGAATCTGGAAACATTCAGAAGCTTCTGTGAAATTCTGGAAGTTCTCTAAAGTTCCAAAATCTTCCATTACATCTCAGAGGATTTTTAAAATTCTTACACAATTCTAATTTTTTTAAGAATTTTAATTACCGAAGTCCTCAATGGCTTCTCCCGCATGCTTAGCTCCCTTCTTCACATCCTTGGCAGCTCGATTGGCGTTACGTTCTGAAAAAATAAAATATATTCAAAAAAATAATTTTTAAAAATAAAAAAAAATAATTTTTAAAAATAAAAAAAAAATAATTTTTAAAAATAAAAAAAAATAATTTTTAAAAATAAAAAAAAAAGTATTTTTAAAAGTTTGAAAAATAAATAATTTAGAAAAAATAAAAATTATTTTTAAAAATTTGGAAAAAAATTTTTTTTAAATAAAAAAAAATAATTTAAAATTATTTACCTCCTCTTTTGAAAGTTTTCTTTGTTCTATTCCAGAAATTCGAAAGTGAACTTTTCTAAAATTTCGAAATTATTTAATATTTTAGAAATTTTTAAATTTAAAACTCACAATCGACATGCCAACCTTGCGCAATTTCGGGACAAACAATCATGTGGTTCGAAATTTGATCAATTCTGGTTTTTTTCAAATTTATTTTTAATTTTTCAATCAGCCCCGAATTATCGACATTTAATTTTTTGTTTTTTAATTTTATTTTGCACAATTATAAAAGTAAAAAAATGAAAAATAAAAATTGTTACGAAATAATCACAATAGAGCATTTTCCAGTCGGGACCCAAAGTACGAGAAAATTAATAATTTTGTATTTTTAGAAAGATTCAATGTTGATAATACTATTTTTTGTGTCAAAAGTAATAAATTTAAACAAAATGGTTTTGAGATGAAATTTCAGAATTTTCCAGTCGGGACCCAAAGTATGAGAAAATTAAGATTTTTGTTGTTTTTCAAAGACTTAATGATAGTAATACTATTTTTTGTGTCAAAAACAAAAAATACTCAGTAAAATGCTTTTGAGGCGAAATTTCAGAATTTTCCAGTCGGGACCTAAAGTATAAGAAAATTAAGTTTTTTTGTTGTTTTTCAAAGATATAGAAATAATTGCATTATTGTAAAAATTAAGAATAAAGATTTTCCACGAAATGGTCCTGATGGGAAGTTTTAGAAGCTACAGTAACCAAAGATTTTGGTTTTTTATGATTATTTTGGACTTAATTTTCCAGAATTTTACACTTGTTAGATGACATTTGGGACTCTGGATTACGGTACACAGAGCACCCGACCCCTGTCCGTCCTCTAGGAGCTTCATTGACGTCTGCAGAGCTCCTGAAACTCAACTACTTCCACAGTACCGTGTCCAAATCAGATTTACTTTTTGTTGAAAATTCCAAAAAAATTCCAAAAATTATTTATTTTTCAGAAATTGGACGACTTTCGAAATAAAGTTTTTCTTTTTCGAAACTGGAGATGAGTTCGCAATCGAAGAGGAATTTGACGCATCTACCGTAGTCGAAGTCGACTCTGAAGGGGATGCAGATGGTTCTGGCGATGTTCAAGTACCGTAAGCACTGGGTGTGGACGTTGACGCTCGACTTCAGAAGGCCCTTCAGAATCTCGACGCTGGACTGTCTGAGATCTGCGTCACAGTAAAGTTCGAATTTCTGACACCATTCCGCCGTCGCTATACCGTATTTTTTGTACAAACATAAATAAGGTTCACATTGACAAGAGAAATCTACCGTACCACAGAAATTTTCAGAATTGGTACAGTTATATCGACCGACTTTTGTGCAGAATTTTTCATATTTGTCGAATTCTTGAAGACACCAAGAATCGCTCGGGTAGGTCAGTTTTGCACATTTGTCTTCGAATCCGAGACAGAACGGAACCAGATGGAGCGGCGGATTCCCCCCGGGGCAAGCCAGCAGATACGCATCTAGAGTTGAGTAGCAAAATCGATCTCTTTGAAGTTTCGTACTGTAAAGCAAAATCATTATAAAATTAAAGAAAAAAATTTCACACGAAATGGTCCCGACGCGAAATTTCAGAATTTTCCAGTCGAGACCCAAAAGTAAAAAATTTAATTTTTTGTGATTTGAGAAAGGTTCAACTATAATAGTACTATTATAAAATTAAAGAAAAAAATCTGCATATAATGGTCCTGACGCGAATTTCAGAATTTTCCAGTCGAGACCCAAAAGTAAAAAATTTAATTTTTTTGTGATTTTAGAAAGGCTCAATTATAATTATATCATGATAGAAAAATTAAAAACGACTTTTTTGAAGTTGATCCTGACACGAAATTTTACAACTTGTTAATTTTGCAAAAATTGAACTTACTGTAATTGACAAAAAAGAACCAAATTCTTCGGAAACGGATTATCCAAAACTAATACAGGCGCAATTTGTCCCTCAGAATCGTTTTCGACGCCAAATTTGTCTTCCGGAATATTGGGCCATAAAGATAAGACAATCAATCCAATTAGCGAATGACGGACTTACCTGGGAGGACGAGAAGCCGGTTCCTTCGTCGTCGTGCTCATCGTCACGTTGTTCAGACTTTCAGTCGTAGGCTTAGGGGGTGATTTGGTGGTTTTAGGGGGATTTACTTTTTCGCATTCCGGCAATGTAGAATCAGGAGTACATCTCGCTAAATTAAAATTTTAAAAAAAATTAAAATTTAAAAAAAATTAAATTCAAAAAAAAAATTAAAATTTTAAATTTAAAAAAAAAATAAAAATCTAAAAAAAAATTAAATTTAAAAAATTTAAATTAGAACTTTTTAAAAATAAAAATAATTTTTTTATTAGAAATTAAATTTTTTTTTTAATTTAAAATAATTTTTTAAAAATTAAATTTTCACCTTTGAGTAAATCCGCAAAAGTTTGATTTTCGACTTTTTCGATTAAAAAAATTAAAATAAATCCGAAAATTATTTTCATGAGAGTAGGATCTGGATTGACTGACGGATCCTCAGAACTCATCTTTCTTAAATCCCGAACCGGATCTGGCATATCTGATATATCTTTTTTCGATGCATTTTGGACAAAAAAAAATTCTTTAAAATTATCACTTTTATTTTTATTGCTATTTTTGAATAAAAATAATTGGATAATTGGAGTCTATCAGGGGCCCGGCTCTCCTAATCAGCGAAAATCAAAGGCGTTAAGTGCTTCGGCTTATCGACAACTCATCGAATATCATAACGAGACCGTAAAAGGGACAATTAAATTAAATTATCAAGTGAAGTCAATTAGCTCATCAAAGGGAGGAATGTTCCGTTTTCTGTCAATCTTTAATTTTTCGGGACTAAAGTCTTCCAAAATTCATCAGAAATTTCTGAATTATTCTAAAAACTTTTTGGAAGAAAAATTTTGAAATTTTTGGAGAATTCAGAAACTTTACAGAAGATTCAAAGGTCTTCAAAAGGCTTCTAGAATCCTCCAAAAATTAAAAAAAAGTTTCTGAATTATTTTAAAAATTTCGAAATTTCTAGAAGCTTCAAAAACTTTACGGAAGATTCTAGATTTTTAAAAAAGCTTCTAGAATCCTCCAAAAATTTAAAAAAAAGTTTCTGAATTATTCTAAAAAATTTCTTCGAAGAGAAATTTCGAAATTTCTAAAAGCTTCAGAAACTTTACGGAAGATTCTAGAATTTTAAAAAATTTATCAGAAACTTTTTAATAATTTTACAACTTTGTAAAAAACTTTTTGGAAGAATAATTTCGAAATTTTCAGAGACTTCAGAATCTCTAGCGAAGCTTTTAGGATCTTTAAGAGGTTTCTGAAGTCTTCAGAAATTTCATAATAATTTTAGAATTTTCCAGAATTTAATGAAAGTTTCTGAATATTTCTAGAATTTTGAAAAATTTCTAAAATTTTTTCAAGTTTTCAAAAATTTTCAAAATAATTTTTATTTCTAACTTTTTTCAAATCTTTGAAAATTAAATAAAAAATTCTGAAATATTTACAGATTTTGCAGAAATTTCCAAGATAAAATACAAAATTCTGGAGCTTTAGAATCTTCCAAAAATAAGAATTTTTAATTTTTCAAAAAAGTTTTAGATTTTTTTTATTTTAAAATAATTTTAAAAATAAATTTTTTTTAAAAATTTTTAAATAATTTTTAAATAATTTAAAAAATAAATTTTTTTAAATTCGTGTTTTCAACTTTTTTTTTAATTTTTCAAAAAAATTTTAAAATAATTTTAAAAATAAATTTTTTTAAATTCGTGTTTCGAACTTTTTTTATTTTTTTTTTAATTTTAAATTTTTAGGAAAAGACAAAAAAGAGCAAGAATGCGCTTGCTGAGCGTGGGATTGCTTTTTTGTTTGATTTTTTGTCTTCTTCAAAAATCCGAAGCCGGAAAATGGGGAACTTGTTAGTTTTTTTAATTTTTTTAAATTTTAAATAAAATTGGATTTTAGTGTTCCAGAGTTTCTTCGATGGGGGTAACCCGGGGATAGCGGTCCAGAGCGACAACCCAGGGGACTCCATCCATGCCCGGATCAAGAGAGCCATCTACGCCGCCATGGGCTGGACCCAGAACTGCAACTCTGGATGGACCGGCACTTATTGCGAAACACGTATGAATTTCCACTTTTTACTCAAAAATATCTTAAAAAAATTAACTTTTTTATTCAAAAATACCTTTAAAAAATTAATTTTTGTATTCAAAAATACCTTTAAAAAATTTAATTTCCACTTTTTATTCTAAAATATTTTTAAAAAAATCAATTTTTTTATTCAAAAATAATTTTTCGTTAAAAAAATAAGTTTTTTGGGATGATTTTTTTAATTTAAAAAGTACTTTTTTAGCTATCTGTAATCCCGAACCTGCGATCAGCAGCAGTAACAGCATAAAAACGCTCCTGGTTGATCGGGTGGATCTCGGGGAAGCTTGTGCCCAAAATTTCGCCTTCCCAGTTGAATCAGGGGCCCGACAACTGATGATTACAGTAACCGTACAAGCTGGAAGTCCACAAATCATATTATTGGATAACAACAGTAAGGATTTTTAAGAAAGTATTAAAAAACATTTAAAATTTTATAAAAATCAATTTTTTAAATTTAAAAGTTATGTTTTTTTTGAATTTTTAAACATATATTTTTTTAAATATATTTATTTTTAATTTTTTTAAATATATTTATTTTTAAGATGTTGTGGTGAGCACCCAAGGATCAGTAACTCCGACAGCTGGAGTTTTCTTTGTGAATTCCCCTCCTCCTGGATTTTACTCGATGAACGTCACTTTGGATGGGGCCAACACTTACTACTGTAGAGTTCATGTTGAGGTTAGAATTCCCTAAATCTTAATTTTGAATAATTATTAAAACTTTAAAAAAATATTTTTTAAATTTTCGAATTCGCGCGCAAAAAACAGTATTACAGAAAATTCACTTCAAGAATCAATTCGTGTTTTATTTTTTACCTAAATTTTAGGATTTTTGAAAATATTTTTTAAAAGAAATTTTAAATTTTCGAATTCCCACGCAAAAGGCGAAAAACTTGCAAAAATGGCAAAAAAGGTAAATCTGGCAATTTCCCAAAAATCAAATCGCTTTTTTTTCTTTAATTTTTCTTATTCAAATTTCTGAATTTTTTGAATTTAAAAAAAACATCTAAAATCTTATTTTAATCATAGTACATTTTTGGAAATTTTTGAATTCGCGCGCAAAAGGCGAGTGAAAGCAGGAAAATGGCAAATTTGTATTGAAATCGACTCGCTCTGTCCTTACTCGCGCTTTTTCTCTTTTTACCTAAAATTTTTAATTTCTTTTTAAAGTTAGTTTTATATAATTTAAAATTACTCTATTTTTTTGTTTTTATGATAACGATATTTAGGTCCAAAGTTTCCTCGACATTGTCGGCGGATTTGTCAGTTCTCCTCAAGATGACCTCGTGAACACGACTGCGCTCTATGCCACGGAGCAGTACTACTTCGTCGCCCATGGATTCAACGTCTCGAGTCCCGGTGCTCTTGGAGCTCTTTTCATCAAGGTGAATTCTCAAATGACGTCGAGTTACACTTCTCAATTGTCCCTCAGATACGGTTGCAATTACGAATATTACGCTGGGTTTTACACTTGTCAAGCAGGATACTACGACTATTACTGGACCGTTGAAGGAACGGATTACCGCGGGTACAGATTCAGAAGAACGAAACAATTCCAATGTCTGATTCGTCCAACTCCCCCTACGACACCCTCGCCCCCGACCAGCCCCCCACCTACTTCCTGTTTCAACGGCGGAACTCTGGTCAATGCGAACACTTCGGATGCCTTCTGTTACTGTGGGGAACTGTACGGAGGACAAAATTGCGTCTGGCCGGTTTGCATGAACAACGGAATCCTGACTCCCACGGGATGCGACTGCCAGGACGGATTCACGGGCACCTTCTGCGAACACGTGACTTGCAACAACGACAACATCGGGAACTTTTTCGCCGATGTCAAGACTATGGTTATTGTTCTCCGTAGAAGCGGCAATATCGTCAGCAGAATGAACGATACTGTAAAAGTCATCAACAGTGAAAAAAACTACTACGGTGTCCAGGAAATCAACGCTTATGATTCATATATTCTCGTCACTTTCGGAAATGACATCATCATATGGACGGAATACTATTCTTACGATGACATAACTAAAGCCATGTTGGCAGTTACGGCAGATTCTAACTTGAATTGTAACGATTCCGTCGTGGATGCCATCACTCGAGTCTTCTACGCCGGCAGATTGAACAACAAATCTCCAATTTTCGTTTTCACCGATGTCCCGGCCGACGACAACGCTGATTACCTCACTGTCGTCTACGCTAATACCTTCAGAAAACTCCCCGTAAGTTTCGAAATTTTACAATAATATTTTTTTTAATTTTCGAATTATTTTAAAAAATTTAATATTAATCTTTATAATATTTCCAATTTCGATCATTTTCTTGATTTTTAAATTATTATATATTTTTAGAATTTTAATATTAATTTCGATCATTTTCAAATTATTACCTATTGTTACAATTTTAATTATCAGCATTTTTAAAATTATTTTTGTAGTTTTGCTTTTTTTACTTTTTGTTATTTTTAAAGTTTTAAAAGGTTTTACTGCTTTTTAGTTTTTAAATTTTTTTTTTGAAAGTATTTTTTAATGCATTATTTTCCAGATCTTTGTTTTCTACTTGCCGGACTCCAGCAGCAGCTGTAACGTCGATACGATGAGTCCGGGCTTCGTGACGTTGCAAAGACTGGCCCATACTTCTGGCGGCTTGGTTTTGAGTCCGAGTCAGATTTCATATATAAATACCCTAAAGTACACTATGAGATTTGTGACTTATCGTCGTCAATGGGTCCTTGGTTATGATTACTTCCAATGCCGAATGGGAAATTACGGTTCATTCTTTGTGGATTCTTCGACAACAGATATCGCTATCATCGCAACTGGAAGTTTGTTTTTTTTTTTTTTAATTTTTTTAATATGTTGATTTTAGCAAATTTGAGCATACAAGTGACGGACCCGACAGGAAACGCCCCTCTCGTCGTAGATGCACTGGTTAATGATAACAATAATTTCATCTGGCATATCCCGAACGTTATCCATGGGGGTTATTTGTTCTTCATCACGTCCTCTGGCGGATCTTCGAATCCGTGTAATTACCGAGTCTATATCCAGTCACAATATGATCTATACTATGGAGTCTCGAATTCTCTCACGACAGACGCGATTTTCAGTGAACCATTATATAACCAAGCTTCGAACATGGTTGCCGTTTTCAATGGACTTGTAAATAACGTCGACGATCAATTCCGACTTTTTGCTGAAATGCAGATCAGTAGAGCTAATTCCTCAGGACATCTGGAACCAGTCTACTACTCAAACGGTGTATATCGTGATGGTTGTAGTTTCCATCTTCATTTCGGAGCTTTCACCTGCACCACCCCTGGAGAACATCTTTATGTAACGGTCTTCGCCGATGACGCAAATGGATACCCGATCCAGAGAACTGCTGTTGCTCTTTGTGCTTATGGTGAGGATTTCATATACGAATATTTCCACAACAGGGAAAAATGAGTTTTTAATGGTGTAGTTGATTTTTAGGATGTTTATATATTTTTCCATATATGGAAATTAATACTAAAAATTAGACAGAAGGTTAGATACCTTATATATCCTGATTTAGAAGTTTCTAGATCAACCTAGAAAGTGTACATTTGTAGGAAATTAATTACGAAATCAATATTGCAGAAAATCGGAATTTTAGGCTATTTTCATTTCTAGGATCTTTTCAGTTTTCGTGTCGAGACTATTTCATAAAAACGTTTATTTTTTATAATGATGTTATTCTAATTATATCCTTTCAAGTCATGTAAGCATTAAATTTCACAATTTTGGGTCTCAATTAGAAAGTTATAACAATTCGTGCCAAGACTATGGAAAATTTGATTTTTTACTTTTAATAATGTTATTATTTTAGAACAACCAACTCAAACTCCCCCAGGAACGTGTCTCCATGGTGGTGTCCCGAACCCCTACAACACCACTACTTGTCTTTGTCCGACTTACTGGAATGGACAATACTGTGAACAATTGCAATGTGCCAATAATGCAACTGCTATTAGTAATCAATATTGTCAATGTCCACCTTTCACTTCAGGAAGATATTGTGAACAAATTGCCTGTGGAAATCCGGCTACAAATGTAGATTTTGGATTTACACATCGTTCTATAGTGTTTGTTTTTAATATTCAAAATTCCATGGCCGCGGCTTTGAGTGATTTGGCGACCAATATTCAGGATTTAGTCAGAGATTTGTCTATTATGGATGTGAGATTTATTACTCAATTTGGAGTCGTCATCTATGATCAAAACATGTCTAAAATTTTGAAAGTCACGGATGATCCATTTGCTTTCGTTGCTAGTGTGCAGTATGCAGCTGAATTAGCTAATTTACAACCTAATAATACTGTAAGTTTTATTTGGAAAACTTATAGATTACTATAGGAGTAGATGTGATTTTTAAAATGTTGATTATTAATTTCATATATGGAATTTAATTTTGGAAAATTTTATATAGTTTTGATTTAAATTTTGGAATATATTTCTGGGAAATTAATTATAGGATTTCGTAATATTACAAAAAAACAGTTTTGGGTTATTTTTATTTTTAGAATCAATTTAAAATTTTTTAAAATTGTTTTGTAAAAAATTCTTTTTTTCAATTTTTTTAAATAGTGTCATTAGTCTGAAATTACAAAAATCCCAGTTTTTGTAGTTTTGGATCTTGATTGGGAAACTTTAAAACCTTCGTACTGAGACTACTTTGTAATGATTTTGTACTTGTACAGTTATTTGTTTATTCTTTGTATGATTGTGATTTCAGAACTGCACTGGTATGATGGATAGTGCCATTGGTATGGCTGTTCAACAGTCCTTGAGGAACTCTTTCGTTTATGTGTTCACTGATTCTGAGACTAATGAAGGCAATCACAGTTACTTCACTCCTATGGTTAATGCTCAAGACATGAGAGTTAAGATTAATCTTGTTTCTGTGGCTTATTCACTTTGTGGAGGCAGTGGATATCAATTTAATCCTTATCATATCCAGATGGCTGAATACACGGAAGGAACGATTTTCTACACTACTCATCCAGGAGCTTTCCTTCAGTATATCCCGACTCAATACAAAGCTGGATTATTTGCTGGTAGACCTAGCAATAATTGTTCAATTACAACTTATTTACCTGTGGATTACTGGTCTCAAGCATTCACAATATACACTGGAGGACAGAATTTGAAGATTAGTGTTACTCCACCAACTGGTATAGAAGCGGATTATTTGAATATTATTGATCAAGATACATATATGGATGTTCGACAATATATTATTCGTAAGTTATTCGTGGTTTTTAATGTTTAACAATCGCTTTTCATATTTGGAAAAATATTTTTGATAGATGGAAAATTAATTTCGATATAAAAAACTTATTTTTTAGCATGTGATCCAAATCAAAGATGGACTTCAAATGGTCAATATTGTTACAATTATGTCTTCAATGCAACTACTTGGAATCAAGCTTATCAAATGTGTCATTCAACTTATGGAGGTCATATGGTTCATATTTTCAATCAAGCTACTCAGGATTACGTTAACGGCAGAGTTGGAATTGTTCCGATCTGGCTTGGATTAAGTCGTGTCGGTAACTCTAGTGATTTCATCTGGGATACTCCTAATGGAGCTGTTTTCAATTTGACTCTTAGCGGTTATACTAATTGGGATCCAACAGCGAATCAAAACGATCCTACAACTGGAAACTGTGTTATTTTGAAACCTGGTAGTGATGGACCAAATAGATGGTTTACGGCTGATTGTGGAATGACTTCGAACACAACGATGTGTCAGAAACACAAATATAATCAAAATTATATTCCGGGACGTGATGATAACCTCTTACCTGCAGGTCTTTGGGCTTTGACAATTACTGGAAATGGAAGTTGTGGTTTTGAAGCATCAATTCAAAGTGATATTCAAGTTTTCTATGGATTTACTAATGATATGCATAGTGATCAACCTAGAAGTTATGCAGATTTGGCAATTAAAAATAACAGAATTATTGCACATGTAACTGGATTGGAACCGGTTAATTTTAATAGTGGAGAAGATGGAATTGACGGAAATCTTAATTATGCGCTTATGTATACTGATCAAACTTTGATATCAACAGCAACTTTCCAAAAACGATCATTGTGTGCTTATAGAACTGTTTCACAAGAATTTGCCTGTCCACAATATGGTTCATCTGCATTAGTTACTCAAATGCCGACTATGTTTTCTGGTATAGATCAATATGGGAACTTGTTTGAACGTATTGGTACTCCGTATTGTTCGGTTCACATTGCAGGTTGTCAAAATGGAGGTTATTTATTGAACGGTCAATGTATTTGTCCTCCGAACTTTGAAGGTGAACAGTGTGAAACAAGAATATGCTTAAATGGTGGAACATTAATGCCAAATGGAGCTTGTCAATGTACAGCTGAAACAATTGGTGAAAATTGTCAATTGTTCCAATGTGTACCTCCTAGAAATGTGGATTTCTCTGATAATGGAAAAACTCTTGTTTTGTTAGTGGAGACTTCATATATGATGACAACACCGAATTATCGTTTAGCAAAAGCTCTACCTAGTATTGTTGCTAATCTTACAGCAACAACAACTCCAAATTGGTTTACGAATTATATCTTGGTTCCATTTGATAGCAGTAAGTTGTTAAAATTACTGTGATTTTGAGAATAGTACTATTTTGGGGAAATTAAAAAAATTGTTTTTTAAGATGAAGTAGAATTGTTAATTTTAAATTAATTTAAATTCGAGGGTTTTAATTTTATTTAAATTACTTTGAGAAATTTAAACACAAAAAAGCGTAACTTTTGGTATGGTAAAAAACCGAAATAGTAATTTTTATATTTTAATTTTTGTCACAAATGTCAAATATTCATGAAAATGTGATAATTTTTTTATATTTTGAAATTTTTACACAACCTAAAATTACACTTTTTTGTGTGAAAATTGGAATTTGAATTGGATTAATTTTACTAAAAATCTAAAAAATTCGAAAATGGAAGATTTTGGAAAACTGGCAGTTTTGATATTAACCTGCAAAAATTACGGTTACTGTATCAAAGTATAAAAAACTCTTGATTTTTTAAGTTTATTATGATGTATACTGTAGTTAATAATTTATGTCAATATTATCACTATTTTTAAATTTAATATTTATGATTTATTTTTCAGCGGCAAATCAAGCTTACTGGTACAATAAGACGTATTCTAACGATATAAATGTGATTGCTAAAGCTTTGAAGGGTTATGCTAATTATGATTGTCCTGGAAGTAACTGTGTTTCTGGAGATCAATGTCCCAGACCGATTATGCAAGTGATTAATGACACTTTGAATGATGCACAATTTGTATCTCCGGGATCTGTGATTTTGTTATTTACTCAATCTTCAGTGGAGGATATTTCGAAATTTACATCGGTGTTTAATAATATTCAAAAAACTAAAGCTCAAATTCAAGTAATTATTCCGGATATCTCGACGCCTTGTTCTCTTCCTTGGACGAGTGCAAATAATCGCTTCTTGTTTGCTCTTCCACAACAATCGGGAGGAGATTTGTTTACTGTATTTTCGTATGATATGGTGAATACTCTTTTGCCGTTATATTTGCCGTCGTTGTATCGTGGAGCTGCTTTGGATTCGTTTGTGATTAGAAATTGTACAAGAGATGAAATATTGATCAGTGTGGATTCATATACTCCTGAAATTACAATTGTTTATTCGGGTGTTAATCCAAGTTTGACACTTATTGATCCATTAAATAATTCAAATATTCTTCCACCAAATTTAATAAGTAGTTCCTTTAATTATTTTGGTATTTATAAAACATCAGGAAAAGGCGGAACTTATAGATTGATTTCTACAAGTGATTCTGTTCAAGGAACTTGTTTGATTAATGTTCATGCTAATTCTAAAATAGAAGTTACTGCTGGATTTGTGATTCCAGATGATTCGTATAATGGTGCAACAAATGATGATGCTAATTGGGTTGCTGTAGCTGATCCAAGTATGGTTTTTTTTATAAATTTGAAAAAATAAGTTTTAACATTTATAATTTTTGTATTAAAAAATGTAAAAATGACAAGTTTGACATTATTAAGAAAATTGTTTTTTTTTATTTTTAGAATTTAAAAAAATTTTTATTTTTAATAATATTGTGGTTTTTTTGACTTTTTTAAAAAAATTATAAGAATGGAAAAATTAGTAAATTTAGTAATTTTGCTCTTTTTTAGTTTTTGCAATTTTTAAAATTTTTTTAAGATGATTTTACAAAAAATTTTTATAATTTTTATAATTGTATTATGTAATTAATAATAATTTTAGCAAAAACGAATGTTGTTGTACTTCATACAAACAATGCTTCAATGGTTCAGATTAATTATGTCCAATTATACAATACCAGGGGATCTGATAGAGCTCAAATTTTCACTTCTGAAGTTCGTCAAAGATCATTTAATTGTTCTTATCAATGGTTTTCTGTTCGTGGATTCCGTTGTAATGCAAATAGTTTTTATCAATTGGCCATTTATGGAGTTGATCAAAAAGGATTTGTTTTCCGTCGATCTGTTCCTGTTCATTGTTTATCTGATTTGCCTCCTAGACCACGTAAGTTTTAAAATTTTAAATTATGAATAATATTTTTTGGAAGTTTTAGAAATTTTAAATTATGAATAATATTTCTGAAAATTTTAGAAATTTTAAATTACAGATAATATTTTTGAAGATTACTGTAATAGTGATGTTTGTTTTTAGAATGTTTATTAATAATTTTATTTATAATTATTAATTTTAGAAAGTTATGAATTTTAGATATCTTAATTTAGCAATTATAAATTTTTTTGGAAGAATATATTTCTTAAAAAAGTTAGTTATTAGATTTTGTCTTGGATTACTGTGGTTTTTACTAGATTTTAAAAATCCGTGTTGAAATTACTTTGTGGAAAATCTTTACTTTTAATTTTTTAAAAATATGATTGAATTTTTGAAAAATTACAAAAACGTTAAATTTTTATTTTGGATTTGAATTGGAAAGTTTTTAAATTTATCTCGAGATCGTTTTGTTGAAAATTTTTGGTTTTTTTTAATGTTATTATTTAGCTACTCCACCAACTTGTGACCTTACTACTAGATTCTACGACATTGTTTTGCTTCTTGATGGTTCATCATCGACGAACTTCAATAGTATTAAGAACATGATGATTTCGACATTCTCTCAATTCAGTCTTACTGCTAATACTACTCGGTTGAGTACTGTAGTTGTTAACAGTAATGCTTCGATTGTGAATTATCTAAGTGATTCTGATGGAAAAACTGCCCAGAAAGTGATCAGTCCCGCTAAAAGTAGTAATTTTATGGGTCAAAATATGGCAGCTGCTCTTCAATTGATCATCAGTGAATACAATGATCCTACGACTTCTGGATATAGAACTGATGCAAGACATTTGGTGGTTTATGCAACATCTAATTCGGCATTTACTGGAGGAGATCCGGTTAATTACTTGAATGCTATGAAGAGAGGAGGAATGTTTGGATTGATTTCAGTAGGATATAATTTGGATTCTGGAAGTGCCATGAATCTGACCTACTTCAGTGGAGAAAAATGTATTTACAGTGACTCGAGTCAGAATGCAGCTATTAACATTGCTAACTTCATCCAGGATATTACATGCTTCCAATTCCCCGTTTGTGGAGAAGCTTAAAGTTGCAAGATATCTTTTTTCGTTTTTTAAATAAATTTTAAAGTTGGCAAGAGTTCTTAAATTTCAAAAATTTGTATAGTTTGTTTTTAAAGTAACTGAATCTGATATGTTTGTGGGAAAATTAATCGTTGAGTGACGGGTTTGGTTAGTCTGGTATTTGGGATTGATGAATTGAAGGAATTTTAGGGATTTTAGTATTGGGGGAGGTTTTCGAGGGGATACTGTAATTTGGGGGAGTTTTCTTGAAGAGGTACTGTAGTTTGGAGAGGTGTTTTTGAAAGGATACTGTAATTTGAGGTTTTGTTTTTAAAAAATAAGGAATAATTTTAGTACTGAGGAAGGTTTTTGGAAGTAGAGGTACTGTAGTTTGGGAACTGTGCTTACTGTAAAAAGTTGTTAATGGATAATTTTAGTAGTAAGGGGGTTTCAGGAGGAGTACCATCATCTATTAAAGTTTTATATTTATTTTCTAAATTTTAATTGATAAAAAATAATATTATGGATGTTCTTAGAAATAGGGATACTCTAATCTACGGACTCCTGTGTTTACTCTAAAAATTTTAATTGATAAAAAATAATTTTATGGATGTTCTTAGAAATAGGGATATTCTAATATGTAAATTTCTATGTTTATTTTCGAAATTTTAATTGATAAAAAATATTATAGATGTTCTTAGAAATAGGGGTACTTCAATCTGTGAAATTTTTATTTTCTGAATTTTAATTGATAAAAAATAATATTATGGATGTTCTTAGAAATAGGGGTACTCTAATCTATGGACTCCTGTGTTTACTCTAAAAATTTTAATTGATAAAAAATAATATTGTTATTTTCCAAGGGTACGTCATCCGGTGGATCTTGTTTGTCCGGATTTAATGACCCCGGAAGCAGGACGAGTTCCTTGTCATAATTGTCCACTTTGGTTTTTAATCAAAATATTCAAATTTAAATAAATTATTTTAAATATAAAAATTTTTTTTTAAAATGCCAAATTCATCAAGAACTCTGAAAAATTTTCCTTTGAGATTTTTTGAGCTGTCAGAAACATTCAAAAAAAAAATTTAGTGGAATCTATCAATCTAAATTGATGAACAAAAACTGTTTTTAGCTGGCCAGTGTCAGATTCCTGAGTGAAAGAAAAAACTAAAGAAGCGCTCCACCCACTGAAATCCGTCGTCATTTCGAAACGGGCTTCCGAAGTCGTCAAAAAACTGGGTGGAGTCGTTCTTTCTGGATAAGTATATAAGCTTTCAGAAAAGTCAAAATCCATCTGTCGTCTTAAACGGTTCATTTTTTGATCTTTTTACCGTAATCCATGGTTTTCGAAAAGGATTTCTGAAATTCAAGAATCTTTAAAATAATTTTTTTTATCGTAATCCATGGTTTTCAAAAAGGATTTCTGAAATTCAAGAATCTTTAAAAAATAACTTTTTTACCGTAATCCCGTGTTCTTAGAAAAATTTCTGAAATTAGAAAATCTTTAAAATAATTTCTTTTACCGTAATCCATGATTTTCGAAAAAGATTTCTGAAATTCAAGAATCTTTAAAAAATAACTTTTTTACCGTAATCTCGTGGTTTTAGAAGACTTTTTGGAATCAGAAAATGTTTAAAAAGTAATTTTATACCGTAATCTTAAGATCTTAAGGAAGCTTTCTGGAATCCGAGAATCTTTAAAAAATAACTTTTTTACCGTATTACTGTGGTTTTGGAAGAATTTCTGAAATCAGAAAATCTTTAAAAAATAATGTTTTTATTTACCATAATCCTATGATTTCAAACAGATTTTCCAAAAGTCGTAGAATTTCAAAAATTGTTTTTTTTACCGTAATACAGTAATTTTGAAACAATTTTATAAAAATTGATTTTTCTAATAAGTTTTATCTACCGTATTCCTAAAAATTTTCCAATTTAAAAAAAATTCAAATTTTTTATTTTTTTTACGGAATTTATTTTTTTATTTTAATAAATTTATTTTTTAAGATTTATTTTCTTATTTCTTGGTCTCCTAGTCCAGAAAACTAAAAATGAACGTTACGAAACAATTATTCCGACTTCTCATGGTCGCCGTCATGATCTCCTTGATCGCTTCAGCTTCTATCGGGTACGTCTACAGTATGCCTAATACTGTATACTTAGTATTTAATAAAATTCAATTTTTACAAAATAATTTAAATTTAAAAAAATTAAAAATTTCTGAATTAAAAAATTCTAAATTTAAAAAAATTAAAAATTTCTGAATTTAAAAAATAAAATAATTTAAATTTAAAAAAAATTAATTTTATAGATTTTTCAAAAAAGTAAAATTTAAAAAAAAATTTTTTTCATTTTTTAAAAACCAAAAATTAGGTTTGAAAAAATTTAGAAAAATTTAATTTTAAGCACTTGTCATGTTTACCACTTTCTTCTTAAAATCCGAATTTTACAAGGACAAAGATAAACGATTTTTTTCAGTTCTAAAGGTCCATAAAGGGGTCGACATCAAAGTCAAAATTTAACTGAATTTTTTCATAAAAATTAGGCCAATCTGTCTAAATGCGGCGAATAAATTTCAAATTTTACTTTGATTTGAAATTTTCATAAATGTAAATATAAGTATATCGACTCAGTTGCTCTAATGTTGCGTGCAACCTGCAAATTTTGCTTCAATTTATCTGCCCCAATGTTGCAAGCATACTGCAGATTTTAGTTTGATGTTGACCTCTTTGCAGACATTAATAGAAATAAAAAAAGACTGATTGGCCAAGTAATTTTCAGAATATTAGAATTTGGGCCAATACTGAAGAAATTAAATTTTTTAAGTTTTATTTACATTAAATGAAAAAATTCAAAATATCATTTTTAACAATTACATTCCACAACAAAGCTATTTCGAAAATTAAATAAAAAATTCAACGGTTTTTTTCAAAAACGATAAAAATCAGAACATTAAATTTTTTTTAAATTAAAAAATTAAAATTTTATTTTAAAAAAAATTGGAAATTCAAAATTTATTTGTTGAATTAGAAAATTTTATTTTTATTTTTTTTTAAATTAGGAAATTTTATTTTTATTTCAAAAAATATTTTTCAGATTCCGAGTGAGACCTGACAAAAAAGCAATGAGAAATTCCTTGGTTCGCTTCGGGAAACGAGCAGATTCCCCTTCTATGGAATTCGAAGGTCCCCTGGAGCCGGTCTACGTGGATAACGCTGGATATCCTTATCCTGAAAAATTTTACTTTCGCAGATTTCAGGAATTCAATTGAGAAAATTTTAAACGAGGATTTTTGATTTTAATTTATCCGTCGTTTATTTTTAGTTCCATCTGGAAAAAACATAAATAACAATTCAGTTCGATTTTGATTTTCGAAATCAAAATTTTCATAATTATGGCTCCAATTTCAATTCGTCCAAAGTTAATAAAATTCTCACAATTTGTAAAATAAATCATAGCATTCAGAGAATTTTATAACGAAATGATCCCAAGACGAAAATTTGGAATTTTCCAGTCGGGACCCAAAACTATAAAATTTAATGTTTTTTGTTATTTTTTAAGAATTTAATCGTAATTTTATTATTTAAAAAAAAAATAAACTTAATTTCGTAACGAAATGGTCCCAACACGAAAATTTGGAATTTTCCAGTCGGGACCCAAAACTATAAAATTTAATGTTTTTTGTTGTTTTTTAAAAATTTAATCGTAATTTTATTATTTAAAAAAAATAAACTTAATTTTGTAAAGAAACAGTCTCGACGCGAAAATTTGGAATTTTCCAGTCAGGACCCAAAATTATAAAATTTAATGTTTTTGTTGTTTTTTAAGAATTTAATCGTAATTTTATTATTTAAAAATTCGAAAACAAATGTTTTTATAAAATTGTGTTGACGAGAATTTCCGCAACAGATCAAAACAGAAGTGGTCTGAAATTTCGATTTTGCGTGATTTCGTAATTCTACACAATTCCGTCATTAATTTTTAAAATATATTTTTGATAAACGAAACTACTAAATTAAGACATAAAATACATTTTGCTTTACAGGGATAATTTTTAAATATAAAATTATTAAAATTTTGGAAATATTAAAACTACAGTAATCAATATTAAAAATCTGTTTTTTTGTAATTTATAAATCTATGTCGATGTAAATACTAAAATTAAAATTAAACTTGCAAGCTGCGAGCAACATTGAGACAGAAAATTCAAAATTAAAGTCAAATATGCAGGTTGCGAGCAACATTGAGACACAGAAAATTCAAAATTAAAGTCAAATATGCAGGTTGCGAGCAACATTGGGACAGAAAATTCAAAATTAAAGTCAAATCTGCAGGTTGCGAGCAACATTGAAGCAGTTAAGTCGGTGTCGAAATTAAACCTCCAGATTCCTAGTAATACTTAATCAGATTAGTCGTCATTTATATATTTACATTTATGAAGACATTGAAGCAAAAAAGCATCCAATATGCCTGCAGCATTCCAGCAGATAGGTCAAAATAAAAATTAAATCTGCAATATGCTCGCAGCATTCCAGCAATTAGATCAAAATAAAAATAGAAAAAATTTTGCAATATGCCTGCAACATTCCAGCAATTAGGTCAAAATAAAAATTAAATCTGCAATTTTCCTTCAACATATGCGCAAACCAGTCATTATTTTTCCTTTTACATTCATGAAAATTTAAAGCCGAATTAAAATATGCACTTTGCTTGCAACATTCAGACAAGTCGAGCAATTCAATTGTTGCAAGGAAATTTAATTTGATTTTAATGTCGAAATTTCACAAATTTCGACTATAAAAGCACTAAAAATAAGATCCACCTGTTTCTTATTTTTTACTTTTATTTTTAAATTTTCTTATTTTTAAATTTTTTAACTTTTTAATTTTTTAAATTTTTTTACTTTTTTAAATTTCCTTATTTTTTTACTTTTTTATTTTTTTAAATTTTATAAACCAAAAGCCGTCGGGGCCTGTTGACATGGCAACACTGCCTACAGCAACGAAACACGCAAACAGTCCGATTACTTCCATTCTGGCAGATTCTTTCGTAAATTATTTTTCCGAAAACCTTCAAAAAATTTTAAAATGGTTTGTTTTTTATTAAAAATTTAAAAAAATAATTTTTTTAGGGTTTATTGAATATTTTAAAAAAATTCAAAACTCAACAAGGTCGGGAACTCCGAATTTTACTACTCGGTTTGTAATTACTTTTTAAATTGCCTGAGGGATTTTTGGAGTTTTCAGGCTTAGATAACGCGGGTAAAACGACGATTTTAAAAAAACTGGCCGCCGAAGACATAACTCACATAACTCCCACTCAAGCAAGTTTTTATTTTTCATATATTTAAAAATTTAAATTTTTTTCACATATATTTAAAAATTTAAATTTTTTTCCATATATCTCAAAAATTTAAATTTTTTTATATATTCAAAAATTTTAATTTTTTTTCATATATCTCAAAAATTTTAATTTTTTTATATATTCAGAAATTTAAATTTTTTTTATATATTCAAAAATTTAAATTTTTTTATATATTCAAAAATTTAAATTTTTTTTCATATATCTCAAAAATTTTAAATTTTTTTATTTTTGGAATTTTTCAGGGATTCAACATCAAAAGTGTCATTTCTGACGACATAAAATTGAATGTTTGGGATATCGGAGGTCAGCGAAAAATTCGACCTTATTGGAAGAATTACTTCGACAATACCGATGTTTTGGTCGGTTATTTTTAATCTTTGAATTAAAAATTGATATATAGATTTAGCACTTTTGAATTCCCGCGCAAAGAGCGAGAGATTGATAAAAATGACAAAAGTTGTAAATCTGGCAATTGATTGTCAAAATTGACTCGCGCTGTTCTTTCTCTCTTTCTTCCTCCTCTCTTTCTTCTCTCTTCCTCTCCTCTCTCTCTTTCTTCTCACTCTCTCTTCTTTCTCTCTCTTCTCTTTTCTCTTTTTTTTCTCGCCCTGTCCCCTCTCTCTCTTTTACCTAAATTTTCGGAATTTTTATAAAATCCACATCTAAATAACTTTGTTAACTTTTAATTTTTGTAGTATTGTAATTTCTCAGTATTTTTTAATTCCCACACAAAAAGGGGTTTTATAAAAGTGGGAAAAATGACAAATCTGGAAATTTTCCAAAATTCACTCGTGCTTAATTTGCGTCCAAGTTTTAGAACTTTCTAGAATCTTGAAATTTCATTTTGAAACAATTTTTAAAATTTTCTTTTTTCACCTTTGATAATATAATTTTCATATAACGTGATTACGGACCGGAACAAATTCGATTTTATTGAAAATTTTAATTCTGAAACCGTAGTTTTTTAATTTTGAAAATACTTTGTTTAATTAATTACCATGTCGTAATTTCCAGATTTACGTAATTGACAGCACTGACCGCAAACGATTTGACGAGACCTCATTGGTGAGTTTTCCACTTTTTATATGAACTTTCATTTTTAGAGATATCTCATATATGAATTTTAACTTTTTAGAGCTATCTCATATATGAATTTTACCTTTTTAGGGACATTTAATATATGAACTTTTATTTCTAAGAATATTTCATATATGAACTTTAATTTTTACAAATATCTCATATATGAATTTTAACTTTGTAGGAACTTTATGAACTTCTGGATGAAGACAAATTAAGAGCTGTTCCGATACTTATATTTGCTAATAAACAAGATTTGGCAACTGCTGCTAAGGCTAACGAAATCGCGGATGGACTTCAGTTGATCAACATTAGGGACCGTTCTTGGCAAATCCAGGCCTGTTCCGCGATGAACGGAGAAGGGATCAAAGTAAGTCGTTATTCTGCATCAAAATTAATAATCAAAATCCAACGTCGAAATATTAATTTTTCCACGATAGTATTCGTTATAAAACAATTGTTTTCTGATTTCATAAAAAATCTCATTTTTATCTTTTTAGATCATTTTTTGTAAATAGATTAGCCTAAAATAACAATCATGACTGAAAAGTTTGATGTTAAAAAATTTCGAAATTAATGAAGATCGAAAACGTAAATGTCCCAAGGAACTGTTTTACAATTTTTACTTTTTTAAACCAGTTTTTCATTATTAGGGTATTTCAAGACGAAAAATGACTGGTCTAAAAAAGTAAAAAAATTAAATAGTAGTTTTTTTAGAACTGTTTTCGATCGATCGTGTAGAAATGACTATTTTTTGAGTTACTGCTCGGTATACGATAGTAGTTCCTTTTTTGGGACGTTTTTCTCCTTGGATTATGTTAATTTTGGGATTTTTCCTCTTTACATCAATATTTTTGGCTGTTGATTGTTATATTAGATTTTCATATATCGGAAAGACTGATCTGAAAAGGAAAAATAAATTGCAAAATGATTCCTCCCTTGGGACATTTTCCTCTTTGGATTATGTTAATTTCGGAATTTTTTTAGATCAGTATTTTGAAGACTTGATTCGTGTACCGTGTTATTTCATATATCGAAAATACTAGTCTAAAAATTAAGAAATATATGAATTTTACGAAATAGGAACTAAATGCCCCAGGGTAGTAAGTTTTGTAAGCCGATATCGCTGTGAAAATGTTGGATCTCGATGTTGGATTCTGACTATTAGTTTAAAACGATACTAAACACAAAAACTCCATTAGAAATTTGACTCTTGGCCTTTTTGAAACATGGAAATTGGAAAATGGTTTGTCTCGATTTTCAGGATGGCATGGACTGGATTTCGAAGAACATCAAGAACGGCTCGAAACAAAACCACAACGTGTCTTCGTCAATGCCTAACTAATTTCCGTAGGGCTTGGCACATTTGTTAATCTTGTTTTTGCTTTTATTAATCTACAGGAGATAAATTAGCAATTCGGAGATTATCAAAAAGACAAAAGTGATTTTAAAATAAATTTATTAAATTTAAATTTTTTGGAGATTACTGTAACGACAATTGTGATTTTTAAAATGTTTATTGGTGATTTTATATATGAGAATTAATTTTGGGGAATGGATAAAGGATTAAGTATCCTGTGTGGTCTTAATTTAGAAGTTTTTAAATTTAAAAAAAAATAATTCCAAAATTTTGATTACGAAATTGTCACGCAAAATTAAAGTTATTAAAATTAATTTCTAAAAAGTTAAATTTTTTATCGATTATTTTTTGAAAATATTATTTTTGATTTTTGAATTGGATTGTTTAAAAATTATATAAAAATTAATTATCATCATTTTGGGTCCTGACTGGAAAGTTTCAAATTTTCGTGTCAGGACTATTTTTATAAAATTTATTTTTCATTTTTGAAATAGTATGATTAAATTTTTACAGAGTCATAAGTACTAAATTTAATTTTTGGGTCCTGACTGGAAAGTTTTGAATTTTCGTGTCGGGACTAATTTTATAAAATTTATTTTTCATTTTTGAAATAGTATGATTAAATTTTTACAGAATCATAAATACTAAATTTAATTTTTGGGTCCTGACTGGAAAGTTTTGAATTTTCGTGTCGGGACTAATTTTATAAAATTTATTTTTCATTTTTGAAATAGTATGATTAAATTTTTACAGAGTCATAAGTACTAAACTTTATTTTTAGGTCCTGACTGGAAAGTTTCAGATTTTCGTGTCAAGACAGTATTTTGAATATTTTTTATTTTCGAATTTATAACGTAATTTTTCAACAATTATTTGAAACATTATGTTTTGGACGTTTTTGACAAGTTGTCAAAATTCGCGTCGGGACCATTTTGTAAAAATTATAGTTTTGAATTTTTATGATTAATTACGAAATCACACAAAACAAAAATTTCGGATTACTGTAATTTTTTTATTTTTCCGAAAATTTCTGTCGAAACCACTTTGTAGAAAATTATTTTTAATATAATTTATTAAATTTTTTACATTTTTATTTATTTGTAGAAAATTTTAAAAAATATTTAAGAAATTCAAAAATCTTTGGAAAACAGGAAATATGGATTATTTTTGTCAACAACCAGTGCCAAAGGTCATAAGGAAATCGACATCAAAGTCAAAATTGAATTTTATATAAAAATTGTATAAGTCGACCTGTACGAATGTTGCAAGCAACCTGCAGATTTTACTTCGAAATTTTCATAAATAAAAATATAACAATATGGACTTGTCTTCCAGAATGTTGCGAGCAAAGTGCAGATTTTACTTCAAAATTTTCATAAATAGGAATATAACAACACCAATTTATCTTTCAGAATATTGCAAGCAAAGTGCATATTTTATTTTTATTTCAATTTGTCTTCCAGAATGTTGCGAGCAAAGTGCAGATTTTACTTCGAAATATTCATAAATAAAAATATAACAACACCAATTTATCTTTCAGAATGTTGCGAGCAAAGTGCATATTTTATTTTCATTTCAATTTATCTTTCAGAATGTTGCAAGCAAAATGCAAATTCTATTCCTAAATTTCCATAAATATAAAAACATTAATTCGTCAGTCAGAATATTGCAAGCAACCTGCATATTTTATTTTTATTTCAATTTATCTTCCAGAATGTTGCAAGCAACTTGCAAATTTGATTTTGACGTTGACCTCTTTGTAGACCACGACACAGACGTCCTTTTTTTTGACAATGTGTCCGAAACAGAACATCAAATTTCCGCATATTTTTATTTTTGAATTATTGGAAACTTGCTATTTTTATATAAATGAAAACATTGAATTTTTTGTTCATTGATGTATTAATCAAGTTCAAAATAATAAATTCGACGTAATCCAGTCATTATAGAAAACAAAAAGTAGATTAAATTTGGTTTTCTATGAGATTATAGATCTATTCAAAAAGACAAGATTACAGAATATTGTAAATCTTTATTTAGAATATATTCTTTTAAATTGTTATAAATGTGTAAAAATTCATATATGAAGTTTTCTTTAAATATATTCTTTTAAATACAGTGGAACTTGGATATAAAATATCTCTTTGGAAGAGGCCAAAGCTTATTTTATAACAAAGGATATATTATGGAGGGGGTAAATTTGAAAACAGACTAACCAAATTCACTCACACCGCATTTCATAACGTGAGATATGATATATCAGGGATATCTTATATTCAAGTTCTACTGTAGTTATAAATATGTGAAAATTCATATATGAAATTTTTCTTTAAATATATTCTTTTAAATTGTTGTAAATATGTGAAAATTCATATATGAAATTTTCTTTAAAATGTTAATAAAACACATTATGACTTATAATTTAAAACAAATCTAATAATACTGATGTGAAAAATGGGTTTTTTCGGTTTCTGAATGCTTTATCTATTATAAAAAATGTTGAAAATAAATTTCCACCAATGCTTTGAAAAAATTTTTAAAATCATAAAAAATAAGATTTGAATGGTTTTAGTACGAAAAAATAAGAAATCCATAAATTCGTCATTTTGAGCAAACTGAGTCATAGATAAATTTTTCCTATTGTTTTTTTAAAATTAAAAATGTCAAGATCAGAAATCTTGAAAAGTGGAAAATTACACTTGGTCACGAATAACTGAAAATAAAGTTTGGTTGATAAAAATAAAGAAAAATAAGAAGAAAATTCGGAGTGACTTTTTTTGAACCGATATGGACGAACTAATTTGTAATTTTCTGTCAAAAGTGTTGTTAATCAATGACGACTCAATTGTTTCAATTCAAGTGAGTTTCTATATATTTCAAAATTCTAAATTCCGTGTTTTATGAATTACTTCGCAACTCTTTAATTAGGAGTAAGATAACTTTTCTTTCCGTAAAAGTGAAATCTCCTTCAATTTGAAAAATATTCCTTGGTAATTCTGATTAGTAAGTGGGATTCATTTCTCTTCAAGAATAATAAATCTAAGTTGTATTCATTACTTAACTGTCAATCGAATAAAGAAACAAATATATTAATAACCAGTTTTAAGAGACGGAGTCATTGAGAATACTCATCTGCACAAATATTCACTTTCGTCATTTCAGTGATTGCAACGATGAAGAATATTTTATTTTCGCTATTGATAATATTTCCCTTGGTGAGTTCAGAGTATATAAGGGCATGTTATTTCACTAGTTGGGCTCGAAATCGTCCATCGCCTGCCGATTTTCGTCCAGAAAACTATATTCCTGGTCTATGTACTCATATATTCTATGTTGGTGGAACTGTAAATAATGACTACACTGCAAAAGCTATATATTCTGATGATCTCTCCGATGAATATCATAGTGGGTACATCGACAGAGTTGTCAAATTGAAAGACAAGCAACCTGGATTAAAAATCAGCCTTTCCTTCCGATTTCTGAAATTTAATGATACACAAAGGAAAGAACTGCTTTCAAATTCGGAAAACAGAAAAAAGTTTATTGACTCTGCTATTAGACTTATTAATCAATATCACTTCGATGGCATTGACATTGATTGGGCATACTACATATTAGATACCAAGGAAGATTTTATGTTGTTTATGAAGAAATTGAAAGCTGCTGCTGAAGAGAAAATTGTGACGCTAAAAACTACGTTTCAAAAGTCCGTAATTGATGTCATATATGATATCCCTTCTTTGGTTGAATCAGTCGATTTCGTGAATATAAGAACTTATAGTCTCTACTTAAATTCAGAATCTACAATTGAACACCACAGTCCTTTACATCGCAGTGAAATCAATCCTCATGATTGGAATGCAGCTTCCGCCCTTGATTACTGGGCAGAGAAGGGAATGCCGAAGAAGAAAATTTTAATGGGAATTGCCACTTTTGGAATAGAATTGAAACTTGCAGATCCCAATAATACAGTAATTGGGGCTCCGAAAAAAGAAAATCGCTGGATACAACCATACACAAATCATAGAGGATTCACAGCATATTATGAAATCTGTAAACTGAAAGGAAAAAAATTTTGGAATAGGTATGTGAAAGTGCCATATATAATCAGCGGTGATCTTCAGTACGAATACGATGATGTCGAATCAATCGAAATAAAAATGGAATGGATCGAAGAAAATGGATTTGGAGGAGCGTCTGTATGGACTCTTGATATGGATGATTTCAACGGAATTTGTGGTGAAGGGAAGTATCCGCTAACAAAAGCAGTTAAGAAATATTTTCAAAAGTTAGACACAAATACAATTATGTCTCCTACAAAAGCGGACACTGATGTGACTAATTCTCCTGAAAAAACGGACACCAATGAGGCTTTACTACTTGACGAATCAAAAAAAGGCAAGTGTTGATTCTAAAAGCTTAAGAAACTTTTATAATAAATTCAGAATATCTGAGAGGATGTTATTTCACTAGTTGGGCTCGTGAGCGACCATCTCCTGCTGACTTTCGTCCAGAAAACTATATTCCTGGTCTATGTACCCATATATTCTATGTCGGTGGGGCTATAAATAATGACTACACTGCACAAGCTGTGTATTACGATGATCTCTTCGAAGGATCCTACTGGGGATACTTTGAAAAGGTTGTTAAATTGAAAGAAAAACAACCAGGATTAAAGGTCAGTCTTTCCTTCCAATTTTTCAACTTTAATAATACACAACAAAAAGAACTGCTTTCGAATCCAAAAAACAGGAAAAAGTTTATCAATTCTGCTATTGAACTTATTAATCAATATCATTTCGATGGAATTGACATTCATTGGCAATTTTATCAACAAGATATAAAAGAAGATTTGCGTTATTTATGAAGGAATTAAAAGCTACTCCTGGAAACAGAATCATTACGCTTCGAGCTGGGCATCAAAAGTTTGTAATCGATGCTATATATGATATCACTTCTTTGGCTGAATCAGTCGATTTTGTGAATGTAAGAACTCATAAACCTCTACTCATATTCAGAACCTAAAGTCCAGCATCACAGTCCCTTATATCGCGGTAAAATCCATCCTTATGATTGGAATGCAGATTTCGCCCTTAATTACTGGGCAGAGAATGCCAAAGGAGAAAATCCTAATATGGAATTCCTACTTATGGAAAAGGATGGAAGTTAGCAGATCCCAATAATACAATTATTGGAGCTCCAACAAAAGATCCCCCAACACAAATATATACTCAAGAAAAAGGAACCGCAGCATACTATGAACTCTGTAAACTGAAAGGAAAGAGATTTTGGGAAATACCATGAAAGTACCATATATGGTCAGTAATGATCTGTGGTATGGATATGATGATGTGTAATCAATTGAAATAAAAATGGAATGGATCAAAGAAAATAAATTCGGAGGCGCGTTTGTATGGGCTCTTGATATGGATGATTTCAACGGAATTTGTGGTGAGGGGAAGTATCCGTTAACGAAGGCAGTTAAAGCGTATCTTGAAGGTAACTCCTTTTCGTAAAATTTTTAAATATTCTAATTCAATTTCAGTATTTTCGTGTCCAAACTCAGAAGGAACCTTTGCTGATCCAGAAAGTTGCACACGTTTTTACAGATGTCTTGAGGGCCGTGCCAGTCACATTTACTGTCCTCCTTACAAAGAATTTAATAAGGAATCACTCTCTTGTGTTCCGCTTATGGTTGTTCTCGAAAAAAGAACACTTAATGATTCATTTATTATTTACGATATTATGTACTTTAATTTCATAAATGATTATTAGACGAAATTGTAAATCCTATCCCTCAATTTTGACGTCAGATATAGAATCTACGAGCTCCGTTATTCCATTCTAGGTATTTTTTCGGATTTAAAGAATCTCATTTTCGTGTTAGAAATTGTATAAATTACGTACTTTGTCTTAAAGAAGTTACCAATATATAAGTTCTCATTAATACCTACAACCTCATTCATATTAAACTCTTTGATATATGAAATCTCATCAATATATTAAATATGATTAATATACAAAAAATCTATTGATATAAAATTTTACTGCTATATAAAAAATTGTTGATATATGAAATTTTATTGATATAAAAAATTCATTATATAAAAAACTCTTAATATATGAAATATTATGATATATATAAAAAACTGTTGATATATGAAATTTTATTGATATAAAAAATTTATTATCATATTAAAAATTGTTGATATATGGAATATTATGAATATTTAAAAGATTTTTGATATATGAAATTTCATCAATGCATCTGTACTTTACATCTTGGTTAATAACTTATTTCAGAGGATTATCTTCTCCATTCCTCTCAAATCAGATAAATCAAATCCGGATATCCACATAATTTCATCAACAGATCTTTAAAAATTTCATTTGTTTTTATTTTCTGAAACTTGCAAGAAATCAAACAAAAAATAAAAAAAAATCATATATGAAATTCAAAAATTATAAAAATTAAACTTTTCAAAAATTAGAGATTTTAAAAAAGGTTTAAAATTCAAAAAATTATAAAAAAAATCTTTAAAAATAACAAATTAAAAAAATTAATTATAAAACTTATTTAAAAATTAATTACAAAAAGTTTAAAATTTATTATTTGAAAAATTTAAAATATTTTTTATAAAATGATCTATGATCAAAAACGAGATTATTATGTGTATTAAAATAAAATTATCTTTTTTAAATTTCTTAGAAATTCAGAAAATAAAAATTAGTACAATTGCGAAAATTTGGGGGTTAAGTAACGTTTCGATTATGTGACATTTCTGTTCCAGACGTTTCTGTCCCGAACATTTATATTCAAATTTTAAAGTTACAACTGAAAAAAGTACTTGTAATACTGTAATAAAACCCATATTCTGAATCTAAAATCAGAATCAAAGGTCAGCTTTCAGAAATCCAGGATTCTGAAGACCAATTCTGAGTTTCAAGGATATTTGGAATTTTACATAAAAACTATTTTAAAAAAGTAGAAACTTACCGAAAATGACTTTTTGAAGTAGTATATAGCAGATGTAAATTATTTATTTTTAAATTTTAAATTAGGTATAAAAATTGGAGCATAAATGCCTGAACAGAAACGTCCTATCACGTAATCTAGGACAGTCATTCGAAAAAGTGCAAATGATTAAGAGGTCAACAAGGTCAACTTGCACAAAAGATAACTTTTCGGGAGACTGAAAGTGGAACCTGAATTCGGAAAATTATCTGCACTAAAATCTAAAAAATGATCAGCATCAAAATCAAACCTGTAAGTTGCGTACAACATTGGAACAGATAAGTCAGTACTAAAATTAAAAATAAAATCTGCAGGTTGCTTGCAATATTCTGGCAGATTAATTGATATTTTTATATTCTTATTTACAAAGATTTCGAAATAAAATCAGCAGGTTGCATGCAATATTCTGGCGGATAAATTAAAATAAAATAAAATCTGCAGGTTGCTTGCAATATTCTGGCAGATTAATTGATATTGTTATATTTTTATTTACAAAGATTTCGAAGTAAAATCAGCAGGTTGCATGTAATATTCTGGCAGATACGTAGAAGTCAAACTCAAGTTTCCAAGTTATCCACAATACTTTGACCGATCGGTTGACGTTTTTATATTTACATTGTTAAAGATTTCAAATCAAAGTAAAATTCGCAGTTTGCTCGCAACATTCGAGCAATTTGATTTATTCACTTATAATGCGAAAATTATTTACTTTGACTTCAATGTCGATTTCGACACTGATATTCGGAGATTTACGGAGTAGTATTTCGTAAATGAATGTACTTTAGATCCCAGCAGAGTAATTAGAATTCATATGACCTTATAATGTGATAGTTGATCCCTTAAGGAGATATTCATAAAAACTGAAAAGTTTTCGAAAATGAAAAAACAAATTCCATAAAATCACCTATATGAATATGAATTTTCTAGGTTAAAGCCAATCTTATTTTCTTGTTGATTCCCAATCAAAAATTTCCAACTTTTAAAAACTAAAATTCTTTTTAAAAAATTCTATTTTTAATCTTTTTTTAAG
>SWDT01000797.1:0-13387 GCA_009193035.1 Halicephalobus mephisto | reverse complement strand
TCTTGCCATTTTTTGCGATCCGCGGCTTACTGGTCGCACGCATGACCATGCTTCTTCTTTAATTCGTCTGACCATCTCGTCTTTGGCCTTCCGAGCGTGCGCTTGAGACCAAGAGCTTCCCACGACTTCGCAAATGTTAACCAGTCCGTGATGGCTCTCGTCCAGCGACCGTCTTCTCTTCTGCATACGTGTCCTGCCCATGAATGCTTTTTTTTCCTCAATTCATCTCCTGCTTCCTTTGCTCCAGATCTAGTTCGTAACTCTTCATTTGTTACTTTATCGTGTTTCGTGATTTTTAACGCTCTTCTTTCGATGGCGCGTTGCGTGACGGAGATTTTGTTCGCTTCTGTTTTTGTTATTGACCAAGTTTCGCATCCGTACGTCAATGCTGGGAGAACCGTAGTATTGATAAGCTTAGCACGCATTATCTTTGACTTTGTTTCCTTGAGAACTTCCTTAATGCTATTAAAGCTCATCCATGCAGCTCTTCGTCTTCTAGAGATTTCACCAGTGAGATCATGATCCATGTTCACTTGTTGGCCGAGGTATGTGTATTGTTGTACTTCTTCAATAACTTCTCCACGGCAGAGTATAGGATTGCGTTTGACGTAGTCATTCGCCATGAGCTTAGTTTTATCTAGATTCATGTTTAATCCTACTCTTCGGCTAACTTCATCTAGATCACTCAGCATTTCCTGTGCTTCTGTTATTTTTGTCGTGATTAACACGATATCGTCCGCGAATCTCAAGTGATTCAGTCTCTTCCCATCAATATTGATTCCTTTATCTTCCCAATCGAGTTCTTTCATGACTTCTTCGAGGCAAGCAGTAAAGAGCTTGGGACTAATCGTGTCACCTTGTCTAACTCCTCTGCGAATTGGAACTTCTACAGGCTCGTCATATAAGGTTATCGATGTTGAGCAGTTGTTGTACATGTCCCTCAGTATTCTTAGATAGCTCGCTTCTACTCCTATATGGTATATAATATATAGATATATTAAAATAGTTCTGATATATCAGTTACAATATATTCAATGTATAAATCTATTGAGTCGATATCAGCGCATTGTTTATAATATAAAAATATATTAAAATGGCTCTGATATATCAGTTACAATATATTCAACGTATAGTTAGATTAGTTGATATCTGTGTATTATGTTTAATATTCCGATACATTGGATATAATATATCTCATATATTAGAGCCTTTTAATACAGTTTTTTTGTGATAATCGTTGAGTTTGTGATAAATCCAGCCCAATCCTAAGCACATCTCAAAAGTGGTTGTTACCACAGCAAAACCCAAAATTTCGAATTATCTAAGCCCCCAGATCTTAGATATCTGTTTTTCATTCTTGTCAGGACTAAACTAATCAAGTTTCATCTTACGTCAACTACTGTAACCCAGGTTTCATCTTTCAATGAAATTTGTGAACTTTTAAAATCTTCATAATGGATTTCATAATTCTATAGAAAGAGATTTTTAATTTTTGCTTTTTTAAATGAATAATGAAATCATCACTTTTAATAATTCCTCAAAAGATTAAACATCTGCTTTTGTGGAATTATTCATCAGGAAGACCTCCCGTAAGCTCACCAGTGGACCCAATATATACTTTGCGTCATCGTCGGGTACGGTTGATGCAAAGTAAGTATTCATTGCCTCGGTCCCATCACGAATCAGAGCTCAGACGATGTTTACAGCCTTGGGGAGGGGTATTCATGGAAGAAATTTTTTCATGAATGAAATTAGACAAGTATTTTCCGTCAAAGAATCGCTGAATGAAGTTCCTTACGTCCTACAGTAATTCTTTTATTTTCGGTGTGAACTTATTCCAGTAATGTCAAGTTTTGGGATAAGTCCTAAAATGGCCATTTACTTTCTGTGTATCCATGCCCTCAGGGGATTCGATGATAATTCCGCTTTTCTGTTTCAATTCCTCATTATCTCAATTTTCTTATTTTCGTCATCATTTTTATTATTTTTATTTCATGTAGTTTTTATATCAAACATAAAACGTGTCTTTTGATCCAGAAAAATTAGTTTCGAAACATTACTGCTTGGTGTTTTTGACTTCACTAAGAATTCACGAGATGTTTATCTTTTGAAAACAAACATTTTCAATTTTCATGGGTGGACGAAACAGCTCTGACCTTTGGGACAACATGTTTGTAATAGGTATACGATAGAAGACGGCTTAAAATGAAAAATTTAATTTTTTTCAACTTTTTAAAAAATCCTAATTCACTAAGAACAAAAGTTACTTTTAAATTACCGTAATTCCTACAGTATCCTTTATTTTAAAAATTCTAATTTCCATTTTTAAAAATTCCAATCTATTAAAAACTTTAAAATTATTTCCAAATTACCGTAATTTCTACAGTATTCTTTATTTAGAAAATTTTGATTTTTTAAAAATTTAATTTGAACTACCGTAATTCCTACAGTATCTCGTATTTTAGAAAATTTAAACTTTTTAAATTATTTTCTCAAATTGCTAAAAATCTTTTCATATTTGTGAAAAAAATTAAATTCTGTATTTCGAAAATTTAGTTCATTAAAATTTTAAAAATTGATTTTTATTTTCCTAGTTTGAATTTTTCAAAAACGCCCTTCGTCGTCACCAACTCCCTGAATCCGAATTTATAATTCTTCAAAAATTGCATTCTGGAACAGTTTTATATTTTGTGTCCCGTCTGAATTCTTATTAGATTTTTCTTTTTTTAATTTTTTCTAGGAATTCTGGAGGATCATTTTGGACATATTTGACGGTTATCCATAATTCATTTTCGAAAGGCCCGGAGATAATTGATCCTTGATGACTTCCGTCGAACTCATTACTTTGAAACAGAGAACCTAATTTTTTTGAACATGGTTCTCGGGGGGAGGGGCCCGGGGTCGGAGTCAAGACCCGACTGGACCGTTCATTTCGAAATTCGAAAAAACTTTAAAAAAACTAAAAATTTTAATTTTCCGCAATAGGAATTTTATTTTTTAAATTAACCGGTCTCAACAGGAAAATAATTACTGTATAATTACTTTTACATAAACGAACATTATTGTTTTTTATTTTTTCGCGTAGAATCAACCATGGAAATTTTATTTTTTAAATTTAAAAAAAATTGTTTTGAATAAAATTAGTGTTAATTGTTTTACAACAAAAGCCCGAAAATTCCGTTTTAGAATTAGCGACTTTGTAATTAGTGAAATTATAAAAATTTATTTTTACTCTGTTTTGCGAAATTTGAAAGTTCAACTTTTCAAGTTTAATAGATTTTTCGTCACGAAAACATCGTCACATGTACATCTGCTTTTAAAACAGAAAGCTGACAGGTAATTTTGAAGAATTGAGAAGTGAGGGTGATTGGGTGTGGGTGATTGGAGTCAGTTGCAAGGGATTTGTGGCATCTGCGGAGGTCCCACTCGTGCCCTACAGTACTTCACCCTGATACTCAGACTACCGCTGCTGACGCTCTCTTTCTAGTCCAGTTCCTGTCCCAACACTGACACAGGTGCTGGAGACCACTAACTGAGCCCAATCACTCCACCGATTCCCTTCAGTCACGAGGCATCTCCAGCGCTTTTGTGCTTTTTAAATTTAAAGAAAGTCGTGTCGGGACTGTTTTACGAAAAAGTTCATATAACAATACACCACTGATTAGAGAATTATAAGATTACGAAATAAGTACAGTGCAAAACTAAAAATATCATATACTTCCACAGATATCCCACAATCACTCGTAATCTGGTCTGCTTGATGGGATTTAGTTGTGATTTCCAATGTCCGTATATACTAAAAAGAAAACAGAAGTGATAGCCTGGATATCCAGAAGTGCGAAATACTGTAGGCCACAAGTGAGACCTTGTGTTGAGATTACTTTTTTACAAATCATATGTTCATTGTTCTAGTGAAGAGTATTATATTTTATTAATTTTCTATTTTAACATTTATTTTCTCATTAATGACCCCGTCCATCTCCGAATTCGAGCCTGCTCCAGTCAAAGGTCAATTTAAAAAACGAAAATAATTAACTTTGGCCTTTTCATCTGGATCAGGTTTTCCTAAAAATATCCGAATTTGAAATGATTCAGCTTTGCAGTCAAAAAATTACTATTAAAATTTAAAATATTCAAAATTGAATATTTTATAGGATTTCTTGTTTTGTTCAAAGTCACGTCAAGTTCAAAATATCTATTTTGTACATTTCCGGAAATTGTCAAAGTAGTAATTTTATTTTTTTTCGAACAAAGAAAACCACTGTTCTTTTGTTGTCGTAAGTACTTCCATAAAAAATTATTTTATTTTTACTATTTCTGTTATGTATAAAATTTATTTTTACACATGAATTCCGGAATTTAAAATTTTTTATTTTTACAATTTTCTAAAACTACAGTATATTATAAAAAAAATTATTTTTATAATTTTCTAAAACTACAGTATACTGTAAAAAGATTATTTTTACAATTTTCCAAAACTACAGTATATTATAAAAAAAATTATTTTTACAATTTTTCAAAACTACAGTATATTATAAAAAAATCAAAAACTACAGTATACTGCAAAAAATGAAACATTTTTTAAATTACTTTTATTTTCTAAAACTACAGTATGCTGTAAAAAAATTAAAAATCATTTTTATAATTTTTTTAAATTACAGTATATTGTGAAAAATTAGAAATACTTAAATTTCGAAAATATGAAATTTAAAAAATTTCCAAGTTGCAGATTTTAAATTTACTGTAATCTTTTAATTTTTCTTTAATCTTTTTAGATAATCTTTATCCTTCACGAAACAACTTTTATGAACCAAGGGAACCATAAATATTTCACAAAACGTGGTCAGGAAATCCGCAATTATACAGTACCCCCACATGTACAATTTGAAAATTTTTACAATTTTTATTTTTTCTAATACAGCTTACATCCAATTTTATATTTTAATTTTAAATTATTCTGACTTTTTTAAAATCCACATTATTAAACAGCAGGTGTTTTCTGAATTACCATAAATGTCATAAACTTTGCTTTCGAAGTTATAAATTTAATAATTTATATTTAGTAAAAATACGAAATTTTGATACTTTAATTTCGAAGGAAAATTTAATTCCAATTAATCCACTTCTCATTATTTTTAAACAGCCATGTTTCGGGAATCAAGACCCCAGTCGTTCCTCCATCACCTGCTGGACAAAATTCCATCAATTCTGAATTTCTAACAAGATACAAAACTGTACTAATTTGCTTACTCGTGCAGCTTAAAAAGCACCAATTTCGTCCAATCTGATACCCAATTTCCAGCCAAGTTCAGATGTCTTCAAGTCGACTGTTGCTTTTGGCCTTACTGGTTCTCCTGGCCCTCGCCTCGTCCTGTGTAGAGGGATTCGTCCTCCAGGAGCTCCCACTGTACCGGGGAGAACGAAACCTAGAGGAGAAAGCTTTCGGAAGAGCTCTCCGTTCTCGTCCATTAAGTGGATCTTTCCAAGCATTCCATGAACCATATTTTGTAAGTCCTCCAAAAATTACTCAATCAATTTTACTTTTTCCAGATCCGGAACCTTCCCCCCAGTTTCGGGGGTATCTACAACCACTGAAGTCCCGTAACTCTGCTTCGTCCTTTGCTTGACTCATCCAAAATCCCATCTGATCTAAACGACCATTGATCACAGACCACTATACGTTTTGCCTATTTTTCAAATAAACATTTTGTTAACTTGGAATCTGTGCCAAAAAAGAAATTCCAAAAAATCACGCGCCTTAAAAAATCCGAAAACAACTGTGTTTTGTCTGTTTCCAAAACGCATGAATGGACCTCGTCATTTTCAGTGGAAGAATAATAAAACGGAAACATATACAGGAAATTATATTGCACGTACGGGGAGCAGCACTAGGTTTCCGTGTCCGTGCGTTGATGTTCTTCGTTTTCACTTTCTTTTTGGACTGGTTTACTCGGTCCTCGGCAGAAGTTCGTCTTGAAGTATTCCTGGAGGAGTCCATTAGTCGTTTCGGCAATGAGTTTCCTGGAATCTTCACCAGCTTTGGCAATTAGCCCGCTGGCCTTATCTCCTTTCATCCTATCCTTATTGACCTCATGTAAAATAGAGTTCATGTTCATCAGTTGGGAGTTTAAGTAACCAGAAACGTTGCTCAGCTTGTTAGCACTCAACGTTTCAACCCAGTAGGAATTCCAAAAGTACTTTAAAAGCTTGGTATCCATCGAGGACATGAAGTAGGACACTTCCAAGCTGTAGTACTTGTTCCTGTGATGTCCGAAATCTTCAGCTTTGTGCATCGGGATATATCTGTCGGAGAATGATCCATCTCCAGCCACATGGTCTAAAGAAGAACGTTAAAGAGCAAAAAAGGAAATCCAAACCATCGGGATAGGTTCTAAAAGCACCAAGATCAATTTTTCCTGAGGACAAAGTTCGAATAGGATCGACAACAATCGCCAAAAATGGCTCCGTGAACTGCTGGTTGAGTTTCTGAGTGTTGACATCGATTCCACTGAGCCAGCAACCGTAGCCAGGGTGACTATGATACCAACCAATCACTTTCTCTTTGTTCCCAGCCTTGTTGTACAGATCCACGTACTTGGCCATGTATTCATAAGCTTCTGTCTGGGCATTGACACGTGTTTCAGTTCCTTCGACTGGGAGAGCGAAGCAATCGGTGACGAAAAAGGTTTTCTTCTCGACTCTTCCTAGGAGCATTCCCATGATCTCAATGTCACCTCCAGAACGCGCATGAGTAACCATCTTGATCATCGCAATTGCCGAAATCCTGACTTTCTAAAGGTTACATTGATATCAAACACGAAGTGAGCAAAAAATTATATATCAACTTACGTCGAAATAGTTAGGATCGCAATGCCATGGCTTCGTTCGTCGAAGTTCGGTGTCATCGTTTTCATTGAACTTGAATGGTTCGTCCAGCATCTGGATATTGTTGATGTCGGCAAACTGTTCGAATCCAGCACTATCGCTCATTTTAGAAGTGAAAAAATAAAAAACAACCAGACAAAAAGAAATTATTAAAGAAGCAAAATTTCAAAAAAGAAATACGAATATCGAAAGGAACGCGTTGCCAGGAATGTCAGTTTTTCTTTTTTTAAAGTGGAAAAAAGCAGACATGATCATCGTTGTGATCAAATTACCAGTCCATTTGCTCCGCTGTTCGGAATTGACGACGTTCCTGTATCCGTTACCTCGGTTTTTTCGTTTGTTGAGTTTTTTCTTATTTGAAACTTCGAGAATATTCTGAAGGTCAGGTCAATGGTCTAAAGTCTGTCGACGAAACTTTTTTGATCTGTGAACATGTCTGACAAGCCACTTTCCTTTAAAACTCCATATCAGGTTTCATATATCAATTCCCAACTACCCTATTCGCCCACCGTATTTTAGACGAACAATTAGGTGTTTAATCTATTTTTATCCGAATTCGCGGACTTTAATCAATGACGCAGCCAGACTTTAGGGGATCTCGGTTATCCCAACTTGTCCCTAACGTGTCCTTATTCTCTTTCCTGATCTCCACCACTGATGATTTTTTGAACTCTGCACCATCCATCATGAGTTACACTTTATATAGTTATGATTGCTTTGTCGGTTATTTTTGCTCTGCGATCAGGTCATTGAGCTTTTGGTTGCAGGTTTGGTCGTGCGATCATTTTGAACGACTTAATTAATTTTTGATTCCACATTTCAGCCGACTGGGTCTAATATAAATAACTACTAGCAGTCGTTGCTTGAGCAGGTCCATAATAATGTCTGATATGCGTCGTTCCAAGGTCTTCCGATTATTTGTTATTTGTGCAATACTGTCGATAATAACCAATTTCCCGTCTGGATTCACTAACTCCTCTGTCAATACTGCTGTAAATGAATTGAGATCGTTTATCCGGACGTCATATGCAAAGCGAGGATGGGAGCTGTCAGATACGATGGAGAGCTTGATCAGAGGAGCCACATTGAACTGCTGGTTCGTGGCCCAGATCCTGGGGTCTATTGTGTCCCCCTTTGTCACGGATACTTATGGAAGGAGATGTAAGTTTAATCCTACACAAACTAACCTACTGGGATCTTTCAGTTTCTTACATGCTATCTAACGCTGCCATGACGATTGCTGCTCTGATTCAGTACGTAGCAGCTATCACCTACCTGCCGGAGCTCTTGATTCTCGGAAGATCACTAGCTGCCTTCTGTTCCCCCTTATCTGATGCTACTTTGATCCTATACATTCAGGAATCGTCCCCAATCGAACTGCGGGCCACTTTCTCCTTCCTCGGAGAAATCGGATACTGTCTCGCGTGTGTCCTCGGGATGGTTCTCGGGATGCAGAATGTCCTTGGGAACAGTCTTTCCCAATTGCTCCTCTGTGCTGTTATCCCAGGTTTGCCATTCATGATCTTCCTTCTGTTTATCCCCGACACTCCTAAGTTCCTTATGATTTGCCGTAGAGACAGGAAGGGAGCAATGAAAGCTCTGGAATTCTTCCAAGGAGAAAAGAAGGAAAACGAGAAGCTCTTGGATGATTTTCTGCGAGAAGGAAGCCATGAAGATCATGAACAACAGTCTTCAATCAAGGAACTCATGACAACCTGGCATTTACGTCACGCAGTACTTTTGTCATGTGCTGTCCTCGTCTTGACCCTCTCATTCTATCCAATTCTACAGTCATCAACGTTGTTTTTCCAGTCAATTGATGTTGAGAACTCCGTAGCTGAACTTGCTTCAACTGCTCTGATGATCGTTTTTACCGTAGCCTGTATTATTGGAAGTCTATTTATTGATAAGTATCCAAGACGCTTTCTGGTCTTGGCCTTTGGATTCCTCTCTAACCTCTTCTTGACCTTCTTTGTAGTCTGTTCTGTTTTAAGTCACTTGGCCTGGTGGGTACGGTATGCCGCACTTGGATCACTTTTCCTCTATGCCATTGCTTATGGGTAAGTTTCAGACGGTATTTTGGAGGTTTATAATGATGTGTTTCAGAATGGTCCTTGGCCCAGTATCTTGGTTTGTCGCCCCTGAGTTGGTTGCTCAGAGACATAGATCGACTGTATTCTGCTTATGTTATGGAATAACCAATTTTATGATTGCTGTGACCAACTTTGCAACGGTTCCATTATATGAGGTTTGTTATTTTTCAAAGCAATTGCGAATGGGATCTTTATTTTTAGTTGATTGGAGCCTACACACTACTAGCCTTGTTCATTATTCCCTCCTTTATCTGCCTCGTTTTCCTCTACTATTACCTGCCTGAGACACTAAAGAAGGAAACTCACGAAATCATTTCGGCCATGGTCTCCCGTAGAGCGAGAGTAACCTCGGTGACTGAATCTTGATGGATTTTCTTGCAACCGATTTGATGGTAAAGTGAACTTTAGTTTAGATGATTTGTATTTTGCAACTTTAATGGAAGCTTTTGGTTTGAAATTCATTTCCTAATTTTGTCATAACTTGATTAACGACTCTCTGGTTTTATTCGAACCCATAGAACGATCTCATTCAATTCCTATCAATCAAACTTTATGTAATTGTCTACCTACTAAGAGTCGCAACAATTTGTCGCGGTCGTCTCGGAATCAGGAAATAAAAAATTCACGTGAAAAAAATTTCTGCAAAATTCTAAAATTATTGGAAAATTTCTTTTCCGTTTTTAGGTGGAATAGTGGGTTCTTCAGAAGTTATTACTTCTTTTTCTGGGTTTGTTTCTAGGTGAATTTTTCGTCTTTGTGGTCTGAGGAGAATGGACTCTATCTTGGCCACTGGAACCTCGAACAAGCTGCTCCAGATGAGAGACAGGAAGAAGGTCAAACAAAGAACGGAGAAAACTCTTTCATAGAACTGAAACAAGATTAAAGTCAATATTTAATTACAATAGCCTTACAATGTTCCAAATCCCTGAATATAGAATTGCATGATCTTCTTCAGAATTGATATAAATAATAACAGTTACATGAATAAGATATGCAGCATAGCTCAGTCTCCCAAGGGGAACCAAGATGTTCCAAGACATGAATCTGTTGACGAATCCACCGTAACCGTAATAGCACGCAATGAGGATCCAAGACAACCCCAAACCCCAGGCTGGCTTGCTGAAAGCAGAGTACATAGCCCGTTCGAACAGCGTCAAATGAGTCGTTCCTTTGTTGAACCCGTACAGACCGAAGAGAACAGTGCACATCAAGGCGACAGAGAGAAACCAGAAAATATACTGCATGAAAACGGGGATCTTCAACTTCTTCCTTGTCTGTAACAACCATCCGACAATCAACCCCATTATGTAAACTTGACATCGAATCCACATTGCATAGTATACAAGTCTTCGGTATTCATCGGTATTTTGCTGTTTAGGATCAGGAGCAACAAGAATAGAAACCGTGGGAGGGTAGTGATTGATGTAAACGGTGATAATGTTACCGGCTGTGGAGAAACAGAAAAGAACGAAGGCAATTGCCAGTCCGATTGCCGGCTTTATCGCCAACGGAACCAGGATAAGCGGACTAGCTATGTACATCTGCATATCTGCAGCGAGATACCAAGTATGGTAAAGCACTGAAAGAAAAATAGTAACAATTTTATAAAAAAGTACTTACAGCATTAGCTTCTGACGATCCCACATTGTTGATGTAAAAGACATTTCTCCAGAAATACTGATTACATGGGTCGCTCAGAGGAGTTTGAGTTAAACGAGACACTCGTTGGCTTGCAAATGGAAGATAGACCCAAGTTACGAAAGCAGCTGCCATGAAGTAGGAAGGAGACAACCTTATATATCTTGTGACGTAGAACATGATCCATCCCTTGAACGACATGACTGCTTTCCTGTTCCTTTCCAACTCTTTGAAGAACAGGAACGAAACCAGAACTGCTCCAATGAAGAAGAAATTATTCACTGAATAGAAACCATTTATGACGATTTGAGTGAATGGATAGTATATGATCCCTTTAAAATCAAAAAAGTTGTCTAAAAATTATAACTGTTAAACACTGAATTATTGAAACATATTGTACATACTGATACTGGTTACAAACACTGCAAAACCGTGAGCAACGATAACCCAAGTGATGGAGATGACTCTGATGAAGTGGATGGGTCCAATCTGTCCAGGTTGATTGGATTTCCCCGCTGTCATGATCTCAGACACATTTCTATGGAAGGAGAACGCGAAGAACAGCTGAATGCCCTTGTCTGGAAGGATTCCCATTAAACTACATAAGGAATGTACTCCGGAGACTTACGAGATCTTAGTGGACTTTTCTCGGGGATTATCAAGTAATCAACAGTCATAGAAAGGACTGCCAGTATAATCACCAGGAAGAAGACTGTCTGAAAAATAAAATTAAATAAAAAATTATAATTGAGCACTCACAAAACGATATAAGAGCGGTAATCGTAGTCGACTTTGATGTCTTCAAAGGTGGTCACCGAACAAACTGGATCTTCCTCACTGGGGAATAGTTGAGCTAAACAAAGACATTATTCAATATCTTCACTGTAAGTGTATTTACCAATCTGTAAACTGCGAGAATGTCATCCTTGTTACAGCTTTTCGGAAGACAGACGTCGAATCCTAATATCACTGTTTTTGAACGATCACAAGTTTTGTTATATCCCTCCAACACCAGAGCATCAATGTATGTCCTACTGTAAGCAGTTTCGAAGGGTCTCTGCTGTTGAGGAAATTCAAAGTGGATCAAGTCGCACTCCTGCTTGAATCCGTAAATAGTGGTAGCTCCTCTCATTACCCCCGGAGGCTGGGCTCCCATGGCGTCTTTACTAAAGATTGAGATATAAAGGTTCTTCTGTATGGATCAACACTCACCCATAGCAGCAGTCTGGGGGAAACCAGGAGGAACTTGGGTAGAATCATTTAGAGCAAGGTAGAGGAGAGCGGTGTCTTCAATGCATTCTAAGGTAATGTTGTGAGCCTCAGAAATGTCTGAAAAACCCATGAAGTCTTCAGCGAGTTCGATGAACGAGACTCAAGAGCCAACTTATGTTCATGAGGGTTTTTTCATGTGAGAGCATCGAAGGGCTCACAACGATTGACTTTAGATCATCATTGAAGCACTTCTAATTGCTCATTATACTCCTTTCCCAGACTCTATGTTTGTTGCCTCGAAGCCATATTAATCTTTGTAGGAAACGTAGCCATGGGAGCCCAGGCCTCCGGGGTTAATGAGAAGAGCTACCACTATTTACGGATTCAAGCAGGAGTGCGACTTGATCCACTTTGAATTTCCTCAACAGCAGAGACCCTTTCGAAACTGCTTAACAGGCGTAGGAGCTACATTTGATGCTCTGGATATTGTTGGAGGGATATAACAAAAGACATTGTAGATCGTTCCAAAAAACAGTGATATTAGGATTCGACGAAAAAATCTGTCTATAACCGAAAAAAGCTGTAACAAGGATGGAACATTTCTCGCAAGTGTACAAGATATGGTAAAATACACTTTACAGTGAAGATATTTGAATAATGTCTTTGTTTTAGGCTCAACTATTCCCAGTGAGAAGATCCCAGTTTTGTTCGGCTGGACCACCTTTGAAGACATCAAAGTCGGACTACGATTAAGTCCGCTCGTACTATCGTCTTAGATGAGTGCCGCAAACTTAATAAATACTCCATTTTATATTTAATATTATTATTTTTCAGATCAGTCTTGCTTACCGAGGGGATGTATACTGGCAGTCCTTTATGACTGTGATTACTTATAATCCCCGAGAAGTACCCAAGATCTTTCGTAAGTCCGCCGGATAGTTAACATTTCCTTATGTAGTTTTAAATGGGAAATCCTTCCAGACAGGAGGCTAAGTTCAGCTATCTGTTCCTTCGCGTTTCTCTCTATACCATAAGAAATGTGTCCTGAAATCATGACAGCGGGGAAATCCAACGAAATCTGGACAGGATTGACCCATTCTCATTCATTCATTCAGAGTCATCGTCATTCACGTTGAGTGTATTCGTTGCTTCACAATGGTTTTTGCCAGTGTTTGCTAAACCAGTATCAGTATGATCACACCGATAATGTGTTCCAATAATTCAGTTATAAACGAGTTATATTTTTAGACAATTTTTCATAGATATATTAAAGAATTGATCATATTACTATCATGGTTCCTAAATTCAAGAAAATAGGTTTCTATTGCAGGTAGATAATTTCTTGCTTTCATTTCGGAAGCGAGTTGGCTGGTTCGTTGCTGTATCTTCAACAGAGTTGGGAGGAACAGGAATTAGCATTGTCTGTCAGTTCCGGAATCGAAGGATATGGATTCATGTTCTTACTCCAAGATATATAAAGGTTGTCTCCTTTCCATACATATTCATGGCGCTGCTTTCGTAACTTGGGTCTATCTTCCATTTGCAAGCCAACGCAAGTG